>CM034349.1:11643227-11922108 GCA_019925275.1 Mytilus edulis | reverse complement strand
CCAGATTCTCTTCATGCTCTTTCCTCTGGTGATTTGGTAACTATGTTTTTAAAGTAATCTAAGATAAATTCTGACATGCGTAATAAGTATGAAAACTATAAGTGTATTTCAAATAAAAGTATGAATCTATATCTGATACAAACCTCTCCAACCCAAACTATTTTTGGCCATGGTTTTTTCCTCTTGATGTTAGTAGAGGCCAACACCTCAAGCTCAAGTTTCATTTCTTTGCCTTATATTTACATGTTTTGATGGCTAATTGCCATTTTCCATCCTTGGTAAAATCCTGAAATACAATCATGATATTATATCATAAAAAGTTGAAGGTTTCATGCAGAGGGTGGCGGGTTACATCATTTCCCATAGTCCATTGTGCCTTATTTTTTTCTCGTGATCACATGACAATCTTTCATAGTGAAAGTCAAAATGCCAGAATTGGTGGGTCACTGTGAAACCCGTCTAAATATGAGAAAATAAACGGTGGCAGGTAGGTGAAACTTACATAAATGAAAAGATAAATTAACTAAAGGCTCTTAAGAGCCAGTGTTGCTCACCTTGGTGCATATTAAACAATGGACACAGATAAATTCATGACAAAATTGTGTTTTGGTGATCGTGATGTGTTTGAAGATCTTACTTTACTGAACATTCTTGTTGCTACAATTATCTCTGTCTATAATTAACTTGGCCCAGTAATTACAGTGGAAAATATTTTCTAAAAATTTACAAAAAATTATGAAAATTGTAAAAAAATTACTATAAAGGGCAATAACTCCTTAAGGGGTCAACTGACAATTTTGGTCATGCTGACTTATTTATAGATCTTACTTTGCTGAACATTATTGCTGTTTACAGTTTATCTCTTTCTATAATAATATTCAAGATAAAATAACCCAAACTAAAATTTCCTTAAAATTACTAATTTGCCGGCAGCAACCCAACAACGGGTTGTCCAATTTGTCTGAAATTTTCAGGGCAGATACATGTAGATCTTGACCTTATTGACAATTTAACCCCCTGTCAGATTTGCTCTAAATGCTTTGGTTTTAGAGTTATAAGCCAAAATCTACATTTTACCCCATGTTCTATAATAAGCCATGGCGGCCATCTTAGTTGGTTGGCAGGGTCACGCCACACATTTTTTAAACTAGATAACCCAATGATGATTGTGGACAAGTTTGGTTAAATTTGGCTCAGTAGTTTCAGAGGAGAAGATTTTTGTAAAAGTTTACAGACGACGGACAAAGGATGCCGGACGAAGGACACCAAGTGATGAGAAAAGCTCACCTTTCAGGTCAGGTGAGCTAAAAATGAACAAATTGAGACCCAATTCATATAATTCCAAGGCCATCGGTTGGCAGAAGAAGCG
Source organism: Mytilus edulis (assembly GCA_019925275.1). NCBI lineage: Eukaryota > Metazoa > Mollusca > Bivalvia > Mytilida > Mytilidae > Mytilus > Mytilus edulis. The sequence goes on along the minus strand of CM034349.1, from coordinate 11,920,739 downwards.
ACGAAGCAGCACATATATTTTGGACAGGCAAATATCCACATTTTTATATGGGACGAGCTCTGATGTCCCACGGCCCAGCTTGTCTGACAAAACAGCCGTTGGACATCAGAGTAATCTGGACTAGTGGAAGGAATGATCACTGGTATGATTCCAAGAACTATATCCTTTGAGAGCGAGAATCCCAGCTCGAAACAAAAGGGTTGTTGTATTTATTGCTATTAAGTATTTGTCTGCTTTTCAGGTCATCACACAGGTTCCTGTAAAATTTTAACCTCATAATACAAAATAGCTGATTACACCAACCTCGAACCAATTCATGTTAATCATATTTTTTATTTTTGTAAATACAGATGCTCACACTTGTCCAACAAATTGGGTTTACATGTCTTACCAATGGCTTGTCTGACTAAAATAGATGGACAATTTTTTTTTTTTAAAAGGTTTCTGACACCCAGTTATTTTACACGCATTATGCTTTATGGACACTTAGCACATTCAGTACATTATTGCAAACTATTAATAACAGTTTGCAATAATGTAGTTATAATAATTATGAGTGTAAAAGAATGAACATACAGTACTAAATCTTGTCAGTGCTTGTTTTGAATCACCGCTGTAAACAAAGAAAAGATAACCCAATTCCCAATCATGGTGCTAGAAACCTTGACGTCGATCCCGTCTATAGACCAGATAAGCGAGTAAATAGATTAATCAAAACAGAGACATATAATACATGTATTATATGTCTTTAATCAAATGGAATATTTTCCTGAGGTAGAACAGCCATAATATTTTAAAATTTTAAGTTTTGTAAACAGATGATTTATAATTATGACCATGTCATTAACATGTCGGTTAAAAGCTCTGTTGAGTCAGGAACATATTCATGATGCATACTTCAGAAAAAAAATTTAATCATTCATTATTTTTTATTACCCCAATCATAGACATAATTGTATTATATGTCTCTACCCAATCTGCGATTATTATTTTTTGTTGTTGTTGTTAAGATAATTCTCAGATTCTCAGACATATTATTTTAACACACATTAGTTCTCAGAATAATTCAAAACCGTCTGTTAGTATACTTTTTTTATTTACTGTATAATTATTGTTACAAGACTGAACATGAGGGTTTGGATGGGGTTAAATGATCACGAATAATGCCTTTAAAAATGAAGATTAGAGAATAACAGGCCAAAAAAAATGAAGATATTAGAGAAAAAAGGGTTATTTTTTTAAGATTAGAGAAAAAAGGAGTTATTTTTTTAAAGATAAGAGAAAAAAGGGGTGAAAATTAAATGTTTACAGAATAACAGACACCCCCCAGCCCAAAATAATACAGAAATTAACAACTATCGGTCACCGTACGGCCTTCAACAATGAGCAAAGACCATACCGCATAGACAGCTATAAAAGGCCCCGAAATGTAAGTGGATTTAAACTTTCGACATATAAATATTCATTAAAGAACTACAAAAAATATATTTACCAGTGAATACAAGATCATACAAACATGAAAATCAAGAATATGAATTCTACTTACAACACAAAAAAACTTCATTAAAGAATTTAATCCTTCTTTTTTTTATATTATTGGAATATAAAAGCGTTGACCGAAGTGCATTTTGTATGTAGTATGGAAGCAATTCAAGTTTGAACATGTCACGGTGCACGATGGACGCTTGATTATAACCATATAAAATTATCCAAGAAGCTTTCAATTGTTATAATTGCATTTGTTTCTACAACAGATATATGAAGATGTGATATGAGTGAAAATGCGACATTTCTTCTCCTAAGTCGCAATTTGTAAGAGAAAAACAAATATGGAATTATGAGTTATAAGTATCAAACTTTTCATTTGTTTTTTTAATGCCGTATTATAACATTGCAACGGGTCGTACACTCAGCCATGGCTGTTGTCACATGATTATATAAGCCACGGAAATAAAAATATTGTATTGGAATGCCTCAGCTAATCCAGCGGATATGTGGATTCCAATGAAACATACATGAAATTTAAGAACATTTATAATGTGGGACAGTTAAAGTAACTATGCAAATCCTTGATATGCATGGTGTATATAACTTCATTGCTATATATAGTAAAAGCCAAATCAATTTGATTTCATCAGAAAGTTTACTAAAATTCTTCATATTAATATTACATTTTTAACGTATGGTATGCGTGCTGCTGTTAAGCATGGAATTAAAAAAGTGATTTCATCCCTATTTTTTTTTTATATCAATTGCATTTTCGTTCAAATAACAATATCATACTTGCACAATGTTGAGATGATGTGAGCTTGCTCTCAATTAAGTTATAAATCTTCTTTCATTTTCAATACCATATATTATGTGTTGTAATATATAATTTGCCATGGCTGAATGGCACCGAGGCGCCCTTCAAGTTAGTTTGAATATTAGTAATTAAAGATAGACTGATAAATATCTATCAGATCTTATTCTAGAATATAAGAGTAATGTATGAGGATAGTGCTCGTCAGAATTTAATCATATAGATAGATCGAGATGTCCAGCATATTTTTCCTCGGACTATATGTGTGCTTTCCTTTAAAGGCCCCTAGAAGTCTTGATGCTCTTTAACATTTCATATATTTAGACTACCTAACTTCGAATTTCGAGAGAGTCTGATGAATCTGTCTGAATAAAGGGAAATAGGTACACGTTAATAAGAAAGCAACCTAACCAAGAAAAAAACACACTCTTATCTAAGAAAAAATGCCAATACAAGATGCCATGCTCTATATAGATATTGAAACTAGCTTTGAAAGATGTCTTCAATTTATAATTTTCAAATGACAAAAAAATATATATAACAAAAGTGAACCAACTAGGAGGTTACAGTTACTTTAGACACACACGTGACAAAGTTGCGGAGTTAAAAAGGTTCATTCTACCAAACGCTTCCATCTTTAGTATCGCTGAGTGAAATAAAGTTATATGTACACAAAAGAACGTCCAATGAAACTGGAAGAAACACTGAATTTTACACTGAAAAGATAAAAGATCTCAAAACACATATGCAATTAAAACGTCAATGACTATTATAGTATTAAAGAATGCTCGCAGTTATTGAAAGCTATTCAAAAAGTATGAGAGTATGCATGCTGTCGCACACTCTACTATCAGTGATTGATTTATAACTTCCCGGGTTATTTTCATAAACTCAGTGCATAATAACTCGAAGACACAGGCACTTGTCTCCGAATTTTTTTCTATATACCTTATTTATAAAGGATTTTTTTTTCTGAGACAAGTGCCTGTGGTCGAAGAAGCTATCTAAGAAATGTCAGGATTAGACTAAAATATTAAACCGATAGATGTGAACTTGCTTATAATATAAACTGTGACAATGGACTCAGCAGACTGTAATTCGGTGGATTACATTTGTTCATGCCTGTCAAATTAAAGTTTCTCAGTTGAATAATTTCATATTTTTCCTATCGGGGCATCTATAACTGCGAGTACTCTCATATCTGTCCATTGTGTCTTTTGGGTCGGGATGTATAAGTACCCGGCCACGTCCACTTGTATTTTTTGTCTTTCTGATGAGTTAAGCCTTTTTCAACTGATTTTTATAGTTTGTTCTAATGTTGTACTGTTATACCACTGTCCAAGGTTAGGGGATAGTTGGGATCCCGCTAACATGTTTAACCCCGCCACATTATTTATGTATGTGCCTGTCCCAAGTCAGGAGCCTGTAATTCAGTGGTTGTCGTTTGTTTATGTGTTACATATTTGTTTTTCGTTCATTTTTTTTACATTAATAAGGCCGTTAGTTTTCTCGTTTGAATTGTGTCTTAATGGTACCTTTTATAGCTGACTATGCGGTGAGGGCTTTGCTCATTGTTGAAGGCCGTACGGTGACCTATAGTTGTTAATGTTTGTGTCATTTTGGTCTTTCTGTGGGTAGTTGTCTCATTGGCAATCATAACACATCTTCTTTTTTTTTTTATCTAATATCCAAATATATGGTATGGGTTTTCTTTGATTGTGAAAGGCCGTATGTTTACCTTTTATTGCTGACATTCATTTCATTGGCACTTTAGTGTATAACTGTCTTATTTGAAATCATACCACATCTCTTTATTTTTTATATTCATTAACACATTAAAGTAAGATCTAGAGGAGGCAGTATGAAAGCATGCATTAACACGTGCATTGTTTTAGCAAAACAGACAGAAATAATTGTCACATTCCTGTTCTGAGTTATAATGAAACAACCATAGTACTTTTGGTTGTTTAACCATAGAACGTATGGTTGTTTTGGAGGAGCGGGTTTCATTCAAGACAAATCATAACCAAAGAACACAAAAGATTCAATATATTATATTTACATTTTTATTTTTTGTTTTTATTTGATTACGAAAGATAAAGAAAAGGGACAAGAACCCAACGACACAGTGAATACATTTTCGAGTAAGTAATGGATCCTGAACGACCAGTGGCAAATATTTCATGCATAATTAGGACGACCAGTGACAAATATTTCATGCATGATTAGGACGACCTTTTTCCACTATTTCGACTCTCCTCTTCTGAAATTGTCGCTTGTTATAAGCTAGCTAAGAGAAGCTTTCCAAAATTATATTAAGTCAGTATTGTAATCTATGTTGGTATTTAAAATATCGCTTTATTTTTGGATTTCCTTAATTCGAATTCTGGAGGTAGATCCAGAAATATTTCAGGAGCTCCTTAGAAATAATAGTTTCGACTAAAAGGCCGCTTCAAAATTACGTATTGTTCGTTATCAATTTTCTTGTTCGATATGTCTTTCAAATTATTTTTTTTATTTAATTCTTTTATTGAAGTTCTGAAGTTAAAACTTTATAAAAGCTATTTTTTTTTCTTTCTTTTTTTTGACATGTCATGATAGTCTTACATGAGTATTTGTTTTCAGCAATTTGATATCATAATTTGTTTGTTTAATGTCCACCTGATCATCTGTCGTTTTTATTTGCAGTTTTACAATCAGTAAACTTCACTACCTGAAATTTGGCAGTTTTACTTCGATGTTAATTAGCATGTTATTTTAAAACTGCCAAGAAGTGATAATTAGAACGCAGGTGAAAAGGGGATTAAAGGTCATGTGACGTTAATAAAATATTCAAATTATCCAATAACACTTGAGTATTTTTCAGTGGGTGCTATTTTTATATATTCCACGTGGTGAAGAATATACATCATTCGCAACTCGGAATTAACAGTAAACTAAAGTTGAAACAATAATATAGCAAGTGCATAAACATGGCAATAGCAATTAAAACTTTGTAAGTACCTTTTTTTCTAATACGAATTTCGTGCTATTTTTGAAACATCATATTGTTTAAATTATTTACATTATCAAGAAACATATATATATATAATATATATAGGTATACTGTTCCCAGCATTATCTGATACTTATAATTATTTTCCGTTAAAATTGCATTTAATTTCTTTTCTTGATTTAAAACTGCGCCTTTGAATTCAGATTTAATTTTTTGTTTTTGTATTATTTAAATTATGTTTATTTTATTTTTTATCCATAGGTTCATGGTATATTCTGTTTGTTCATTTGTTTGTGGATTTTCAGGTAAGAATTTAAAATTAATTTTCAGTTTTGACATTTTTTTATACTTAGCAATCTCCTTTTGGAGACAAGTCTACAGCGAACTCATAAAACGGCAAAGATTGTTCTTTCTTTTCACATTCTTGTGCTAACATTTTTGTCGAAATATTTTCGAGTGTTGACAGCTATAAATCATAAAGTTAGCTAAAAAAGTTGTTTTACAAACTGTGGATTTATAAAGTGTGTAGAATTAAGGACTATTGTTGGACCCTATCTCGTTTTCTCGTTAACGGATTAACTTTTATTGTACAAAGGATTATCCTTTATTCGTATTAATCCAACGAACACCCAAATCAAATAAAAACCCTTGTTTATAGCGCACTTGTTAATAATCTTTATTACCCATAAATTAATCCCTTTTTATCACCCATGTCAAACATTTTGTTAGAGATAATTTTGAAGAAAGCACGGTTGCTAGAATAGTAAAGGTGTTGTTTGGGAAGGGAAAGGAAACACTCCTCGATTAGGCGATAATGTTTCATCAAAATTATTCCTTTGATAGGGAAGTTTGCTTTTGTTTGCGACTTGATGGAAATTAGCGTGTCGGAGTATAGCGTGTTCCCCAATTACTCATGGAGAATGGATATTACCTGATAAAATAATTGTTAAGATTAGATACATCGTAGGGAAGGTATCGACATTTATAGAATGTATACTAGTATTCCCATCAAGTAAAAAACGTAAAAAAAGGGGGTGTCCATTTCTCGAGGCTTTTTGAAAAAGTTATTACTATGTTCTTTTATAAATGTAGTGCGCCTCTAAGTTTCATTGAACATTATTTCCAATCTGATGACGATTTTATAAGTAATAAAAAACAAGTTATTTTTCAATTAAAATATTGTGGGTGCGCTGTTTAAAATTACCATTCATTTGTTAAATGGTGCATCTGATAAAACTAGGATACTGATTCAGCGATTGTGTGAAAATTACAATACTGATTAAATAAATCTGATGCAAAATAATTTATTATTAAGCTTTCATAGCATTGCTTTTCATTTTTTTCCGCGCCTTAAAAATGGAACGTTATTAATCCAAATGCAAGACAATGCTTTTATTTTAGTACTCTGTACTCCCCAATTAATTCAATTCATTTTTACGTTACTATACAAGAACACAATTCAATTTTACTTTGGGTTTATATTTATCAATATTGTCTTTTAATTCTTTATCCTTATGTTTGTGTAAACAAATAGATTTCAGATTAAGTAATATCATTGAATCAACAGATATAAAACGGATAATAACGTTTGGCATGTCCTTCTCAAATTAAACAAATGTCAGAAATACCGTACACTTCCAAGTATAGAATTCCGGCTTTTCTTAAACCCCAAATTTAGAATTAGCTTCGGACAAAAAAAATAGCTACTGTTAAAATCTATTATTTTATTATCATTGGTTTATTTTAAATTTTAAACGTTAGTCTTTTTATCGCCATTTTGCTTTTGTGAAAATGTATTAAACCGTCCGGTAGTGCATACGACAGGTGGTTCCAAAAAACCAACTATTCTGTACAAATGAGAACTAAAACAAGGAAATTTAGGCCAAGGAACAAGACTACCGAAAATAGTTGCTTAAATTAAAGAAATATATGAGTCCTATTAAAAATATCATATCGATGAGTACCAATATCAACTAAGGTCTAAAGTACACAATTGTTTCGACTGTAGGCATAAACGAAACAACTTAATACGTCTTAGATCAACTTTGTTTGAATAACCAAATTACATATAAAACTTATTAAAAAAAATTATAGGCGTGAAATCATGCCAAAACTGTTCTGTTAATTAATGCACTGGTAGTCTTTTTTCTATGTTTTTTAACTTTTATTTTAGATATGAAAACTATACAAGCTGGATCAAAAGAGAAAAATACTATTCTGAAGCCCGAATGCTGCAAAAACAAAGGAACTTGTATTCTTGGATCTTTCTGTGTCTGTAAAAAGTAAGTATTTTTCGTTTATATATATGAAGGTTTTACACTTTTCTTTTTTGGAATAATGAAAAATCTTCAGATCATTCGAATTACATTTTTGTCTATATAGATAACAGTTTTAATTAAAATCAGACCGATTTGCTTCTGCCTGTAAACTCCTATAACTCTGTCTATATTTTACATAGAAATTCAAAGAAAAAACAAACATATTAATGTTTACAGCCAATCCGTCAACAAAAGAAACAATGTGTAAATAAAATGTTTCCTAAAAGGTACAAGTGTCATGTTTAAATTCCCCTCCCCCGCAATACCGAAAGATTTGTTAACGTACATGTATCATATTATATTTACACTTTTACTTATATTTGAACCACTCATTCTTAACTCCGCTTATTTTTTAGGAATCACTTTGGTCGTCATTGTGAGCACAAGATAGAGTTCAAACCTTGTGGACATATTCTTCATGGATCGTGGATTAAAGCCGACTGTAATCTTTGTAAATGTTTTGATGGGAAGATGTCGTGTATACCACGGATTTACGATGGATGTGGTGAGTACTTCATTCATTATTTATGTTTTCTTAACGTCCAGTTACAAATATTTCATGCAAGATAAATAAGAGAAAAAAACACAATTTTAAACTTTTAATATAAAAACCTCCTACGGTTGAAGAGTATCAAACCCTAACGGAAAGCTGTAAAATTGTCACGCGGTAAACAGAAGAAGACAGAAAAAAAACGTGACAAAAAATCACTCACAGACTGCTGTTTTTCAGGAATCAAAAAAAGTTAGTATTTCGTTCGCAGAAATATATTTACTTTATGATTTAACTTATGGTATCTTCAGATACTATGGCGTATGAAAAAACTTTGACTATATATATGTAGGACTCAAATCTATGGCGGGTTCCAAATCTATGGCAGATTCCTAATCTATGGCAAATGTGACGTTACAAACGTCAAACAACTCAAATCTATGGCAGATTTTTGTTTTCTCCAAATCTATGGCAGATCTAACATATACAGCACAATTCAATAACGCCATATTCATTACATCGTCGACTCGCCGCTGCAAACGATGGTGGAACCCATAGATTTGAATACCATTCTAGATGACAACAATTTGACGATGGTCTACATAAAGATGTGACCCATTATCCAGAAAAGGGACACAATGACTGTGCTGTACTGGTCGAAGTCTGCGATGAACAAAGACTCTGCTTTTTTCAGTAACAGATATTTCAGAAAAGGAGTTATTAATATAGTATACATTTTACTGTCTACGGTTGGCAAAGCGTATAAAGTGAAACATGAAATTAACGGATACCAATTTTATTTAGATCGTCATAAAATAAAAAAAGATGCCATAACGATGAATAACAAATTATTTGAACATTCAAAATTTTATTTATCCCCCTTTTTTTATTTATTAAAAATCAACCTTTTTGTTTTTAAGGGACTTAACGTTAATTACTAGTTGGTTAAATGAGTGCATAGATTAGAAAATGTTTATTTTTACGAGGCACATCATTTCAATCTTGAAGTCTGTATTTATGTTATGAATTCATCATTTACGGGGTTTTTTTCCGCCATGATTTTGTTGACCAGAATTTACTGTTTATTTCCCAAATGTTTATAGACATGCTTCCGTTGTCGTACATGTTTACTTGTTTAAATAATGCAAGTTAATGGTCGTATGTGTACTGCATTATTTTCCATTTGCAATTCATTTTCCGTAGACTTGGACACACCAAAAATCCGCCAAAGATTAGGAAATTACAAAACTTGCCATAGATTAGGATTGTAAAATATCTGATTTGAAATGGCATGACGTCACATTTACCATAGATTATAAATCTGCCATAGATTTGGAACCCACCATAGATTTGAGTCCTACATATATAATCTAAACTTTGATTTTATTATTACGCAAATAAAAAAACAGGGACCTCTTCATGTCAGAAAACACTATCAAACATCCAATCATACTCTCCACACTGATCTGTGTCCACACTTGTTATAACGCAAAATGTGTATTATTTGATTTATGAAACCAAAGACTTGAATCTCTCACTTTCTTTTGTTTACAGAATACGAAAATGAATTACTGGACGATACGGCTACAACAAAAGACCCATTAACGGCAAAGGACATACAAATTCTTAGCAACGATAGAGACTATCAAGATATAAGAAACGTAGGAGATTACAATATAGAAGATTATTACTATGAAGATGACCACAACTCGTCCATCGTCGTCCATTTTAGTTATCTCCTAACTTGGATTTCAGTCTTCGTCGCAACCTTCATTTTCAAATGAAAAGGATGCTTGCAACGACCATATTGATGAAACAAGAAACTACAGTACTTTTTCGTGAAGTACTATGACATACTACACAGAGGTCCAAGAAGCTCCTCGTGCGCTTTCTCGTGGAGTACTATAACATACTACACAGAGGACCAAGAAGCTCGTGTGCTTTCTCGTGAAGTACTATAACATACTACACAGAGGTCCAAGAAACTCGGATGCATTTTCGCGAAGAACTATTACATGCTACACAGAGGATCAAGAAGCTCGGATGCATTTTCGCGAAGAACTATAACATGCTACACAGAGGATCAAGAAGCTCGGATGCATTTTCGCGAAGAACTAGTACATGCTACACAGAGGATCAAGAAGCTCGGATAGCTTGGATGTTTTTCTTAAAGTACCATAACGTTTTATAAAGAGGGCATAGAAGCTCACATGCTTTCTCACTATAGTAATAACTAACGTACTATACACAGAACCCAAAAGCTCGGGTGATTTCTCGTGAAGTACTAATACATAGTACACAGAGAATCCAGACGCTCTGACGCTCTCTCGTGACGAATTGTGACATACTATATAAAGGGCATAGACGCTCGGAAACTAATGCGTTTTCTTATACTAGTATATATGATGTACAACTCTCATACATAAAACGAACATTTCGCCTGAGCGAAATCCAATACAAAACTAGAAACTGTGTCTGATATCTGGTTTATAAAGCTGTAAGTAGAAGCAGAAGTGGACTTGGAGACTGCATTGTACAGAAATGTATAGAAATAGAGTAAAAGTCACATTTAGAAGGGATTGAAACGCATGTTGCGATACAAAAATTGTATAATAATTGCTATAATTATATATACTAGTAATCGAAAATTAGAACTTAAATTAGACGCTTGTAGTTAGAAAAAAAATGTAAATCGAAAGTATACATATTGTCAATAAAGCAAGTTTTGTGAATTTAAAACATATTTGTTTTTGTTTCTTCATATGCAATGATAAAGGTTTCACTTACAAGAATGGCGCTCACGCATAGCTGTCAGGTTTCGTATACAGCATGTGACTTTAGAATACATTATTATTACGTAATTAAATATGTGTTTTTTTTGGAAATATACTTTCCTTTGCGACTTGATCGAACATGATTATCTTGGATTTACACAAATGTATGTACAGTGGCGAACATTTCATTCATCTTTGGGAGAGAACAAACTAATCATAAATACAATAGGTATAGGTTTTGTAATCGGGGAGGATCCAGATGAATGTTGGAAAATTTGGACTTTCACTTGAGAATGAGGGTTAATTTAATTTAGCCTTGCAACATGCTCCTTGGCACTCTATATTTTTATTTACCAAAGTCATAACAACTATAGGCATACAACATATAAACTACACAACGTACATATACATAGATAGCAGAAGATAATACATTTATAAATAACTGTAATTGGTTTACATAAATAATTTGTAAACAAAATTTTGAACCATATATACTATAACTTGTACATTTAAATAAGTTTTTCATTTGGCTGTCAAAATCTTGATTCAGACAATTTAAAAGGCGTTGTTTCAATATCATAAAAACTACTAGAGAACTTTAATATCTAAAAATAGCGACCACATTAACCTTGATTATACCAAATATCACCTAAACCTATACTGAGCAACTCATTTTTAATAAAGTACAACCAATTTGTCTTATTATTGGACATTTTTTGTAAATCGTCATATAAAAAATAGTAACAGTTTTTCAAAATACAGTTTGTAGTACATAACAGCCTAAGGATGTACTTAGGTGAGGTTTTGGAACTTGTGTCAAATGTTAGGACTCCTTTATGTTTTTCCATTTTGCCCCATAGCACCCATTAATTTTTTCATATAAGACTCAACTATTTTAAATCTCAAATATCTCGAAAAGGAGGTCCATGACCTGTCAATATTTTTAGCTTATTTTTATCCTTAATTGATGCTCTACCAGTTTATAGTATTAATCTTAACTTCTTAATCTATTAATTTTCACCTTACCTCTCCTAAGAACATCCTTAAACCAGTATTTAAAAATGCGACATTTTCTGGTGTGCAATAATGGCAATCTACTACCTAGCTAATAGTTCACCATATCATTACTAGTAGAGGTTTTTACCCCCATAATATTTTTACAATAGCCCAGATGTATCCTTTCTATAGCTGGTGCAAATTTCACAACCATAACAAAGCACACTGTTTATATCAATATCAAAAAGTGAAAGTAAAGTTACAGAATTCAAATTTATATCTCATACCACATCTTATATCGAATTAAAAACTCCCCAAGAGATGTAGTGTTTCAGGTGGTTTTAAACGGATAGAAACTAGTAATGGCAATCTTCATACACAAAACATAAAATTTTACTGTTACTGTGCAATAATCATAGAGAAATAGGATAACACAGTTACTCTTCCCTTAGGTTATATGTATACTATTCTTATACAAACCTCTTACTCTACCAGCAGTTTATCAAATCCATATACTGTTATATACAGAAATTAAGTTCAAAGTCAATTTCAACTAATGAATACATCATTATAAAAACCATGAGATGTGGTATGATTTTCAATGAGACAACTATCCACCTACGTTTAAATAAAGTATACTAGATGTAAGAATTAAAGGCAAATGTACATCATTCTACAATGAAAAAAACACAGGCCGTAGCAGAATTTCAAGAGGGGTCGTTGATCACAAACTCGACTTACAGTCACAATTCGAAGAAAGACTTTAAACATATGTTCAGGGGGTTCGACGAACCCAACCCCCTGGCTACGTATCAAGATGAAAATATGAAACAATCAGTGAAAAACTAACGGTTTTATTTATAACAAACAATTTTGCCACGAATTTACGATGAGTTTCATTAGTATTTGATTTATACATTTGCTGTGAGCTCAATGTTCAGTTGAAATATTTGTATGCATAATCTGGACAAACCAACGACATACGATGAACTACAAGTAAAGCTTCTCCGGGTTGGAACAGGCACACAAAGAACTGACCCATCGTGGAAATGGAACAGTGATGTAAACAGGGATGGGGTAATTGAAAATGTTATGGTAATTAAGTGTAAAGCATTACAACTTTTAATGTTATTGAATGTAATGTGTAATTGGGCTAACACTTGGCGCTGGTATTTATGTTCTAGTCCATACAATATACATTTCCATAACTGTAATTTGTATATGCTAGGCCTCTGTTTTTTTAATGAAAATCTCATACCCACATCCCTTAAACTTACTATTTGTCATGTTGTTAATTTGAATTATAACAATATGAAATATACCAATAACAAAAAAATCAAAATAGAAAACAAAAACAAAGAATTTTATCTACAAAATCTTAGTAACATCAAAGTTTTCATGTCTTATATAAGAACATGCATGCAGAGTCCATATATTGAATAAGAAATATGTTTCATTTTCGCATGCAAGGACGTCCACTCTGACATTTATGACAAAGATCACTGCGGTGGGGCTTGTTTGGATCGGTATGACGTTCTTCCTTTTCCTCCCTTGAACAAGTACAATCGCTCTGACCACAAATCGAACATTTCAGCTTTTCAAGTCGGTAAGGGTTACAAGCTTTCTTACACTTTTTGCAATCCTGTTTATAGTATACCTGAAAAGGTAAAACGTTTAGAAATAATAAAAGGTACTTATGGATAATTTTGTACACATAATATATATAATACATGTACTTAAAGAATTACGAGAAACTGCAACAAGATTTGAAATTTTCTACCGTTTGAAAAGCAAATAAAGTGCTTCGCTGAGCGCAGCCTAATACGTATATAGTTTAATATATCAAATACCGAAAATTTGTGTTCAGAAATGCAGAAGAATACCACGAGAGATGACCATTATATAACAACAAATCAAATTATACTAATAACAAATGATTATATGACTTCAATATAATAATTATTACGTTTAGGTAGATTTTCCTGTTATTCATCATCGAAACAGGAACTAATATCAGAAAAAAATATCTGTGTATCTTGACTTTACTTTCGGATAAAGAGATAAGATTTTTTTCTGAGACAAGTGCCTGAAATAATCCACCAGAAATTGCGGTCAACCGAATTGCAGTTCTTCAGTTCTTTGATTTGTTTTGATATTTCTATGATTTAAATCCAATATCTATATACCTCTAATTAATTAAGTTATTATAAAATGAAAGAACTTTAGTTTTGAAAAGACGTCAGTGCTCATGGTAACTTTTTAACGAACAAACGCCAATATTCATTTCATATCCGATATAAATATGTATTTTAACAAGCAATTCTGTGAGTATTGCATGGCAATACATATAGATCCATATAGTCTCCTACCGGTTAATTTTATTGTAATGGAACGAAATTCTAACTTGATCGATAACTTGCCATGGTGTAAACTACATAAAATAACAAATAAACCCTACTATTAAATTCTTCTAACAATTTACTACAGAAAAGGAAAAAAATCCAAAATGTCATTGTCTTTTACAAATCTTTAAAAAAAAAATATGAGTTATTGCCCTTCGAACAGAAATCTAGTAGTAAATAAGTATTCAATCAAAAATTAAATTATAGGGAAAGGGCTTTAATTGAATAAGGATAAAAGCTTAAATCGTGAAAATCGAACTTGACCTGAAACTTGTCATGATAAACAATACACCAAATATCAAATCAATATCAAGCATGAAGAAAGAAAGTCTGGAGAACTGATTTGCCGGACAGACGGAGAGAATGCAAACCTTAAGTCCCCTTCGACTTAGTCGGTAGGGTACTTATTCTTCGGTAGGGACTTATTAGATTGAAGAAAATCCCGATCACAATTTAATGCAATTGTATGTATTACCAATATATGTTCTATATTAACGATTAAGAAGAATAACAAAAATATTCAACTCCCAGGAAAGTTAAAATCGGAAAGTCACTTGTCAAATGGCAAAATCAAAAGCTCTAACACATCAAACGAATGGAAAACTGCCATATTTCTGACTTGGTACAGTCGTTTCCTTAAGCACCGGTCACAACAGATCGTACGAATTTTTGTCGTGGAAGATCTATAAAATAGTTGTCGTGGCACTGTCGTGCAAAATGTCACTCGCGCGTTTGACTCCGATCTACTGGTATATAAAGAAGGCCCGATATATTGCGTGCAATTTGCCAATTGCTTTCAATATTTTTTAGTTTTATTATAAGTTTGGTCCAAGTAAACGACGTTTTTCGTATTAGTTTATATTATAAATTGTTTAGCGAATTTAAACCAGGATGCCCTCGAAAAGAAAAATTATCAAAAGAAAGGTGGTAGCAGTAAACGTGGATGATGTTGACCAGACGGAGGACCCCTACCACAAGCTGAGGCATATGAAGATTCGGAAACTACTTGAGACGTCAACGGGGTCGGGGACGAAAAAATGTTGCACGACGAACGTACAACTGTCGTACGACAGACAATCAATGTTGTGCGAACATCGCATAAAATTTTGTATTCGTGAGACAATCGTGCGACTGTATCACGAGTGTCTTTCGACAGTCGTGAGATTGTCGTACGACAGTCGTACGATTGTTAAATATTAAAATGGTTTATTTTGGTACCCACAACAATTTGTTTATCGCGCGACAGTCGCACGGCTGTGGTAAGACACTCTCATGACAGCCAAAAGACAGTGACACGACAAAAATCGTAGAGCAAAAAAGGTGCATGTCCAATTTTCGTCCCACGACACACAACAGCGCCACGATGCTCAAAATATCGTGCGACTGTCGTACGAAGACCACAGATGACCCATGATTTGACAAAAATTCTTGTCGTGGCGCTGCATAGATGTGTCGGGGGATCGTTGTGACCAGTGCGTAAATTACGTAGAAAAGGATGGCTTAAATCTGTTTTGTTTTAGCTAGCTAAACCTCTTACTTGTACAGTTGCACGCAATTCCTTTATATTTCCAACAAAGCCTACCGATGTCGAATAGCTAAATGAATGAATGGCCACAGTCGAGTGTTTCAAAATATTTATTTTGAACAAGATTTCGACCGTTAGCAAAATTGATAGATACTTTTGAGAAAACAGATCTAGATACAATTCAGGAGGGCATGAAACCCCTAACCTCAAATCATGAATCCGATCCTTCTTTAGATATATAAGGACTTTAGAAAATCCACACATTTCATCTTTTGTGTTTACATCTTTTACATATCTAACTTTTATCTGTATGAAGTTTACTTACACGGTCAGTTCCCTGTACGCAGAAAACGTATGCACTTTCCCAGTGTGCTCGACAAATAGGACATCGGAAAAATCCATATCTACGTTCTGTCCTAGGCATTCTGCGAATTCTTTCTTCTAGTTAGGCGAGGTTTGTGTTAATATACACATATTACACATGCATGTGGTGAAATAAGATAGGAACCCGGAATAGATCATACACATGTCATACGTAAAAACGAAAAATCCAAAGTTTAAGGCTTTTTTTTCTTCTGAAAATCTAATTTCGGTTTCAATCTTAAAATCGCATTCTGCTTATCCTTCCCTCTAGTAAGACGAGGATTGTGTTAATAAAAACCTATCAATAGCTCACGCGCATGCCTTTGGGGAAAATAAGATAGGAATAGATAATACGCAAAAACAAATAATCCAAAGTTCAGTTTTATTTCAGAAAATCTACTTTCGGTTTCATTCTTAAAATCCCAGTAAACGCTTCGATCGATAAATATTGTTTAACAAATATAATGTTTTAGTTCTAACAGATAAAAACTTGTCATCATAAGAACTCGACAAACTAAATTCTATCAACAGATTTTTAAGCGACGTAAAGATACACTAAAAATAATAGTAAATAAATTGTTTTCTCCCTCTTAGAATAAATTTTATAGATTTACACAACATAAGTCACAACACGCAAGTCGGGAATCTTGTCCAGATGATTAGGTTCGAGACCACAGTTATTTCGTAATGCATTTCCTTAAGACAATATTATAAAATGGAAATTCAAAAAATCCCACCTGCGCTTTTTTTTAACAATATTTGTACAGTGTGTTGTACAACTTTTTGGACAAATTATATCAAAAGTATAGAAAACCTCACTGGCTTTAACTAAAATATGGACAATTTTATATTAAGGTGGTTCTTGAAATCTTTTGTCATCTTCCGAAATAATAATTTTTAACCTTTTTACAGCTGGACCAAATCACTACTTTATTTTAAGATGCATGACCCAATTTTTGTAAAAGTGTAATTTCATCCCCTACTTGCTATTTAAGTACAGCTCTTCGTAAGAACCAGGCAGGGTGCCATATACATGTGATTTATGAGGGTTTCAGATTTTATCTATAAATGGCCTAGAAGAAGCAGTAACTGAATACTGCTCAAAAAATAAATATGAGTGGGAAAATACAAGTGGTTGCCATGGTAACGGACACTCTATTTTTTGGTTGTGAAGCATGGTAAAATCTTCCAAAAATCAGCTAAATCACTACAATTCAGAGCCTGATTAGGAATAGAATCAAGCATTTTTCATTAATTTTCATATGTAACGTTGATACAACTTGGTTTTAGCATCATTTTAGTTTAGATTGCATGTAAACCAAATTTGTAATTTTTTTGAAAAATTTTGCCAAAAAATGCATATTTTCAACTTTTCTGAATATGGGATTTTTGCGAAATTATCAAATTTTCTGTGGTGATTTTCAGAAAAGAGCAACTGTGTATAGCATAGTTAGCACTTTAGTAATGAAGTTTGGATACTACTTTACCAAATTAAATAGAAAAAAGCTTGGGACTTTTCTTAGTTTTATCTCCATAGCAACCGATTTTTTCCTTGGAAACGGAGTTATTATTTCCAGAATTTTGCAGTTTTAAAGCTTTAATGTACTGAATTGGTCCATACTTGATAAAAAAAAATACATTTAAGCATAAGCTTACTCTAAATTACCATCGTTAATAGTTGCTGACCTAAACAGTTACCATGGAAATACATTTTACCCATAGTAACATCTATTTTAAAATGTATCAATTGAAATTTATGTAAAAAAATACATATATTATATATAGACGGTGTTTATATTCAAATTGGAATATGACTGCATGCTTTGCTTCACTCACAGTCTTGGTCTGTATATAGTATATAATGAAACATTGAGGTAAGAACCGAAGGTTAGGGAAAAAGGGGGGGGGTAGGTTTATTTTGAAAAAAAAATCATACATGTAGATTCTTGAAAAGATAACGTTTGGTCGGAGAGCCTGATTATGAATAGAATAATGATAATGAATAGAATCAATTTTATTTTCAGAAATTTCATATACATGTATAACATCGATATAACTTGGTTTTAGCTTCAGAGCTTAGTTAGTATTGCAGTTCAACCCCAACTTTTAGATTTTTTGTTAAAAATACTTAAAAAAACATTATTTTTTTTCGAAATCATGAAGTATTGTGAAATAATCAAATTTTCTCCTGTGTTTTTCCAAAAATTGAAAATATGTAAATCTTTCTAGCATTGTAATATCAAAGTATGAATACTACCTGACAAAAATAAATAAAACATTGCGTGCGGCTCTCGTGAATTTTATCACCATGTTAACGTATTTTCCCCTTGGAAACATAGTTATTATTAATTTGAATTCTGCGGTATGGGGA
Organism: Mytilus edulis; assembly: GCA_019925275.1. Taxonomy (NCBI): domain Eukaryota; kingdom Metazoa; phylum Mollusca; class Bivalvia; order Mytilida; family Mytilidae; genus Mytilus; species Mytilus edulis. The sequence continues at coordinate 11,902,203 of CM034349.1, read as the reverse complement.
ATTCAATGTTCTCAATTAATTCCAAACCCTTATGAAAAGACATGCATTGAAGCATATATATCAGCTTTAAACTGCAATCGTGATGTATTATTACAACAGTTGCCATGGTGACAAATATCACCCATAACAGTCAATCAAATGATGTATAATATAGTTTATGTAAAAAATTAGATATAATTATGTTACTTATGTTCCTTTTTTCTAATGGGAATATAACTGCATGCTTTGCTTTGTTTAACTCTCAGTACTGTCATGACTGTCTTTGCTCATTGAAAAGACTTAACAAATTGTAATATATACACTGTTGCATTTTGGGGGAGGAGTGGAGGTTGGGTAGTTTTTGTTTGAATCTTTCATAAATCAGGATCATGCACAGCTAAGGTGTGCATTAATTACCTCAGATATACTGCAAAGTTCAAATGTGCTCTTATAACTGATCCTAGACTTTGAAAGGGTATAATTCCATAAAATAAAAATAAACAGCTGCGCCATGAGCACATGTTACGCCCGTCGCTTTTTCAAAGAATATTAAAAAAAAAAATATTTTCTCAATGTTATATCACAAATTCATGAAATACTAATGGGAGGTTATATGTTGATAGATGTAAACCTGGCGTCACCAAAGTTTCATAACTGCTCAAAGCATTGTCTGAAAACTGGCATATTCCCCCTTTTTATGATTAAAATCACATTTATCCGTGACTTCAAACGTATACAAATTAAAAGTGAACTCCCGTCAATAAATATAAACAATTTATTGAACGAAAAAAATGGGGAGAGTTTAAGATTGCAAAGTGAAAATTTTTTTTCAGTTTATTTAACTTTCTAAATTGAGGTACATTTCTCATTGGTTCATCTTTCTCTTAGCATATATCCTAAGGGACGAAAAGCAATACATCTATGTTTGGTTATGATTTTGCATACACCTTTTTGTAAGTACACCAAAATGGAACTAAAACTGTAGGAGATGTAGGTTATACGTCAATTACACAGCAATCAAACGAAAAAAAAAACCCCAACTAATGACATTTAGCAGGCAACATAAAGATTTCAACAATACTAGAAGTTATATGTGTCTACACATTATGTCAAATTCTTAATTATTACTGATTTATCTATATAAAGATTTTCTTGAGGATTTATATATGTCCCAAGTCAGGAGCCTGTAATTCAGTGGATTTTGTTTGTTTATGTGTTACATATTTGTTTTCGTTCCTTGTTTGTTAATAAATAGGTTTTCTTGTTTGAATTGATTTACATTGTCATTTCGGGACCTTTCATAGCTGACTATGCGGCATGGGCTTTGCCCAATGTTGAAGGCCGTATGATAACCTATAGTTGTTAATTTCTGTGTCATTTTGGTCTCTTGTGAAGATTTGTTTCAATTTGGCAATTATACCACATCTTTTTTTTTTATTTCAACCGAAATGATAAAAACATAAATACATGAAAGTCGAAAAAATATTAAATGGTATGTATGACAGAAAAAAGGGTTAAGAACGGTTTTCATTAAATATCAAATGGTCACTTAGATATTTCTTCTCTTAACCAGGTCATTTAAGGTAAACTATACAGTTTTAAACTCAGTGGCAGATCCTTAACTTTGTGTAAAAAGGGAAGGTTGCTCCAGTTACACTTCAGTGATTACCTTTATGATCAACCATATTTTTCCCACGAAAGGGGGAGGGATATCCACCCAGGATCCGCCTATGAAACTGATCTGGTTCTCAGTTTTAACAATTTTCTAGTATCAAACAAAGAAAAGTAACGGGAAACGGGCATGACTCGGGAACAGTTAAAGTGACGCCAGCTAAGTAAATTCAAACTTGATCTCTGTTTTGTGGTAATAAGAATTTTGTATATGTTTCATAGCATTTGGTTGAGGCAAACTTAAATTAGAAAATGGAAACCAACTTCGTGACGACTAAAGTACTAAAGTGTCAAACAAAGAAAAGTAATGCAAAACGGGCACTACTCGGGAACAGTTAAAGTGACGCCAACTAAATTCAAATTGATCTCTGTTTTGTAGTAATAAGCATTATGTACAAAATAATGTATCTGTTTCATAACATTTGGTTGAGGCAAACTAAAATTAGAAAATGGAAACCAACTTCGTGACGACTAAATTACTGACGGACATGGGTGAAACTCATGATATGAGACAAATCTTCACAAGAAACGAATTGAAACAGAAATAAATAAACATAAGTCACCCTACGGCCTTCAACAGTAAGTAAAGCACATACGACATAGTACCATATGCTTTGTAAACAGATATCAAACTAGTTGACAAAAATACTTATAAATAAAAAGATCATGATTGTTTAATCAGTAACTGTTATGTTATTTGGCATATGAAATTTCGGTTCATTGATTTTTTTCGGCATATCAAAGAAAAACGGGCACTTGTCTAAATGGTGTATTCCTCCTATTCACACTTTTAAAAATCTTTATTCCTTCAATAGGTTTTATTAATTATAAATTGGTTTTATAACAATCAAGGTTAAATAAAAATTCACCTGAGATTTGCCTGTATTTTTTAAAAGGAAATATAGTTGATACACTTTTCAGGGGCGGATCCAGAAAGAAAAGGGTTGGTGTTGGTTGGGGGTGGGGGTTGGGGTTCCGGAGGTTGGAAACCCCCCTTTTTTTGACGATCAATGCATTTGAATGAGAGCATATAGTTGGAACCCCCCCCCCCCCCCCACACACACACACACACACACATTTTACTCTGGATTGGGCCCCCTTTTTAAGATGACTGGAACAGCCACTGCTGTTTAAGTGTATTATTTTAATGAAAATTTGATACACTGATTATTTGCAAACTGGTTTTTTCTATAAAGCATACCTTAAAATAAAGAATAAGTCAGATAGACAGAGGTATATGTAATATATGATTAAAAAATCATTGAATTCGTTAATCTTCAATTAGAAATGCAGCATATATAATAATTTATCAACACAAACCACTGTTGTTTCCAATACACACAAAGTATCTGGAGAAAAGCACAAGGAACAGGAATTTAGGTTCTGGTATATGTCACTGTACTGCCTTCAACAATAAGCAAATTACAAACTGCATAGTCAGCTTCAAAGGGCCCCGAAATCACAAATGAACAAACAAATCAATATGACAAATATATTGTTTTGATGTAACACAACAACAAATGACAACCACTGTATTTCAGGCTCCTGACTTGGGAAATGTACACACATATGGAATGTGGCAAGGTGAAACATGTAAGTGGGATTCCAATCCTCCCTGTAAAACATAATTACAAAGTGGAAATGGCCTGCTACTTGTATATACCAACAACAAAAAGACACTAAGAACATATCCGGAGTACTTCAGTTACTGAAAGCTAATTTAAAGCCAAAACAACAAATAAAAAAATTACACAACTAATTAGACTGCATGCTCTTTACTGACTATGAAACAAAATACTGATGGGATCATTTCACAATACTGGGGCTGAGACTACACAGCATCTAAAGGAATGGCAAAGCAAGTCAACAAAACATTCCAGAACTCGCGACCAAACATTTAAACAAATAAAACTACTGAAACATGAGGAATCTAGGCCTCAACCATGATTCACTATGCAGCATTAATACCCCACCAAGAAGTAACAACAGGACAGTTTGGCGATGCAGCCACCTACCTTATTCACGTTGAATAGATAAATAAACTTTAATAGGCTAATATACTGTGGATTTCTGTGTGTGTGCTACAATGTGTGATTTGCTGTAGTGCTGTTTCTTGTATTGTGTGTTTCATATTATAATGCTTGTGTGACTTAACTTTTGATTTTGTGTTATAAAAGAAATATTAGATAATTTGCTTTATTTCTTTATTTCGATTGTTTCATGCTATATGGTCACGTTTTTGTCTCTTTCACTTATTCAGAATTTCCATTCTCAATTTCATTCTATTTCTTTCCTTTTTATTTGAATTGAAAACAAAAAATTCAGACATATAGAAAAATAACCTATTTCCTATCCCAAAAAACATTGGCCAATTAAAAGTTGATTAAGTGTAGTCCTTTGTTTAGATAAGTTTTCCTCCTATTCCCACTTTTCTTACCAGATTTATAAAAAAGTGGGAATAGGAGGAACGAACCGTTTAAACAATGTTGAACATCTATTTATTTAAGATTATTTTTCTATAAAATTAAATATCTATCTCTGCCATAATATATGTAAAAATAATATACATAACAGCACTCCTTCTAGTCCTTAGTGGCATTGTATAGGTCTTTAGTGCACAAAGGAGTCCTTAGCAGTGTTTAGACGTACCGTTTACTTTTACGATTCTAGACCAAAATAAAATTTGAATTTGGAGATATTGAGAAAAATCCCGGAATACAATTTTTTGAGGTAACCATGTACCAAATTCAGCAGTCCTATATTATTAACTCTGTCTCTCCATCTAAAATTTCTATGCCGTACTTTGTTATTACAATAAACAAATGACCCTTTCATGAAATCAAGAGATATGAGTTGTAAATATAGAGAAATATAATTTTTGTTGATTATGGTTGAAAGAAGTCCATTTACAGGGCTGCAAAACAGATATTATAAGGTACATACTGGTTTGTATCAAATCAGAACTTTTTTGTTCCCATGGTAACCAAAAGCAGATCAAGTGTAAATTAACTATCTAACTGTTGAGTATATTATTCAAACTCCATTATTTATATGTATCCAATACCTAGAAAACCATGTATTTGTTGCTGATTCTGAATTAATTTAGCAATTTCAGACCGGTTGCTAGGGCTTTCTTTTGGTTGCTATGGTCTTTCATCCACTTATATTAGAGCTGATACATTTTTTTATCATTTTCAAACAAATCATTAGTTTTATTGTCTGTTAAATTACATTAATACAAACAAAATAGCAAAAAGTTTGATAATGAACAAGTATTATTTTTTGTCATTTTTATGAATTTTACCAATTTTTGTTCCCATGGTAACAAAAAATTTCAAAAAAACCCAGATGTTTTTTTCCTGTTTTTAATAATTCAATGTACAAACTTTAAGATGCAACCATAGTTTATAATGACCTTGTCTGCTCAATGTTATTTTTTCTTCATTTAAAGTATGATATTTAAGCTATTTTCAGAAAATGTCAAAATACAGATTTTTGCACCTTTTTAAATACCATTTTAGCCTAATATCAATTTTTTTTTTCACAAACTCAACATCAAAATATAAACTTCAAATAATGCCTAATTATATGTTGAAATTATTTCTTTTCTTGAAATAGTCATTATCATGAAATTGCTGCAACCAAAAAGTAGACATTTTCCAATTTCCATGCCTGATTTCATCATAAATTCCTCAAAAAATGGCTGCATGTTTCCATAGCAACCGTTCAAGAAAATAAAAAATAAAAACTTGCAAACTTTATTTCAATCTTAAATGCCTATTATATAAAAGAATAAAGCAGTTCTGAGACATATGATGAATCACCCCCTGCCTGGATCTTACAAATAGCTGTACTTAAGGCATAAAACATATATGATATTGATTCATTGGATGACTCTATTTAATTGATTTTCAACATGTTAAGATCAACCGAGTTTAATTTTAATTGAATAAAATTTGACAATGTCTATAGTAATCATATAGCTATTTTTGTTACTGCCTACATGCACATGCGTGTTATATGTTTCAAAACAAGACTATCAAACTGAAAAAACACCTCCCCGGCAAAAATACCTCCTGGAAGAATCGTTGGGTAACAATCTTCCATTGATAGTGATAGGCATTATATTTACTAAGATTTAATCATTGTGCAAAAAATATTATCCCATAACTCGATATCTTATACTTCTGGTGTTTTTTTGTCACAGACTAAGGAAATAAATAACTGGATTATACGGTAACAGCAAAAGACCCAAGAGTCGGCTGTTCGGTCATATAACTTATTTGTAGATATTATCTTGTTGATCAATTTTGCTTATTTCAGTTATTTTATCTCTTTTACCTTTCAGGATTAGGCAAACGCGTAAACAATCAGAAAAATCACCATTAAAGGTCAATAACTCGAATAAGGAGTCTTCGGCTTATTTGTACATGTGTTGTCCTTTTTTTTCTTTTAAGTATCTATATATCTTTTATAATATTTATGCCCCACCTACGATAGTAGAAGGGCATTATGTTTTCTGGTCTGTGCATCCGTTCGTTCGTCCCGCTTCAGGTTAAAGTTTTTGGTCGAGGTAGTTTTTGATGAAGTTGAAGTCCAATCAATTTGAAACTTAGTACACATGTTCCCTATGATATGATCTTTCTAATTTTAATGTCAAATTAAAGTATTGACCCCAATTTCATGGTCAACTGAACAAAGAAGAAGATAGTGTTATAGTGCCTAACAAGATTTTGTGAGGTAGACGAAATTGACTTTAAAATGATCGTATTGACTTTTGATGTCCAGAAATAGGCAGATCGGACATATTTTGACTTTATTTACTTACTTCTTAAGTTTGTGATTAATTGTAATTAACATATTCCAATGAGACTGAAAAATGCTTTTTTATGTTATGATAAATAATAATTTTACCTGCCGTAGTCGTGCGTAAAATATATTTTGGCATTTCTCTTAAGAAATGACTTGTTTAATGGAACAAAACGTCTTATTTGTAAACTTTGTCTTTTATCTCCACAATAGGCTTTTAAAAAATAATCTTCAACTGTGTATTCAGAAAATTTTGTGAAAATAGAAGAAGTGGCAATTCTTACCTTTCATACCTTAACTTTCATTGATAAAACATAATATTGACTCGTCCAGTGTCCAGTTTGAAGGTCATTTTAGTTACCGTACACATTCATGCACGTTCTGATTAATCAATAGTCATGAATGAAAAGCATAAACAAGTTTGTAGGTAAACTAATAACAACTTAATCCAATCAAATTGCCTACGATTTAATAACAATGACCAGTCCACATCATAAAAATGTATAGGGGTAAACTGGGTAGGGAGAAAATGTCAGATATTTTAAGTTCATTATTTTGCAACAACGAATAAAAATTTGTTAACCAATAGATTTGCTATAATTTCATAAACATGTCATTCTGTATTGGTATAGCTTTTGGATCTTTTATTTGCGTATTTAAGGCTGTAAAAAGTTTGGCCATCAAAAGTCAACATAATCATTGACTTTATACAGAAAATTCGCCTTTTTAAAACATTGAATGTATCACGAATAATACGCGACAACAAAGTAAAATCATTTCTTAAAACACTGCAAAAAAAATCATTCTGATTGATACAGTGGTATTGTCATAAATTGCGCTGGAGTGAACAGAGGTACAGCAAACGTCGAATTCCCTCACACAATGTTATCACACACTATAAGCTCAGGTTAAAGTTTTTGGTCAAGGTAGTTTTTGATGAAGTTGAAGTCCAATCAACTTGAAAGTTAGTACACATGTTAACAATGATATGATCTTTCTAATTTTAATGCCAAATTAAAGTATTGACCCCAATTTCACGGTCCAGTGAACATGTAAAATGATAGTGCGAGTGGGGCATCCGTGTACTATGGACACATTCTTGTTATGATATATGTATTACAGTATTAGGTACCTGACCTGGTTAGTAAAATATTTAAAATTGTATTAGCACTATCAGGCAAAAACAGTATTCAACAAAGGTGTAATCTATGATTTAATCAAATAAACTTAAACAAATATTAACAAATAAATCAAAAACACAATAATAACTAGAGTGAGGTTCTTCAAAACGAAGAATACAGCTTCTTTCGGCATATTTATTTCCGTGTGTACACGCAAGGACGTATATACATCCTTGGTACAAATAATATAGAAGTTACGTTTGCTTATTCGCTGGGTGCATATAATACACCATGACACCAATCATATCTCTGTTTTCGATATTCTCATATTATGAGGTTATACATAAATAAAAGACTGATTAATAGGTATTTACATTAGGCAATGAAGAAGTAATGATTCAACTAGCTAACAAACAAATTTAAATTTCAAGAATAAATTACAAACTCAAAAAGATAAGCTATAAAACAAGTTCACGTAAAATCATTCCTTTTCAATTAAGTTTCCAACCATCTTCTCCAACTGTCAAACTACGTATCCAGAAAAGGAAATGATAAAGTTCCATTTTAGTCCATGCAAGGGCTTCCACTTAGACATTTATGACAAAGATCACTGCGGTGGGGCTTGTTTGGATCGGTATGACGTTCTGCCTTTTCCGCCCGGGAACAAACACAGACGCTCTGACCACACTTGGAGCATTTCAGCTTTTCAACTTTGTAAGGGCTACAGGCTGTATTACACTTTTTGCAATCTTGTTCGTAGTATTCCTGGAATTAGATGAATGTAAATTAACCCACGTGATTTAGATTTGCTGTTCACATACTTTAATATAATAAACAGTTTACCCACATATATGTATTATAAAGCAATCATTTGAACCACCAGCTTGAAGTAAAAACACTTAAAAAAGGTCGGAAATAGTTATCTGATCACAGTATTCAAAGCATGTCCCGACTGATACAGTCGTCTAAAAACCCACTAAATAATACTGAGAAAAACTAAAATGAAGTACATGCATGTATATGACTTATATGCAACCATTTGAGTCCAATATGATATGTAACTATCCCGTTTGGGTCATAACAAATAATTTTCTATATGAGTTCACGTACGAAGTATGTCGATACCGAGATAGGACATATATATATATAACACTATGAAAACCCTATAATCAGTTCAATATATATATATTTGGTAAGAATGCCGGGATAAAAACAGAACACTGGCATGCGTAGGTGCCCACTGACTGCCTAAGAGGGGACCTATTTCTCTATATAATCAATCAATTTTTCCCCACACAAAAGGGGGTGGGGAGTGGTGGGGGTTGAATCCGCCTCTGTAACCATATAAGGCAAAATGACCGGAAAAAAACAACGAACATTGTGTACTATTCATGCAAGGTCATGTTAAATGTCAATAACAAATGTTACTCTAACAAAAATATCAATCCGTACACATCAAATAGATTTACTGTAAAAAAAAAACCAAAAACAACAAAAGTATTCTGAGAAAAAACATGACATTCGTCGGAGTAAGAACAACTGTAACTGTGGTTATGTTTTGATTCGAGTGTCACTGATGTAAACGAAAACCAAACTGAACAAAAATATTAGTTTGGTATCTTTAGAAACTTCAGTGTAACTGTTCTGTGTCAGTCTTTGAATAACAACAGTGATGTTTGTTCCATATTCAGCGGTATAAAAAAGTTCTATAATCCAAAGTACACATTAAGTTAATTAACCTATTGCTCACGATTTATATAAAAGGTTAACGAATGTCCCCAGAAGTGAATTGTAAAAAATCGTAAATGAAAATGATTAATATTAAAACTCAACCAAAATATTCTATTTGTGGTAAAAAAAAAACCCGTAGATAAAATTGAGAATGGAAATGGGAAATATGTCAAAAGGACAACAACCCGACCAAAGATAATATCTACATTTTCTCACTCTGAATTTTACTTACACCGTCACTCCACTGACTGACACAAAACACATAGGCACTTTCCCACTGTGCTCTACAGTTCGTACATCTAAAAAATCCATATCTACGTCCTGTCCCAGGCATTCTGCTTATTCTTCCTTCTAGTTAGACGAGCTTTGTGCGGACATATATGATAGATATTAATAGATTTTGCGCATAACAAAATGTATATTATTACATAATTTTAAGTTTAGATATTTTTTGTAAATCTACTTTCTGTTTCAATTAAAAAACCACATAGTGAACGCTTCAACCGATAAATATTCTTTTCTCATGAACGTAATTACAATTTATATCAATATTTGTATACCCTTTTCTATCATTACTTTGCATTTTACACAAAGGAACAAAACTGGTTTAATTCGATTATGCTGTTTATGTGCATGTACCGCAAATCAGGAATCTTGTCCTTATGTTTATTTTTTTCTTAAGTTTATTCTATTTTTTTCTAGGGTTCAAGTCTGTAGCGTTTGTGTTTCAGTTTAATTGTTTCATATGTTTGAAGATGGGGCTTTTTATAGCCGATTATGGTATTGTTTTTTCTCATTGTTAAAGGCTTTACGATTGCATGTATATAATTACTCATATCCACTTAATTTGATATTTAGTGGATTGTTGTCTCATTGACAATCATACAACAAGTCCTTGGCTTATCTTTACAGTTAAATGATCTTATAAATTACCACTTAAAGTAACAAAAAGAATTCCATTATTTGACAACAGCTTGTTTTCCTGGCTCAACGCACTTGTTTAAAAAAAACATAGCCCTTTGAACACTTCAAGGAGTACAGCGTGTTTTGAAGACATTTTCCTGTGTTTAGAATTTGAACACAATTCCAAGTTTGATTCAAATTAAAGGTTTCTATGAGTCTGCATCGCTTTTCTGTCAGACGCATGCCAATTTTGATTATTAGTTTCATCTTTGTTTCAATCGTTGTTTGCGTTTTTGAAGATTTCATTTAGTCAGTTGAGTTTGTTTCTGTGTTCTCTCTATCTACTATAGTTTCGACAAGAAGTCAGTAATTGCTTAACGAATTTGTTGTTTATTTCAGTTGTAGATCTTATATTTCTTTAGACTGCGGCTGTAACATTTTTTCGTTGTCTATGATAGCTTTCAAGAAAATTGTCAAAAATACAGAATCCTGAGCTGAGAAACTTGAAGAATCTCTATACATTGAAGGCTATTAATCCTTTTTTCCTTGTCCATTATTATTGCTGTTTACACTAGGTTTCGGACCACCTTCAATTTAGACTGTCTAGATAATTTGAAGTACATATCTTATCTGTTGAAAATGGTTTTAAAAATGTCAAAAAACGTAAAATATGTGTAAAAATTGTCATTCAGTAATTCAGTTTTTGATTGGGTTCGTGTTGCAAATTCCTGAAGTTTGCCCTATCATGTTAAATTTTTTCTGTCTTTATCTTTTTTTAAATCATGTCGTTGCCAGTATCTTTTCGACTTATGAGTTGTAATGTCCCTTTGATCACAGTCATAACTTAAATAAATTCTTCCGAAGTGTTAATGTCGGCGAGACAGTTTTGTTTGGTTGTGTAAATGAGATACACCAGTAGACACAAGGTCAACCGACGAAAAACGATGTCATCTAAGAATTCCGTTGAATTATTTTTTTGTCTACAAAAGAAATTTCATAATGATGTGTATATTTTTATAGCGGCAAGCTCCAAAAAGAAATGAGAAACTCTTACTGGCAATATATAGAAAATATGATCTTTGATATTGAATTAAAGGAACCAGACCAACCATGCTTCAAAAATACACCCAATAAGCTATATTCCTATATTAAAAGCCAGAAAAATGAAAATACAGGCATAGCTCCTTTAAGAAGTGAAGGTACATTGCACTCAAATCCATCTGAGTAAGCGAACATACTGAACAAACAATTTCAGTCTGCTAAATTACATCTGAAGCAAATACTGACATTCCAGATAAAGGTCCTAGTATTCATCCCAAAATGACAACCATAACAATATCTAGGGATATGGTGTTTATAAACTTCTCAAAAACATAAACCCTAATAAAGCCACTGGTCCTGATACCATCGCAGGCAAAGTACTCAAACAATACATTGAGATATGTACAGACATCCTCACATTAATATTCACCAGATAATTAGAAACAGGAAAAGTACAATCTGACTGGAACCATGCAAACGTCACACCTGTATTCAAAAAAGGGGATAAACATAACCCAGGTAACTACAGACCTATGCATAGCTTGCAAATTACTTGAACACATCTTTGCAAGCAGCATGATGCAACATCTCGAAACCAATACACACTGTATGAATTACAACATGGATTTAGGGCAAAGCGATCATGTGAGTCTCAAGTTATCTCACTGATGCATGAATTATTCGAAAACAACGACAAAAACATACAAACAGATCTCATAATCATGGATTTTGCCAAAGCTTTTGACAAGGTACCACACAAAAGATTACTACATAAAATGAAATACTTGGCATATCAGATCAAATCATAAACTGGGTTGGATCCTTTCTGTCAAACATAACTCTAACAGTACTTTTAGAAAACATGTCGTCTTCAAAAATACTAGTCACTTCAGGTGTGCCACAGGGCACGGTGCTAGGACCTATACTCTTCCTTATTTACATTAATGACCTTCCAGAATACATCAAACATAGCAAAATCAGACTCTTCGCAGATGGCAGTATAATTTACAGTCAAATTAAATCTCAAAACGACTACCTCAAGCTTCAAGAAGATATAGAAGCCGCCATACAATGGGAGCAAGACTGGCTCATGTCTTTCCACCCATTCAAATGCAACATAATGAACAAAACAACAAAGAGAACTCCCATCCACTTCTACTACAACATGTATGGGCACATATCAGAATCAGTAAAACATGCTAGATATTTAGGTATCACGATTTCTTCAGATTTAAAATGGAACACCCACATTCAACAAACAGCCGCCAAAGCAAACAAATCTTTATGTTTTATCAGAAGAAATCTCAAAGTCCATTCACAAAAAATAAAAGAAAGAGCATACCAAACCATCATAAGACCCAAATTAGATTACTGCTGTACTGTATGGGACCCCTATACAAGCGAAACGTGACATACGATCATTAGAAAAAGTACAGAGACTAGCGGCAAGGTACGCATGTAACAGACATCACTACACCAGCAGTGTGTCTGAGATGTTAGACACGTACCGTGAAATGGCAAACATTACAAGAACGCCGGCTTAGAAAAAGACTAATAATGTTTCACAAAATTACAAACGAAAATATTGCAATTCCTTCGCAAAATTTATTACAAAAGAGTCAGTCCATCACAAGATCCACCAACAAAGATGCTTACAGACAAATCCAATGTAACAAGGGCAGCTACAAATTTTCTTTCTTTTGCCAAACAATTAAAGACTGGAACAAACTATCCTCAGTCATAACAAAAAACACTACCACAGAAACCTTCAAGGGTGCACTCACGCACGAAGTGTTCCTTGATACATATCCACACGAAACGAAAAATAAAAAAAAAATAAAAAAAAAAATGTAAAAATTAATATTAAAACAAATATATACAAAAATATGGTAACTATATTTATAAATACATAAATTTGGAAAAAAATTACCAGGCATGCACCGAAAAGTAAACATCAGTATGTTGATGGTTTTCTGAAACTAAAGAAGAAGAGCAACCCAGAAAGCTTTAGTCTTACCACATAAATTCTTGACGGGATCTTGTAAGCTTAATTTTGGTATTATCTTATAGTTCCGGAAAATCAAGTTTCACGGTACTTGTTAAAAGTTATTACATTTTATCTTTATCTCTCTAGCTCTTGATATGAATCTAATTTCTATATTAGAATGAAGAAGAAAAAATACATTGAACGAAAAATTTGTATACATATTTTTGTTTCGAAACCACCTGCAATAACTCGTTTGAGTTGACAATATTCATTCTAAATTATTTTAAACCATAGAATAAGGTAGAAAATATGAATAATGCAGGTAAAAAACTTTCATATATACACAAATTAACATAGAGCAGTTTTATTTTAGTTTTTCTTATTTGTAACTGGTCCAAATAATTATGACGTCTGGCAAGGCTATTTTAATTTTTAGTGGAAGAAGACGTCAAGTCTTCTGAAGACTTAAGGGCCGACCATTTGCATTGAGTCTCCGTATGCCGCATTCATTTCGTGTATTACAATTTCAAAACAACTTAGATTCCTGACACCGATTTTTACACATGATTAGGCATCTGAATCATTTAATTTGTAAATTATGATTGTAAAACAATCACTATCGTAAATATGACCCTTTTATTTATGTAAATTATTAGATTTCATCTCATCCACATGAACGTTATTTGTTTACTTGTAACAGGATGTTTTAACTGTAGATATTTGTATTACGCATGCGTGAATTTGGTATCGGGACAACTCGCCCTATTTAGAAGTTCGCCCTTGAAGTTATGAATTTGCAATCCTGCATACAAGAAGATTTTGTTTTTATATAAATAAAAGGATATATAAAGTGTTTTCTTTATTCATGGTTTTCCTTTGTCATGTGAATTAGATGCCCTTCGTAACATACATGTGAACCTTCCGTTAAGGAGAAAAAACTCCCGTGTATGAAATTTTTCAGACGCCATATTTGATCATTTCTTACTACTGTACGGGTGTAATTGACACCTGTGTTAAATTTTACCTGAACATCAAAGAAGATGTATAATTATATGGCTTCACTTGACAGCTTGGGTGTCAAACATACTGGTAATCAACGATGTTTACCTCCGGCTAACTGCCGTTGTGTTATCAAAACGATGTGTATTGGGAATATTGAAATACTTTTTTGTTACTTCCCTTTGTTTTATCCTGTTTTCAGTTATTTTGCTTTTAAAAATGTAAATTGTAAAAAGACTATAAATGATTAATATTTTAATCAAATAATCATAAAAGGATGTTGATTAAATGAATTTAAATGATTTTGGACAAATAAAAAAATTAAAATTTATAAATTATTTTAGCAATCTAGACCTCCTTCCAAGGATTAAATTGAAGTTTATATCATAAATTTGTTGACAATTGATTAGAAGTTAACATACAATATGTGCAACTAGACTAATAAAAGGTCTAGTAGTTAGATTAATTCCTAGTAAAATCTTGAAATTTAAATTTGTAAATGTTAGTACATATTAGATTTTATTGTGTAAGCTAAGAAATAGCAAGACATTTTACACTGTTTTTAAGTCTTTTTTAATAAGCTTTCTACAAATATGACTTTCATAATGCTTAAAATCCATGCAGTACTAGTGTTAGTGTATGCTATTTTTTTAATTAATTTACGATGTTGCAAATATACATGTGGAGCTTATTTCTTTCTTATTTGTCTATACATTTACAAATGATAAGGAGATGGAGACATGAACAAAAATATATACAGATAAGATATATAAATATAATGATTCATTTGCAAGCAGTGAACAATCATTTGTCAAAAACAAAACAAAACAAAACAAGAAACAGATTCTTCTTATTATTTTATAGAGAGGCAATAAGGGAACTATAAACATTACAATTTGATGGAAATTTGAAGAAAAAACACAATTTCTACATCATTTGGTTACATTTACGACAAAATTTATGTCAATAAAAAAACATGATGTTTTGACCATTCAGTACTTAATAGATGCATAGTTCTTGGGGAAAAGTTTCATCAAATAATATGAATATAAATGACTTTTTTTGTGCTCATTTTTTACAGTGGGTTGTGATGATCTTCCAGTTAGGTTACCCTCATTTGGAGTGTTGTTCCCAACCTGTTAAAGGTCCATCTGCATAATTCAAAATTGGAAATTTCAACAAGCATTGTATATTTTTTCTACCGATTTAATATATAACTAGAATCATGCAACCAGACTTAAGGAAAAGGCATGTAAGTTCATCATACAAATATGACACTTTTTCTAGACAATCCAGATCTTGCAAAATACGTCGCTAAAAATTGTAACCTTTAAAATTGTTGTTGTGCAGTAAAAACCCATATGGGAACTTTCAAAAGTTGGCAGGTATGTAACAAGTCTTGCTATTTTAATGCTCCATTTATGGGCATTATGTTTTCTAGTCTGTCCGTCCGCCCTGCTTCTGGTTATAAAGTTTATGGTCGAGGTAGTTTTTGATGAAGTTGAAATCCAATCAACTTGAAACTTAGTACACATGTGTTCCTCTTGATATGATCTTCTTAATTACTGCCAAATTAAAGATTTTACCTAATTTTCATAGTCAACTGAACATAGAAAATGATTGTACGGATGGGAAATCCATGTACTTATGACCTTTTCTTGTTTGAAGAAAAAAAAATACATTTTAAAGATAATGGAACAAAGCAGCCTGGGTAAGTGGGGCTGCTTTTATGGTAATTCAAGTTACCTTTTATTCACCTTCTTCCACTTCAGAGCTATCAGCTCTTTGATTAATAGGAAGGCGTCCCAGAAAAATAATAAAATAGCCTTGCCAGACGTCATAATTATTTGGACTAATTTGTAACTGTGTAATGCTTTTTAATTTGACTATCTTTACATTTTATACGACAGCAAAAAAAATGTTTGCGTCGTATAATGCTATCATGTTGTCTTCCTCATCTGGGCCGTCAGCGTCGTCTGTGTCATCGTCCTAAGACGCATGGTTTCCCGGGAATAACTGTAGTATAAGTAAATTAATAGAAATAAATAAAACTTTAACACAATGTTCATAATCACAAAAGGAAGGTTTGGATTGATTTTAGGGGTTATGGTTCCAAAGATTTAGGGGTGGGGTATAATTTTTCTCATTTCATCTTCATTTTTTTGTTGTTGAGGGGATTAATATCCAACAGCTTAGTGTATTGCTCAAAAGCAAAAAAAAATTGTAAGTTCATTAGACCACATTCATTCTGTGTCAGAAACCTATGCTGTGTCAACTATTTACAATCCAAATTAAGAGCTGTATCAAGCTTGAATGTTGTGTCCATACTTGCCCCAACTGTTCAGGGTTCAACCTCTGCGGTTGTATAAAGCTTCGCCCTGCGGAGCATCTAGTTTTATCATAGATTTCATTACTAATATACCAACAATTGTTTTGGAATTGAATTTAAGTTCAATTTATATAGCTACATGTATATTTCTAATCAAAATACGACCCAAACAATTATGAATTAATGTAAAGACTATTTTAGCATTGCTTTAGAAGTAAGAGTGCGAAAATTAAAACACCCCAAGAGTCATTATACACTCAAGAAGAGTCCGACTCTGTATTGAAGGAAGAAGAAGAAAGGCCAAGTTCTTTGGGGTAATACTTATGCAATTTTTTTTTCAATAATTAATTTAGTGGTAGGTTTTGTGTTCCAGTACAATGAATTTTTAACCGGTAGGGTACTATGTATTGCCATGCAAGACTCACAGAATGCTTGTTTTGAATAATTAACACACCTAACTGATAGGAAAACAGTTGAAGTAACATGTACATGTATTTTGAAAACAAACTTTGAAAGTTGTTGTATGATTAATTACAGCTCCCAAGCCCCAAAGACAGCCAAGAGAAAACAGGAGAAATAGAGCAGCAATGGCTGAAGGTATGAAGAGAATTAAATGTAAATGTATGACAGTGATATTATTAGAAATGAACATACATGAGAAACTTTTATTAATAACATTGCAGTCAATATTGCAAAATGATTTGTCATCAAAACACTTGTTAGAGAATTCCTGAAATGAGATTTTGTCTGAGGCTCTAGTTTCCTATGTTTTGTAGAAAGTTTGTCTTCTGTCTTTATTATGTGTTTTGCCATGGTAATGTTAGTTTTTCTTTGACTAATGACTCTGATTGTCCCTTTAGTATTTTATTCCTCTTTTTTTTTCCATTTGAAACTATATCACACAAATAAAACAAAACTGACAGCCATACAATAGTGAATTAAAAAGTATGATACTATCCACACAAGTCTGACTAGTTTATTATGATTAATATGACTAATTTATTATGGTTATTATGACTAGTTTATTATGGTCAATATGACTAATTTATTATGGTTAATATGACTAATTTATTATGGATAATATGAGATTAACATTCTTTTGTAACATATTTGGCAGCAGATTTTAAGTTATTTAATGTTTCCCTTTTTTATTAACCAACAAGACACTGGCAAAACAAAACACATGATTTGAAATAATCACGAACACTAGAAATATCCAGTATAATGATTGAATAACACTTCACTTTGTCCATGTTGTCTGCGTTTACTTTACAATTTTTTTCCACAGGCACTTGTTTCTATCTATAGGAAGGTCGACTATCCATATAAATAGAAGCTTTTTTATATGGATAGTAGACCTTCCTATGAATAGAAACAAGTGCCTGTGTGTTTTTCTCTGGGTTAAAACCTGCCCTATCACTTAGTTATGTATTCTTTATATAGTGCTTGTTGACATTATATTTACAAGAAGATTCAAAACATCTGAACATTCTGAAGTATTTGACAAAGATAATTTCTGTGTAAAATTTGTCGCTTCTTATAATTTATTGTTTATTAATAATCCTTTGTCACACACTGCAGATCAAGATTCTGGAGCAGCTTCTAACATAATACCAGGTACAAGTCCGGAACCAGTTTTGAAGGCAGCCAATAGTATTCAGGATACAAGTATTGTTGATATTGATGGAGGAGCTCTTGAAGGGGTAAGTGTTCTGTCCTGATATTGATGGAGGAGCTCTTGAAGGGGTAAGTGTTCTGTCCTGATATTGATGGAGGAGCTCTTGAAGGGGTAAGTGTTCTGTCCTGATATTGATGGAGGAGCTCTTGAAGGGGTAAGTGTTCTGTCCTGATATTGATGGAGGAGCTCTTGAAGGGGTAAGTGTTCTGTCCTGATATTGATGGAGGAGCTCTTGAAGGGTAAGTGTTCTGTCCTGATATTGATGGAGGAGCTCTTGAAGGGGTAAGTGTTCTGTCCTGATATTACTTTTCATATTGGAGGACAGGTGCTCATTTCATGTTGCCACAAATTTGCTTACTTCCTTACATGTTGATCATTTGGTTTCCACACAATAAACATGATAAACAGTTTAGTATAATTAGTCTTTATAAACCATGCATAATAGTAGAATGTTCATACTGGCTGTACTTTAATCCGTTGGCATTATAGGACTTATTATTTTGGATAATAAGAAATTTCATTGTTACATGACATGCATGAGGGTATAATTATTTTCTCTAACTACATCTGGGTCTGTCCTTGTTCTTTAATGCCCTTCTCACCAGGTGGTATTGCAGCAAGTAAATGAATAACACGTGATTAAAATGCCATTTGTTTTAGCATTATAAGTAGTACTCATATTTTCAGATAAATATTCCATTGAAAGTAAAAGAATTAACATATTACTAGTTCTGAATACTTGTATTGATTAAAATATATATAGGGAGAAACATATTATCTCAAGGTTGTAAGCTGTTGACAAGGGATAAATCATCACATTGACAGTTTTAGTAACATGTGTACATGTAGCAAAAGCATTAAAGCAATTTTTAAAACTATTGTTTATGTTACTGAAATATGATGAATGGAAATTGCATTATTTTTTTCATCTACTTTTACTGATGGAATTGTATTTGTGTAATTGTAGGGTGGTCAAGTCTTAAGAAATACTGTTTCATTTAGTTGTTTATTACATAGACCTGTTAGAGTATATAATGTTAGAGCTGGCAGGAGTAAACCAGGATTAAGGTAATGTTCCATATTCTTTGTGTATCATAGTATAACACAACCTGTCAACAATACTTCACTTGGTATCCCTTTACCTACAAAATTAACATACAATGATTCTATTGATGGAGTCTGTAGCAGAGGGGGCATTAAGTTTTACCCTTGTTCAAGTTGTTTGTCTGTACATCCCTATTCAGTTCTATTATTTAGTATGCCTCAACCAAATGTTATGAAACTTATACACAATGCTTACTACCACAAAACACAGCCAAAAAAGAATTTGGGTATCGTTACTTTTGCTATTCTTGAGTTATGTCCCTTTATAATCCCAGGGCTCACGCTACCAGGCGACTTGGGCAAAGAAGTCGCCTTCCCGACCGTCACTTCGCTTTCCCAGACCCCCAAAAGCGAAAACAAGTCGCCCTGTTCTTGACGATAGTCGCTTTCAGTAGCTTCCGTCATCGGACATTTTCAATTTTTACCAAGTTGATGAAACATCAATTTTTTATTGATAATTAAAGAAATTCAGACATAAACGATTCATTATCTTTAGAAAAGAGGTTGAAGCATTGTCTTCACAGTGTGTAGCAGGTTATTTGATAAAAATACAACTTTTTATCACTTCGTGCATTTCCGCTGCTTGTTACTCGAAAACGTACATCAACCTCAATTTCGGCGGCAAAATAAGTTTGTTACTTCATTTAAGCGTGATAAAAGTTGCCTCCAGTAAATTTTTAATCCATTTATTGCATTAAAAACGTCATGTTCCTTTCCAAAAAACTTGTCAAACATCGTTTATTTTTGTAAATTTTCTTGCATTCGTCCGCCATTGACCGATTTCTAAACCGGACCAGCTATGACCGAAATCCGTACTTTTACAATAATGACTACGGACGCACGGATGGAACAGCTGACAGAAGAATATTGATCCCAAAGGGAAAAATTACGCATTCCACACGCATTAAGAGACTTTTGGTTACATCTAATTGATTGGTGTATATAATTCCCTATATTTTTTTTATTTTTTATGGATTGTTTCAAACTATTGATTATTAAAAGTTGCTTAACTCTGAGACTATTATACTAATATCAATATATTATGACCGAGCTTAATAACTTTTATATTTTTTTATGAGAAACACTGAATGTCATACACAAGATAATTTTTAATTAAATTGTAATTGATATATTTTTTTCTACATTTTTAAAAATATTTTTTTTTTTTTAGTGCTAGATATTTTAATAGTTGGTAGTTTCTCACAAGCTTAAACAACTTTTAATTTCAAATGTTACTTTAATTGTAATTTTTTTACTCAGTTATGAATTGAACAATATAAAAAGAACATTATTTACATATGGCCCTTTATACTATTGTAAAATCCAAACATTGTTTTGCACCGTGCGAATGAGCACTTCTCTTTCAAATCTCACCACTTCTCCCTATCAGTTTCAAAAAGAGAAGTCACTTCTCCCTATAATTCTGAAGTAGTGTGAGCCCTGTAATCCTATATGCAAGCTGAGGCATCATCTGTGTCCATTGGACATATATCATGTATATTCCTTATTTATTTAAATTGTTATGCAAAGATGGTCAAATGTTATTTATGTCAAAGGGAAACATAACAATCTTCCATTTCTTTTCAAGGTTTATCTACATTCATAAAAAAACATTTAACTTTGATTTAGCAGGTAAATCAACTGACTTATTTTAATTTTGGCAAAATAAAACAATGAATAATGTTTTTGATTTTTTTCTCTGTATGTATCTTCAGGCCTCAACATTTAACTGGTATAATGTTAACCAGAGATGTTTGTCAAGGTAGACTGGAAGGAGGGAGCGTTGGCTCAACAGAAATTCAATTTCATCCTGGAAATATTCAACATGGAGACTATACAGCAGACACAGGTACTGCAGGGTAGGTTCTAGTTAAACACGAAAGACTTAAAATAACAAGGTGACCTTTCTCTGTAAGCAAATATATATTGGTTGGTTGGTTTATGGGTGAATGTTTAACTTAAGGATCCATCAACCATATACATCTTGAGAATATTTTACTTTTTAAATGATTATGAAATTCAGACAAAAATACAATTTTTCCTTAATTCAGGAAAATTGGTACCCGCAAAAATAAATTTGTCAAAAGACTGTTTTCTAAAATTGTAATGATTATTCTTCCATTATTGTCCTTTGTTCAACAATAGCAATAAGAAATGCACACAACTGTTTCTGAATTTTTAGCAACCAAAAAGTAAATTCCCAATTCTGCTTCAAAGAATATTCAAATAAATACAACAATAACATGACATACATGTATTAATCTCACAAACATGTTTAACCCGGCCGCATTTTTGCGCCTGTCCCAAGTCAGGAGCCTCTGGCCTTTGTTAGTCTTGTATTATTTTAATTTTAGTTTCTTGTGTACAATTTGGAAATTAGTATGGCGTTCATTATCACTGGACTAGTATATATTTGTTTAGGGGCCAGCTGAGGGACGCCTCCGGGTGCGGGAGTTTCTCGCTGCATTGAAGACCTGTTGGTGACCCTCTGCTGTTGTTTTTTCGATGGTCGGGTTGTTGTCTCTTTGACACATTCCCCATTTCCATTCTCAATTTTATTAAACTAACAATGTCTACCACGAACCAAACTATTAGAAGAAATTATAGATAAAAAACAACATGAAATATAGTTTTACACTTAACTATTCTGGAACACATTTTAATGTCTAAGTACTGGAATTCCATCCACTGAATCTTTGTGTTATATTGTTTTCTGAGAGCCTGTAGTTAAATGGATTACTGGAAAACAAAATGCTTTGTAATGTTCTCTTTTTTCAGGAGTATTTGTCTTTTATTGCAAGTAGCTATTCCATGTCTAGTTTATGCTGACGGTCCTACAAATCTGACATTAAAAGGAGGAACCAATGCAGATATGGCGCCACAGTTAGATCACATGACTATGGTATTTAGACCTATTGCAGAAAAATTTGGAATGAAATTTGACTGCAGAGTTATCAGGAGGTATGGCTGTTGTTATAATTCTTCAATTGTTGATTAATTGATTTTGTAAAACTTTAAGGTCTACTTGCATCTTGTTTGTAATATATATTAAAAATAAAGGAGATGGGGTATGATTGCCAATAAGACAAATATCCACCAAATTTTAAATGAAGTGGATGTAAGTGTGTGGAATAAACTAAATAAGTCGTATATGTACTTTGCGTTGTGTTTACTTTGCGTATAATATTTACAATGGCGAAGCCCAATACAAGGTGTAAGAAACGTCACAAACATGTGAACGTAAATACGGGAAACGTAACGTTATAACTTCGAACTATTCTCAACATACTGGGGCCCGCAAAGTGTATTTATGTACAAAACAATAGAATATTACTTTAAATGTTCATCAATAAAGAAAAGAAATTTAATTTTAAACTTGCAGGAATTACTGTCTCTTCAAAACACAAAAATAGGAATCTAAATTAAACTTTAACGAGTCCATGATTTTATTCTTTCCTTTGCACGAATTGATGCCTTCCGCAAGGGCAATGTTCTTGTCGGTATTTCTTCGTTGTTTGGTTCTTCCATATATTCATCAGATGGTGTTACTTCGTTTATTTCTTCTTGACGGGGTGATGCGGGATATAATGTACAATACCTTTACTAGTATCGGGATCCTTAACCTTCTCAATAAATCCTCGGCGTTCTTGATCCTTGATTATCTGTCCATATACCTTAAGCATTTCGGGATCTTGACTTAATTTTTGAATGACGTTTTCAGTTCTTCGTTTTGTAAGGAAGAAGTTTGTAGGCAAGGGTTCGTGATCTGGTTTCCATGGCAACTTTGCTATGTACTTGTTTTCTCAGATTTCAATTGCTGACTTTTGATTTGTTTCCATATAGTCTACCGTTTCAACATCTGTCGTATTGCTATCTACTCCTAACGACTCTAATTCCCAAAATCTTTCTAAATTCAACTCCTCTGGTTTGTGCGATGTCAATATGTTGTACATACCTACATTACTCTGTTGACGATAAGACGTCGGAATTGGACCAGACAACAAATAACCAAGTTTTGACTTTACGGCGGTTGGACCATTTCCTCTTAATATTGTATCCTCTACGAAATCCCAATAGAAATCAGCTCCAATGAGCAAGGAAATTTCAAAAGAAGAGTTGTCTTCTGTAAACAGATGAGCTAAATGTAATCCTTTCAGGTACTTGAATTCTCGTATACCATTACCGATGTAATTGCTTGACGGGCTGGCGATGTTCGGTACTACTAGAACCTCAACTGGAATTTTCGTTCTATTTATCAACTCTACGTATACACGTGCTGTTGACAAATGACGGACTTTGCTGTTGGTACTTTCAAATGCTGATAAATGTATGGTTTCTGTTCCTAGTATTTCTAAATCTATTTTCGACGCTAACTCCTCGGTAACAAAAGAGCGCTGTGCTCCTTCATCAAACAAAATGTGCGTATCAACATATCGATTTCCCCCAACTGGTGCAACGGCAGTTTTTAGAAGCACATTCGAACGGGATTTTTCTTCAGACGAATGAAAACTTGCAGCGATCAATGTATTTTCGCTATCATCAACTACGGCATTAACTGACATTTGCTGATCATTAGTACATGTATTTCCATGGCAAAGACTTGTGTGGTGCTTTTGATGGCACTGGCGGCAGCGAAATTTCGATTTACAATCTACGGAACGGTGTGATCCTAAACAGTTAAAACATAACTTCTTTTCTTTGACGATTGATAGGCGTGTATCGTGATCTGTAACATTTGGGCATTTTGCAGGGTCATGTAAATTCTGGCAGAATATGCAAGGTTTTTGTCGAATATTTTGTGTTTGTCTCTCACGGTTATAGAATGTAACTACTTTACTCGGTTCACATTTTCTATTAGCGCATGTCAAAAACGATGCGGTCATTGTGGTAGGCTGCATTGAATCCATAAACGACGACGAACGTTGTCCAGCTTCAATTATAGTGATTTCTTTCAAAATTCCACGTCTCAAATCAATCAATTCCCAATTATCAGAACCGTTTTCACGAGCTAAGTGTTGTCGTATTTCTGACGGAAGCTTGTTCAGTATAATCGGAATAAGTAATGCACCATACGATTCTCCTGAGCGGCCTAACGATTCAAGACCTCTTATATATGCCTCTAACTTGTCGTAATAAACACGTAGACTGAGTAGGTTGTTTTGTGGTGCTCTAAGTTCTAGCATAGCTTGCATATAAGCATTTGTAATCTTATGCGATTGTCCGAAACGCTCCTTTAAAAGTTTAATAGCTTCCATGTAATTTGAGTTTGTGAGTGGTAACCCGTCAATAGTTCTTGCAGCATCATTAACAAGCTGGGATTTTAAATAACTAAATTTCTGTACGTCTGTGAGTGTTACATTGTAATGGACGGAAGATTCAAAAGAGTCCCAAAATGTTTGCCAAGTCAGAATTTCTCCGTTAAACATGGGTAGTGTAAGTTTCGGCAAATGGTGATTTTGGTTGCTAGGTTGCTGAATGGGATACATTTGTGTTGTGTACGGAACAGAACTGTGTTGATTTATGTTTTCAAAAGTGTGAGAAGGTAATGCGTGATCATGCTGTGGGATATCATTATCAGTACATAATTTGTTTGCGAATATTTTCCGTAAATGTCGTATTTTGGTGTTCAAAAAGAATTTGTACTCATCTGCATTTAAAGTTTCTTCCTCGATGTCCTCCTCCTTTAAAGAATTCATAATATCTTCGTCCAATGCACTAATAATTTTCTGTTTTTGAATTAATGTTTCTAAAAGTTCAGCACTTTCTTCATTGTCCAAGTTTGAATCATCTTCCGTTTTCCGTAAAAGTCTCTTTACTGCACTTTTGTGACCAGCTCTGACTGCTTTTAGCTTGCTGTCCATCTTAACCAATGGTTACGGCACCATAAAGGTGTGGAATAAACTAAATAAGTCGTATATGTACTTTGCGTTGTGTTTACTTTGCGTATAATATTTACAATGGTGAAGCCCAATACAAGGTGTAAGAAACGTCACAAACATGTGAACGTAAATACGGGAAACGTAACGTTATAACTTCGAACTATTCTCAACAGTAAGCAATTAGAGGTAGTCCTACTGCCTTTATCATACCATATTGTCGGCTTTAAAGGGCCCAACATGAAAATATGAAACAATTAAATTGAGAAAACTAACAGCCTAATTTGTAACAAAACCATTAATAAAAAACAGATATGACAGACATGAATCATTAGTGTACTTTTATTAAGTATTAATGTTAATGTTATCATTAATTGTTATGTCCCAGTTTTTGTTTGTTGTGCTTTTAACTTTTAATGTTAAAGTAGCATTATTGTGTTTCGTAAAATCTATGAAAAATGGTATCCCACATAAAATACACTTTATTGCGATTTGTTCCCCCATATAAATGGACATCACAAAGGTTCCTGTAAAATCATTGACATCACAATAGAAAATGTCTGACGCCACAAAGGAAAAGTGAGTGTTGCATGATGTCAATAGGTCGAGTGACACAGATTCCCAAAAGGGGATAAGGTCTATAAGGAAACCACAGTCGACAATATACCAAATTGAGTTGAAAAATGTTTTATAAATAACATAAGAGCTGACTGACAATGTCTAAACACTTGTTCGACAGATGTAGATGTAAAGTAGCTACAGGCTACAATATCAGTTCAAAATAAACATATTTGCTAGTTTCTGGATATTTGTTTTAGACTAAGATGCAATGATTTTTATTTTATCATATAGAGGGTATTATCCTAAAGGTGGTGGAGAAGTTGTGGTCACATGTCATCCAACCAAACAATTATCAGCTGTTACTATGACAGACAGAGGGGATATCAAACAAATCTATGGTTTATCATTTGTAGCCGGAGTTCTTCCTGTCAGGGTAAATAATGTAACAGTGTTATTTTAATAACTTACATATGACAGTTTCTAAAAATTGGTTGATGTACTAAATTTGAATATTATTTACTTGAAAATATGTAGTAGCCTTCTGTTCAAATATCTTAACTTGATTACTTTCAACATAAAATAGAATAGAATAGAAAATATTATTTTAAGTCTGGGTTACATGAACATTACAAACATAAGCTCTATAGATCTTCTTGCCGACATGGATCTTGTGCTGCATTAACTTGCAATAAACCACAGATTTAAATTCATTTAAAGACAGTTGGCATTTTTTTTTTAATAAAACATATAATATTTTTGTAAAAATATTTGTTGTTTTTAAGAAATGAAACACTGACCACACCTTTCAATGCTGATAAAGGGTAAACAGAATCACTTGTATAAGCTGCATAAAAAAAACCAAAGTGATAATATTTGTTTCACAACCATATTTGGTGCCAAATAGAAAAAAAAAAAGGAAGTACACTTTACTGCCTTAGCATGACTAAGGTGTTAAATGATTAAGTGAAAGGTTAAATAGTTGATAATTGATGTGGGATAATTTGACTGATCTGCTAATATGATGCATTCTTTTTTATTTCATTACAAGTTAAAATATTTAAATTGGTGAAAATCAACTTTTTATTCAAAGGATTTAAAAAAAAAAAAATTCTAGTCAGACAAAAAAAAGCTATACTGACAATTTCTGACCCTATAAACAATTTCCCCCAAAAAGCAATATTTGAACTTTGAAAGTGTTTAGTTTATTTCCTTCATTAGAGTATTTGCCTAAACATTTTATTGTACATAATATTGTACAGCTCATCCATTGTCATCAAGCCATTGTTTAATCCAATTGTTTTATGAGATTGATATGAATATTTCCATCAAATTCTTTGTGAGAAAAGCTCAAAATTATGACTATGAAACAGATCAATGTATATTTCAGGTTGCACATATTATGGCAAAAGTTGCTGAAAGTATAATACATAAAGAATATAAAGATGTGCCAGTAAATATAGATGTAGTAAAGGAAGTAGCAGCTGTAGGTACTGGTACAGGTATTGTGTTAGTATTCATTTGATAATAAAGTATTAATTTCCCTTCTGGAGCACCTGTATTTACCCCTGGTATTTGCTGGGGTAATTTTTGCTTTGTCTTTATTTTTTTATGAAGTGTTTTGTTATATTGTTGCTAGTCTTTTCGTTGCTTTTTTTTTGCCATGGTGTTGTCTGTTTTTAATGGATTTGTTCTTTTTTTGTTCCCTCTTTGGTATTTTCTCTCTATTTTATATGACCAGTAAAATTTTGGTTGTTACTCTAAAATGATTATTTGGTTAATAATTTCAGACAGGCACAATAACATATGGGGGTTTTAAAGGAGAGGGGAAAGATACCAAAGGAACATGGGTTACACTAAAGACTTGAAAGTGGACCTGAAAAGACCTGAAAAGACCTGAAAATATACGACTAAAATTATTCAAATTGCAATAACTTCTTTATTATTGGATCGAATTTCTTTAAGTTGGAATTTTATTAATTGTTAATGTCCATATTTCATTAAAATTTAAATGTTTTAAATCAAAAACAAGTTTTTGATGTAAAAAGTTGGACCTGAACGGAGAAATGAAAAGACCTGAAGGGACCTGAAAATCTACGGTCGGGCTAATTCTAACTTCAATAACTTTTTTAATATTCAGTGGATATCTTTCAACTTTAGATTTTCTGAAACAAAAAAATTCAATATAATGATAATATAAAAAAAATATATGAAAAATATCGCTGGGGTGTCAAAACTCGGACCTGAAACGAAAATTAAAATCTGAATGAGTCTAAAATTCCGCCAATATTTTTTTTAAACGAAAATAATAAACATAGACGAAAAATATGGTTGTTAACTTTTCATGTTCGATGTCATTTGGTCTCTTGTGGAGATCTGTCTCATTGGGATCACACCCCATCGTCTTTGTAATTTTTATTGACGGAAGATACTAATATGATAGTTCGTGTAACAAGATATAATAGTGATAATTATTAAAAACTATATTAAACCCCAAATAAACTCCTACTAGAACAACCTGTTGATGGATAAGTTGAGATCTATAGATGATAAAAGTAAATTATTTTTTTTATAAAGGACTTAAGTCTTCATTTGTTTTTGTTGTTGTTATATGCAGAGACATGTCTCTGTTATATGTCACAAACTGTAAAGTTTATATGGCAATAAAACTTTGAATTGAATTGAATTGATAATCCAATTAAAAGATTAAAGATTAAACTGTTTATTTAGACTAATGATCCAATTATCACCTAATAATTATACAAGGTGTGAATTACAACCGGCACACGTTCATGTAATTAAATTCTAATCGACGAACACGCGTCTTTAAATCACATACGGTTTACGGGGAAGCAATACTATTATTTTCAGTTGTAAGTTTAAGACCTGCTTTAATATATATTAATGCAGTTTAAGTAATTTGAATTAGTTTGAATAATTTCAACGGGAAATCTCGTTTTTTTCATCATCAACAAGGTATTTTGTATTCGAATATGTTCCTGTATAAATATAAAGTCATTCGTTCTCTTCAATACATGAATTCAATTCAATTCAAAATATTTTATTGTTCAAATATCAAATGTACATTTAAACAAAGGGATTGGACAAAAGGCAGTGCCTATACAAATCCTTTCCCATACAAGATGGATTGAATAACATGCATGATAGTATATAATTTTCTGATAAGTTAATAGATCATACGTTGTTGCAGTGAGTCAGGGGAGGCAATTCCCCCACTTCTTGAAGTATTTTATTGTGTATACGTATATAAATAACTATGTTAACAAAGTCAAAGCAAGACCTACTGAAGGTGGTGTCGAATTTTATACCACATTAATAAGTGTTGGTAAGGAATCAAGTAGATCATTAAGTGATTTTTTACTCGAATTCACAAACTCACTGCAACAAAGTTGTTCTATTTATATGAATAACAAGAATTGATTGGCCCTTTTTTGCAATACATAAGTAATTTAGTGTACCATCTTATTACATGACTATTAATTTCTTGATTTTTGAAAATATAATTACTAATACAAAAAATAAGATAAAATATATATAAATTTATTTGCAAAAAGATGCTAAACACAATTGGTTGTTTTTTTGTGTTAAAAGTTAGGTTTGTCTTTAATTAAGACTAAAGAGTGGTACACTGTGGTTATAAGCTGATTTCTAAACAGTATAGTATCACATAAAATATTATAAAAATCTTCCAGTTTCATGAATATATTGTTGTACATATGTAAATATCTCTGTGTTTTCATCAATATTAAAGTCTGAGCAACCCTGTAGTAGGACATCAAGATTGACATTATTAAAGTTACTTATTTTTCTAAAGAGCTCATATCTCTGATAAATGTAAGATGGACAAACATAAAAGAAATGAAAATTATCTTCTACTGGATCTCCACAGGCACATATAGAGCTGTCTGACAAATGATCACAGAAAAGATGTTGTTTTAGATCACTAGCCTCATTTCTTAATTGGCAGTGGATTATATTAACTTTATGTGAACCAGTGGAAAAGAAAACAGGACAAGGACTTATGTCCTCATTCAGTTTTCTTTTAAATCCTGTAAAGCTTAAAATATTTTTAACTTCTCCATCAAGTGAATTCCACTTTTCAAGAGTATGTGGAATAAAACTGTTCTTATAGGCTGTGGTTCGACACTGAGGAGTTTTAAATTCCCTTTTTTTCCTCAGTCCATACTGGTCATTAGTGTTTGTATACGACAAAATATCAGCAGCAATATAACTAGGAATATCTCCAGAAATAGTTTTATGAAGAAACAATAATTTGTTTTTCTGACGTCTATTCTGGAGGGAATCCCAACCTAATTCCTTATATAATTTCCATCTAGGAGTTCCCTTTCAAAGCCCAGTTACAATTCTGGCAGCAGCTTGTTGTACAGACTCAATTAGATCTGATTCTTCTTGTGTGCAGTTATCCCAAATTATGTTCCCATATTCTAAAATAGGCCTTATAAATGCAATATAAAGTCTTTCCAGAGACTGTCTATCAATCTTATGTTTTAAATATCTCATAATATTAAGACGTTTACAAGCTTTTGAATAAATATCCTGTATGTGACTAGACCATTTGGCATTAGATGATAAGGTTATACCAAGATGTTTATGTTCTGGGAAATTTTCTAGAGGTGCATCATTCATGCATAATGATGTGACATCAATATTACTTTTTCTCGTAAAGTACATAGATTTGGTTTTGTCTGCATTGAAGGTTACACCCCTTTCTCCTGCCCATTGATCTAATGATTCTAGATCTTGCCCCAGGGATTCAGCTGCTGATCTCTCATCATGTACAACACAATATAGACAAGTATCATCTGCAAACAGTTTTATTTTGTTTGTAACCACATCTACTATGTCATTCACAAACAATAAAAACAGAAAAGGGCCCAAGATGGACCCTTGAGGGACTCCTGCCTTGACAGTATTCCAGTTAGAAAAAAACCCATTTATTCCAACCCTTTGTTGTCTATCAGAAAGATAACTTTTGAACCAGTTAAGCAAATTACCCTTTATTCCATATTTTCTTAACTTATATAGAAGTCCCATGTGCCATACACGATCAAATGCCTTAGACACATCGCAAAAAATAAATCTGACATGATGAGTGACATCTTTCCCTTTGTCAAGATTTTTTACAATCTCATCATATAATAAAAGTAACTGATTTATAGTAGAGTCCTTGTTTCGGAACCCTGACTGTTGGTGAATACATGAATAGATTATTGTCTGAAATAAAAACAAATAGAAAAAACAATTTTGTGCGAGTTTAAATACATTTCCCCCTATGATCCATTCATGTCTTTTATTTTCCCGACAAGGTCCGAATTTTGTAACTCAACCCTTATATTTTCGATAAAATTCTTTATCATTTTAATGATATAGTGACCTTTCTCAGTATAACAAAATTCATATTTCAAGCAGATTGACTTCAAACAGTTCAAAAACTTGAATAAATCTGACCGCAGTCTTTTCAAGCAAATTTATGTTATCTAATTTTCCGTTCAGGTCCGAGTTTTCACACCCCAACGATATTTTTCATATTATTATTTGTTATTTTATCGTTTAACTGAACTTTTAGTTTAAAAAAATCTAAAGTTGAAAGATAACCATTGAATATTAAAAAAGTTATTGAAGTTAGAATTAGTCCGACCATAGATTTTCAGGTCCCTTCAGGTCTTTTCATTTCTCCGTTCAGGTCCAACTTTTAGCATCAAAAATTTGTTTTTAATTTAAAACATTTAAATTTTTATGAAATATGAATATTTACAATTAAAAAAATTCCAACTTGAAGAAATTCCATTCAATAACAAAAAAGTTATTACAATTTGAATAATTTTAGTCGTATACTTTCAGGTCTTTTCAGGTCTTTTCAGGTCCACATTCAGGTCTTTAGTGTAACCCAAGGAACATTCATTTTTAATTTGTTTTCTGAGTACTCCAGATTACTTCCCCTTAATTATAACCAGTATCATAGGATTACAAAGGCCTTTTCAAAATCATCCATACTTAATATTTGATGGTAACATTTATGGTTTTATCATGAATCCTAAACTTGTGAGCTTTGTATTATCTCAACTTTCATATAAAATGAAAGAAAAGTAAAAATGAAAAGGAAAAATTAGACTCTTACAGCATCACATGACTTTGTATACCCATTTGAAGCAGCATGTTAACACTAAATATTTTTTTTCAGCCTCGTTGCAGAAACTACAACTGGTTGCTATTTGGGAGGTACAGCTTTAGGGAAGAAAGGTAATTATCTAAATCTTTACTATGTTGGCCTTATGAGTTTTATATAATAAGAACATACAAAAAGAAGCCATAACCATTCTTGTTGATTCATTATTATTTGTTGGATACCAATTTTCATGGATTTTGCCGGTACAGGTGAACAAATTTCCTATACACTTGAACGCAGACTTCAGCAAAACCATGAGATTAAATATCCATGAACATGTAAGTTTTCCTGAATTCCGTGAAAATTGGTAAATTGTACCCACAAAAATTGAAGAATCCACATTAGTTAAATCTAGTCATGATAAAGGTCTGTTTTTCTAACAATACCCTATTGCTTATTCTAGAATGAAAATTGAAAATCAATTCTATTGACTTTATATCTTTTAACCCTTTTATAAATGATAAATGTAGTAATATTTAAGTTGCAACAGGTGAATGTTTATTACTTTTTTTGGCATTTAATTTTATTTGTATGATTATCCATTTATTCTTTCAATAAGCTATAACATTAAATTTCTAGACTGAAGAAAATAAAGTTCTAGAGAATTATAATTTGTATTTGACTATTTGACCAAGATTTAAACAATGGGGAGATGTGGTATGATTTCAAATTACTTTCTACCAAGGACCAAAGGACATTAATGACTATGTGAACAACAAATCTTCAACAATGGGCAAAGCCACAGTATGCGATAAGGCCCTGTGATGACAAAATCATACATGTCAACCTCTGACAATGGGAAATCATGTCATGACATGACATGATATGTCAAAAAGCGTGTAAAAACGTGTGACGTAGATGCGGACTTGTTAATATGAATGTGGTAATGTTCATAATTTCATACAAATTTGTGAATATAAAAAAATCAATATATATTCTACTGTGAACTTTTATTGTATTAAACAGTGGTCTGTTATGTTGCTTTTAAAAAACCACCACTAGGCACATATTCAAAACAACTGCCAGTTTCAAGTTTAGTTACATTTATTTGATCACAGTACACAATACAAATGTAACATAGTCAAGTTCTGATCAGAATTCAGTGTCAATTTCTTTTTAATTGAAAAGGCTCTCCCACAGTAGGAATTGATATTTGACTGAATTAGCTTCATCAAGATTTGAAAGAATGTCATAATGTTTTTTACTGGGTAGTTCATCAGAAGAAAGCTGGTACTATGAGAGCTGATCCAACAGTTCTGTGATATGTTTATCCCCATGGCCTGTAGAAATCTGTTGCCGTGTTGGCTAGATTTGAAACTGAAATTGAAAAAGAAAAATGTTTAATAAATTTGATTTCCATTAGATAAACATGTTAAATGCTTATTCAAATAGCTACATTGTATTTCTCCTCTCACATGTATTGTTTTTTTATCATTGCAACATAGAATGTACAAATTATGCGGTACTTGTCACTCGATCATTTAAATTCGAACTCCAAAATATAGTTTATAAACCTTGAATCTTGCCGTACACATCGTTTTGGCTTAACAATTGGCACTTTAGATGACGGTACAGGCCCTGAAAGTGACCTCTTTCTGTGCACATTTCCCCTATCAAGTGAATTTGAAAGAAAGTCACAAAATTGTTAAAACTAATCACAAACTACTTACCTTTTACTGTTTGTCCATATAGAAAAATAAACAATGTCACGTGGCAGCCAAACAATTAATTCGAATTTTTTGGTATTTATCGCCGAATAAGGAAAAAACCCGAGAATAGCGATATCACTAACGACCAAAAAATGAAAAGAACGAAAAAGCGTGTAATTGCGTGTAAAGTGGTGAAAAGCGTGTACACGCCATGTGACAAAATCCTCGTGTGTAAACCGTTGAAAAAGCGTGTATTACACGCGAATATCATGTCACTTGACATGTATGAACAAAATATGAAACTACTAAAAAATAAAACCAACTTCTAGATGTATACCAAAATAATAAATAATGGAAGTAGTAATCAAAGACAACTTGATTTTCTATATAGTAAGTTACATTAGCTTCCTTTTAATGTTTAAGATGTATACAACTTCAGTAAGAATCAACATAGATTATGCAAATAAAATATTTGTTACTTATAAAAGGAAAACAAGCAGAACAAGTTGGACAAGAGGCAGCAGAAGAATTAATCAATAATTTATATCATGGAGGTTGTGTAGATGATTATATACAAGATCAGGTTAGTGTTTACATCATAGGTGGATCAAGGGTGGCGTGGAGTGGGACCTCTTTGGTCAGTCTTCCCTTTTATAAAAAGTTCTGAATTTGCACTGGTTTACACTCTTTGATTGTGCTCCCAGTTTCGTCTGCTTTTGTAGTCTTCCTTGTACATTTTTAGTGTATAAAAGTTTTTTTAGCAATTTATAAATCTTTATAACGTAAACATGCCAGGGTTTTAGAGCTAGGAACTCTTTTAAAAAGCTTATCTGGTCCTTGCCAGAACTTGACATTCATTGTAGTCTGTCTGTTGCTTGTTGTTAAACTTCTCTGATCAAACTTGACTAAAATCCTCCTTATGTTGATTAGTTTTGATATAATGTATTATAGTTAATAATAGTTTTAGTATCAATTGTGACCGCTGATCTACTAACATAGCAACTGTTACTTTAAATAGATATCATTTCTCAAATGCAACTTTAAATAAATAAAGATAACATCACAGAACCCAAATTGTACCAATTCAACAAAAATTAACTCATAAATAAAGATAAAATCACAGTACCCAAATTGCACCTATTCAACAAAATTAAATCATGAATAAAGATAACATCACAGCACCCAAATTGTACCTATTCATCAAAATTAACTCATAAATAAAGGTAACATCACAGTACCCAAATTGTACCTATTCAACAAAATAAGTTCATAAATATAGATAACATCACAGTACCCAAATTGCACCTATTCAACAAAATAAGTTCATAAATAAAGATAACATCACAGTACCCAAATTGCACCTATTCAACAAAATTAACTCATGAATAAAGATAACATCACAGTACCCAAATTGCATCTATTTAACAAAATGAGCTCATGAATAAAGATAACATCACAGTACCCAAATTGTACCTATTCAACAAAATTAACTCATAAATAAAGATAACATCACAGTACCCAAATTGTACCTATTCAACAAAATTAACTCATAAATATAGATAACATCACAGTACCCAAATTGTACCTATTCAACAAAATTAACTCATAAATAAAGATAACATCACAGTACCCAAATTGCACCTATTCAACAAAATTAACTCATGAATAAAGATAACATCACAGTACCCAAATTGCATCTATTTAACAAAATGAGCTCATGAATAAAGATAACATCACAGTACCCAAATTGTACCTATTCAACAAAATTAACTCATAAATACAGATAACATCACAGTACCCAAATTGTACCTATTCAACAAAATTAACTCATAAATACAGATAATTTCACAGTACCCAAATTGCACCTATTCAACAAAATTAACTCATGAATAAAGATAACATCACAGTACCCAAATTGCACCTATTCAACAAAATTAACTCATAAATAAAGATAACATCACAGTATCCAAATTGTACCTATTCAACAAAATTAGCTCATAAATAAAGATAACATCACAGTACCCAAATTGTACCTATTCAACAAAACTAACTCATGAATAAAGATAACATCACAGTACCCAAATTGCACCTATTCAACAAAATTAAATCATGAATAAAGATAACATCACAGTACCCAAATTGTACCTATTCAACAAAATTAACTCATATATAAAGATAACATCACAGTACCCAAATTGTACCTATTCAACAAAATTAACTCATAAATACAGATAACATCACAGTACCCAAATTGCACCTATTCAACAAAATTAACTCATAAATAAAAGTAACGTCACAGTACCCAAATTGCACCTATTCAACAAAATTAACTCATGAATAAAGATAACATCACAGTACCCAAATTGTACCTATTCAACAAAATTAAAACATAAATAAAGATAACATCACAGTACCCAAATTGTACCTATTCAATAAAATTAACTCATAAATAAAGATAACATCACAGTACCCAAATTGTACCTATTCAACAAAATTAACTCATAAATAAAGATGACATCACAGTACCCAAATTGCACCTATTCAACAAAATTAACTCATAAATAAAGGTAACGTCACAGTACCCAAATTGCACCTATTCAACAAAATTAGCTCCAGAAATCTTACAAGTTCTCTTTGAGACTAAAAAACTTGCATTTTAATGATTTGACCTTATACACATCTTTCAACATAGGTAAATAAATTTAAATATACACTAAACTCACAATCTATGTCAACAGATAAAGCATTCACTAGAAAAAATATATCTATGGAAACATCGCCATGCGACATTTTTAAAAAGTCATCTTTTAAAAATGAGCAAATTAAATATGTTACAAGCATCAGCTTCTTAAAAAAAGAATAGTTAGCATGGACCAATGTCAAATTGTTCAAAATACTTTTAAGAAATAAAACAAAGCATCTGTTATTTGATGTTTAAGGATGTTTTTTTAAAAGAATCGATGCAGTTTTGGAACTCCTTATTACAGAATTTGGAACTCCTTAGGGTTGTTTGGTCTGTTCATTTTTCTATGATTCAATATGGATTCAAAATTAAATTGGTGTTACTATATAGTAAATATGGAACATTTACACAATAAACACTTGTCTTGATCATAACAAGACGTAGGTGAAAAAACTGTTAAAATAAGTGTGAGACAGATTTCCCGA
Source organism: Mytilus edulis (assembly GCA_019925275.1). Classification (NCBI taxonomy): domain Eukaryota; kingdom Metazoa; phylum Mollusca; class Bivalvia; order Mytilida; family Mytilidae; genus Mytilus; species Mytilus edulis. Next base: position 11,865,392 of record CM034349.1, on the reverse strand, counting down.
TAAACACACATCAGTTGCCTGTTATAACACCTATTTAGGTTATGATTTTACGAAAAAATCACCGTATATTCTAAAAGAGATATATATACCACCACCACTCAGTTGATAACAATAATTATGCAGTTATATTATTGGATACAATCATACCGTTTCAAATTGTTTTTAATTTTGAATAAAACATCTATGTTTTGTTATAGCTTTGCGACTTAAAAAATAATTCTTTCACACCATTCTCTTTGCTAATTTTATACAGGGAGGTATTATATTAGTAAACATATTTATATGAAACATAACCTTGTAGTGAAAATATTATACAAGGTCTGAAATATTGACAAACATAATGAAAGGTCTAATATATTAAAAAAACAAAATACAAGGTCTAATATATAGAAAAACATGAAATAAGGCAATAACAGGCTATTATTTCAACTTGGAATTATTTTTGGGATACGATTGCTTTTAAGCAATCTGTAGACTTTTACCAATGACTCATAGCTCATTCCCTCACGTCAACCGTTTTATTCTAAACATTCAGCAACATCTCAGATTCTTATGATTGTCTTGCTTTAAAAGGTAAAAACAAGCAAAAGGATTGAACATAAACAACTTTCCTGTAATGTTCTTCTCATAATCTTCATGTTTGATTTTTCCCTTGACTTATATGCGTGTTTTTAACAACACGGAAAATCAGAATTAAGCAGTATTTATATTTAGTGTTTTTATAAATTTAGAAACACGTCAGAGGGAATTCCCCAGTTTTGATAAATGCGAGAGTTCTTTGAATTCCAAGAATTCTATTTCTGTCATATAAGAACTGAAGTGGAGTTTTCTATATTTTATCGTTATGAAACTGATACTGTACTCTTATAAAGAAATTGAGACTCATTCATCATATCAAATTAAATAAACGTTCTTGTTCCAAATCGCAAGTCGCGGGTTTGTTTATGTATTAATGCGCATGCGTATATTTTTCTTGATTTCAAGGGGTATCAGTGAGTGGTTGTTTTGGATTCCCCGCTTATTAATTAATTTGAAACTCATTGGATTCTTTTTATGTCTGCCTGCTATTGAGGGTTTACTATTGTTGTTGCATAATTTAAAATCCTATGCATCATTTAAATTAAAATCAATGAAGTTTTACCTATACCACCCCTTTAGCCGAAATGGAGTCTTCCATATTATCGTTTCGAGTTGTCTCCCTTTTAGAAGTATTTCCCGTCAAAATCGTCAAGAAAAAATTAACTCGTTAGATGTCGATAAACGTCGTATTAAATTAAGAACGATCTCAATTTAAACAGAGGAGTGTGTACGGAAGGATTCATGCCCACTGACCCAAAGGAAATTAATAATTAAAGAGTTAGAAATGGGGTTCCTCCTAGAAGGTGATAAGATACGAAGTGAATAGTCCGAGATTACTGGGTACAAGTTAAACTGGACCCCTGTTGTGTTCACTTATCGCTACACTGACCTTCAGTGCGAAGCTATATATAGAACGGCGGACCAGTTTAAGAGGAACCCCATTTCTTACTCTTTAAATATTGAAGTTCCTTTGGGTCAGAGGGCATGACTCCTTTCCGTACACACTCCTCTGTTTAAATTGAGATCAATCTTAATATAATACGACGTTTATCGGCATTAACGAGTTAATTTTTCTTGACGAATACTTCAGGAGGAAGGGAGACAACTCGAACCGATAATATGGAAGACTCCATTTCGGCTGAAGGGGTGTTATAGGTAATTTTCCCGATGAAGCATTCATTTTAATTTAAATTATGCATATGATTTAAAATTATGCAACAACAATAACCTTCAATAGCAGACAGACATAGAAAGAATCCCATAAGTTTCAAATTAATCAATGAAGCGGGGAATCAATTAGCACATTTATTACCCTACTGAGTTCTTAAGGGAACAAAAGATACCGCCTCAGTTTGTCAATAACATGTTAACACGCTCGTTGTTCATTTATCTGCGCTACTACCATGGGGTTAATTAGCAGATACTTGTTTATTTTGCGACATCGCAGTATTAACATTTGAGGTCAATTTCCTATCACTTTAATTGGCCAATTTTATAAGCGAATCGTTGAATTTGTAAGACTCGTCCAATTAATGCCAATGTGACAATAGCTCCAACCCGTTCCTTCGGTGCGAAGCTATAGATAGAATGGCGGACCAGTTTAGGTACAAGTCAAATCGGCACCCATAGAAAAAGTCAAATCGGCACCTGGTTAAATCGGCATCTAGTCAAATCGGCACCTATTTAAAAGTCAATTCGGCATCCAATAATATTTGATATAATATATGGGACTGGGAAATGGGGTTCCTCCTAGAATTAACGGTGATAAGATATGAAGTGAATAGTCCCGAGATTAATTACTGGGTACAAGTCAAATTGGCACCCATAGAAAAAGTCAAATCGGCATCTAGTCAAATCGGCACCTATTTAAAAGTCAATTCGGCATCCAATAATACTTGATATGATATATGGGACTGGGACTATTTAAGTTTGTAATTTAAGAATACAAGCATAAAAGTCCCCCACGGTCCAAGCTTGTCTGGCAAATCAGCCGTCGGACATCAGAGTAATCTCGAACTATGAAGTGAAATACCTTCTCTCTCTCTCTCTCAGTGACTGAGGTGGAAAGTAAACTTGGAATTGATAGCACACAAATAAAACACAATAAGTACATTGCTCGTACATTTGTATCCGGGATTAGCTATTTTTAAAGTTGAGTGACTATTCAGATTTATATTACCTTTGCATGTGCAGTTGAATAAGTTTTGCGGTCAGTAAACTTTCGAGTCAGTTTTTTTGTACTCATACTCGAAAATCAACCAATGAAATTGCTTGATTTCTTGTTTCGAGCATGATTTTTGTGCTCCAAGCACTGAGCAAAGTTTTATGCCTTCAAGGCCATAGTCCAAATAATTATGACGTCTTGGAAGGCTATTATAATTTTTTTCTTTGAAGCCTTACTTAGACGTCGAAGTAAGGCGTCAAAGAAAAAAAAATATAATAGCCTTTCAAGACGTCATAATTATTTGGACTATCAAGGCCAGGGCTGCCAAAAATGCGTGAGACTCACGCATGTTCATGCTTTTTTGCAGCAGTATCCTTGGATCAATTTTTTCCTCTTTGATCTTTTCTATTTTGGCCAAATCTCATGAATTTGCTTAATGAAAAGTTGGCAGAACTGCTATACATGTGTCAATGAAAAGTATATGGCAATCGTATCCCTCAGAGCATTCTGCTCTTTGATTAATTATGGAATTCGCATAATTTATTGTGCTTGAAATTTTAATGAATTCCATGTTTATGTATTAAAATGTTTTTAGAAGCACATTACACTTTCCATACAATGTTTTTTGTATACATAGTGTTGTACATATATTTTATTGAAATGATTTGTCTATCTTGTAATAGAAAGTGTTGAGCGCCACACAGAACATTAAAATACAGAATAAACATGAAAATTAATAATTTCAAGGACAAGAAATTATGCAAATTCAATATTTAAAAATAATTTGAAATATTAACCTGTTTCATGCTTTTCTCTGAATGTTTATGGTATTTTTACCCTTTATCTTTGAATGTTACTGATTCACATATTCATAAAAGGATTTATTTATTAATTGTAGTTTTCATTTCAATATCTATCAGTGACTTAAACAAACCAATGTGAGTTTCTTACTTGTGAGTAATAGGTCAACTGTGTTTGTTATTGAACTGTAATAGGTCAACTGTGTTTGTTATTGAACTGTAATAGGTCAACTGTGTTTGTTATTGAACTGTAATAGGTCAACTGGGTTTGTAATTGAACTGTAATAGGTCAACTGTGTTTGTTATTGAACTGTAATAGGTCAACTGGGTTTGTTATTGAACTGTAATAGGTCAACTGGGTTTGTTATTGAACTGTAATAGGTCAACTGTGTTTGTTATTGAACTGTAATAGGTCAACTGTGTTTGTTATTGAACTGTAATAGGTCAACTGTGTTTGTTATTGGGTTCTTGCAAGTTCTACATGTCTGTTAGACAGGTTTACCTGACCTCAACCTCATTTCCTGGATCAGTGATCAAGATAAAAGATACATGCATGATTAGGACATTTCTGAGTTACTAAGCAGTAGGTCAACTATATTTGGTGAATGGGGTGATTGAAAAGTGAACATGTCAATCTGGAAGATGTTATCTGACCTTGACCTCATTTTCACTGTTGGTTGGTCAATGATATTTATTTTGTGTTTTGGTCTATTTTTCTATATCTATAAGTAATGTTTTAGGTCAAATATATTTGGTGAATGGTATGATTGTAGGTGTCATATCTGTCTGGCAGGTATCATCTGTCCTTGACCTCATTGTTCAATGTTAAGTTTGAGTAGTTATTTGTCCTCTTCTAAGATAGTATAAGCTATAGGTCAACTATATTTAGTGTATGAAATGACTGTAGGGTCTACAAGCAAATTTCATTTGACTGTTTTTTCATTTTGATTGTTCTTTGGTAAATATTTATTTTTTGTGGTTAAGGCTCTTTTTTGTTCAATTTGGTTCTGTTACAGATAAAATATAAAAATGTACATCACTGTTCAACCTGTATATGATGTTATTTGCTGTCCAAATCATAGTTTAAATTGGTCTTGTACTTGCTGCTGCACTTCTTCAGCTGACATTTATTTCAAACTTCAAGGTCACATCTAAGGTTATGCAGATGGATTGAAATGAGGTTGAATTATTTGCTTGTAGGACAATGATTTATAATCAAAGTGTTTGGCCTTATTTATTACAAAATTGAACAGGAGTGATGGCTAATAAATAATTCATTTAATATTCAATATTCTAATTTGTAAATGTTTATAAATAAATTCCATACTATATTTTTTCAATTTATACTGTCAGTATTGCTTTGAGTGATTTTTTTCCTCCAGATTATACTGTTAATGGCTCTAGCCAAAGGCAAATCCACAGTACGAATTGGTGCCTTGTCTTTGCATACAGAAACAGCCATTCATGTGGCAAAACAGCTAACAGAGGTATAGTTACATATAATGTCTTCAAATCATTAAATCGGTGATGCAGTGTTATTATAAATCTTCCTTATATTTAATTGAATTTTAAATTTTATTGACTAATTATGTATCCTAATCTTAAGAAGCTTTATAAAAAGTGCAAGCAAGGAATTATAAAATGAAATGAAATAAAAAAAATTTATGCATATGTATTTGTATAAAAGTTTCAGTTCTTCAATATATGAAAATAATTCTTTATCACTGGGATGAGAAGCTACTGTATAGTGGGTTATTTTCACGGGTGTAAAATTTCGCGATTTTCATTGAATAAGATATACGAAATATTTTTGGTGATTAATATTATGGCGGATTCAAATCTTTTATCAATACCTTTGCATGTGCACTTTTAAATTGGCGGAATTTATTTTGGTGATTTTGTTCTATCCGCATAAATAAGCGAAAATTTACACCCCACGAAAATAAACCGCTATATGATATATGCTCAAAAGGGTCATAAAAAATGATCAAATTCATCTGGGGTGAACTTTGCATAAGCAAATTGGAACCATAGTTTTCTTAATTTCTTAATTTATCACTTATTATTTTTCTATTGTTTACATTCCATTCTGACCCATTTTTCCACCCTCTATACAAACTATAAAAAAGTTCTGTGAAAAAAGGCCATAAGACAAAATCAGTTTTACTGTATATATTATGTAGAAAGAACTACCAGAAAATGACACAGTTTTATTCAACCTACACTTTTTTATTGCTATGTGATAATGAATTTCAATATAAAAGTGGATCTCACCAAGGAGGTGACACATTTGTTGTTCAATTAACCTTTTGAACAAGTTTATGTAAGCTGCTTTGCATACAGAAACAGCCATTCATGTTGCAAAACAGCTAACAGAGGTATAGTTACATATAATGTCTTCAAATCATTAAATCGGTGATGCAGTGTTATTATAAATCTTCCTTATATTTAATTTAATTTAAAATTTTATTGACCAATTATATATCCTAAACTTAAGAAGCTTTATAAAAATTAACGTTTTGAACAAGTTTATGTAAGCTGCTTTAACCTATGCACATAAGTGTTATAATGTTTGAGTCATGTTCTAATGTACTATTTTGCGTCATATATTTTATTCTATATGTGGGTCAGGATAAAATGTGTGTCTGCTTGGATATATAGATGAATGAAAAATAGATAAAAGTACATGGTTTGCTTTTTTTTATTACCATATAAAATTGATGACTTGTTGTTGATAACCTGAGTCTAAATTGATTAAAAACTACAGAAAAAAACATATGTAAACATAAGGCAATCTTCATCATGTGCTGTAAATACCATTTAGACAAACTATCCACATGAGGAAAAAGAATGAGGAAGTGATCAACAACAGGTCACTGCACAGTCTTCAATGACCAGAAAACATCTAAATTGATTGAAAGACTACAGAAAAAACATATGTAAACATAAGGCAATCTTCATCATGTGTTGTAAATACCATTTAGACAAACTATCCACATGAGGAAAAAGAATGAGGAGGTGATCAACAACAGGTCACTGCACAGCCTTCAATGACCAGAAAACATCTAAATTGATTGAAAGACTACAGAAAAAAACATATGTAAACATAAGGCAATCTTCATCATGTGCTGTAAATACCATTTAGACAAACTATCCACATGAGGAAAAAGAATGAGGAGGTGATCAACAACAGGTCACTGCACAGCCTTCAATGACCAGAAAACATCTAAATTGATTGAACAACTACAGAAAAAAACATATGTAAACATAAGGCAATCTTCATCATGTGCTGTAAATACCATTTAGACAAACTATCCACATGAGGAAAAAGAATGAGGAGGTGATCAACAACAGGTCACTGCACAGCCTTCAATGACCAGAAAACATCTAAATTGATTGAACAACTACAGAAAAAAAACATATGTAAACATGAGGCAATCTTCATCATGTGCTGTAAATACCATTTAGACAAATTGTCCTCATTAGAAAAAAGAATGAAGATGTGATCAACTGTAGGACACTGTACAGAAAATTCAAATCAATGATGAGAAAACCCATATCTTATGCGAAATCTATTTTCCTCTGTAATCTGTTTTAACTTTGATGTGATGTTTAATACTTAGGGTCACCTTGATATGTTTTGTGGAAATATACTAATAATATCTGTATTCTATGCTACAGATTTGAAATGTGATAATGTTATCACCTTCTAAATAAACACAAATACTGGATTTCAAAAAGTTCAGCTTTCTGGAAAAACTGAACTTAAGGAAAAAGGTTAAACAACATGATAATATGAAAAGTTTAAACTGCCTATTTGTTGATTTTTAATAAAAACATGCAAAAACTTAGATCAGATAACTCTAGAACTTAAAACCATTGACATTAACACAGAATTTTCAAAATACAAAAAAAAAACTACCATCTGGATATGACATGCGATCACCTACTGACAAGTATACTGTGTTTATATATTGTGATTTTTAATTTCAGGCCAGATTTAAAATAACTGAAATTAACAAAGGAGCAACACTTATAGAATGTGATGGAATAGGACTTGTTAATTCACAGGTTGGAAGTTCATGATGGACCATACTGTAGTGTGTGCCATGAAATCCAGGACTCAATATTAAAATAACTGGATAAAACATTTCTCAACCACTATTGTACTACTTCTGATTACTTAATACAAAACCAGTGTGTGAAATAGACACAATTGTTCCTGTTATTGTCTTGTTGGTTTGAAATTCTCTTAAAGAGTACTAGATATTAATGTGAAATTAATCTAATCTATTTTAGCACTATAAATATGTTTCACTTTATGTTGCTGTGCGTGACCATAAAAAGGTTCTGCATTTGCTTCATATGATTTGAACCAATATAAAAATGTCACATGATCATTAAATATCCCTCACTGTAGATATTTGAGTTAGTGGCCTTTTTAATAATGAAACCACACTATTTTTTTCTGAATTATTTATTATATGAAATAGAAACCGGAGATGTGTTAGGATTGCCACATGATGTGGATGTTAGCAACTATAGGTCACTACACAGCCTTCCACAAGTAGTTAAACTCATTCCGCAAAGTCATCTATAAAAGAACTAAACATGACAAAATGTGAAACAATTCAACAAAAAAAAGTATAACTAAAATAATCAAATAAGACTGATCATAACCAAAGACAACCACAGAATTACTTTAGATAGGCATTTACAGTGTGTAATGAAGTTAAACATGTTTGTGGGTGTTTCTTTCTAACATAGCCTGAGCCAGTGGTGTAACATCCACTTAATTTGTTACTTTTGGATAGTTGTTGTATGGGCAATCATAATACATTTTATTTTTAGAATAACACAAAATAAGAATAAACTGTAAAAGTCAGTAGGAAATAAGATCGACTCATCATATTGACACGAAGCATGATAGATACTGTGGATTCATTTGTTTTCGTGGGTTCCAATTTTTGTGGTAAGCAGAAACCTTGCAGTTTCTTCTGCCGAAGTCTGGATACATCTTTATAATTTTTTTTATTTCTATGAACATTCAAATTCGAGGTTCACATGTTCCCACGAAACCCCCAAATATTGGTATCCAACGAATAATATAATGAATCCAAAGTAATTATGAAAAGAAAAACTTTAATAGCAATCTGAGAGTGATCACAGAAACTGAAAGCTAGTTCAAAGCTGTTTACAACTAATAAATAGATCTTGTTTTTCTTAATGCCCGCGTCACACTGTCCCGATTTTTATATACGATGGACACCCGAATGCGAAAATTGTAAGTTCGTACGAAGTTGGTCCCGATCTCGTTAAAATACCCAAAAGTGACCGAAGCAAGTACGATGAATAACGAAGTCTATACGAGGGTGCCGAAAGTATATACAATAGCAAAAGATGGACATACGAAGGTTAACCGAAGACGGTATCTAAGCTTCATATCTCAGCTGAAGCCCACAAGATGGATCACGAAGGCTACAAGATGGTTTACGATGATGGCGCAATGGCCATACGATGTCTAAAAGACGTCGTGTACAGCTTACGATGCATTTAAATTTTATGCCGAAGGCATCACACGTTTTAAATTGTTTGATCAATATTGAATATACATTATATTGTACATTTAATTTTTGGTTTAATCATAAGACGGAAGACCGTGGGTACTTCCAGTTACTGACTTATTTGGTTGATTTCTAAAAAAATAGTTTATGTATCAAATATGCGTATTCACCATTTTCTGCATGTGTCATATACAAATATAGTGTCCATATTTGTCCCCAATATGTTACATGCGAGGGGATGCCACGCTCGCCATTGCCTTGTTTGAACTGTTAAATGTTTACACTAGTCTGAATAATCACCCATAATTATGCCCATGTTTAATGATCTATCTTAAAGGTACGGTAATGGGTTCGTTGATCCCTTTTATTCAAAAAGAGCTCTTTCCAGGAGAATATCATAATAATATAGACTAAAGGAAGGATGTGGGGAAAGCAACAAATGCGGCAAAATATGACATATTGAAAACAAAATGTTTATGGAGTAAACATTCGTGTGACAACAACTCAGACGATACATAAAAAATCAGAATAATGAAGAAAAAGTTGGTTTCCCTATATACGTGTACCTGCAGTGTTGGTATACGAGGCGCGTTTATGATTTTCATTATGTTATTTGATATGAAAAATTGACAAAAAATAATATTTTATTTGTAAAAGTAAATCCTGAGCCTGTAATACCTGCTCTTCTTGTTCCATTTGAATTAATAGAAACAACGCTGTCGCCTTTCTTGTTCTCATGGAATCATATGATATGAGCTCCATGTTTTGTGAACGTCTTTCTTAACTGTCGTATTAGACTGACCAGTGCATATCGCGCATGGCACTTCAAATGTATTTAAGCGCGAAAATTAACTAACATTTAGCTGGATTAATTGCCGTCGTAGTTCCATCTTGTCACCTTCGTACTTTTAATCGATGGCATCACGACGGGATTACGAGGTCTTCACGAAGTCGTGTTGCCATCGTAAGACCTTCGGGTAGCTTCGTGATTCATTCGTGTAGACATCGTAATGTCAAAACTGCCCGATGAAAACGATGGAAACACGAATACAATACGATGTTCAAAGATGCATTCCCGGTGACATTACGATGGTGAGGATGGTGATACGAACTCAATACGAACCCTCAACATCGGACGCACCCTCGGGGATTTTTTAACATGTTAAAAAATTTAGAACCCTTCCCGAAGTTGTCCCCGAAGGCTAGAAAAAGTGGCCGATGGTTCTACGATGGTTAAAGATGGCACTACGAATAGTCCGATCTGGATACGATCAGTCCCGATTTTGAAAATTTCCATAATCGTGTTGCCATCGGCGTAAAAATTGGGACAGTGTGACGCGGGCATAACAGTATTTCAATGTATGTACAGATGACGAAAAAAGAACTTTTTATTAAATATGTTGATTGAAACTTTAGTGATTGTACCTGAGATTGTGCAATAAATTTTATTGATCATTTTTACTCACCTTTTATATTTATTCTTTAGGCCCATGCCGTAGCAGAAAGGACATTCAGTTTTACCCTTGTCTGTCCATATGTCCATCTTTCCATGTGTACATTCTAAAATTTGTTTATGTTCTCTTAATTTGATTTTGCTTCAACCAAATGTTATGACGATTATACACAATGCTTATTATAATAAAACACAGATCAAGTTTGAATTTTGGTGGTTTCACCTTTACAAATAGAATTGTTGCTTAGTTTTTCGTTTCCGTTCTTTAATCTGAGTTTTCATTAACCAAATGTTATGAAACTTATACACATTGCTTTTTACCACAGATGTTACATGACTGAAAATCATGACATCCTAAATATTCAGGTCTGATATGTAGAATGTTTCAAGAAAGACTGTGTTTCCATCAGGGACCAAACACATAGAAGTTTATAACTATAGGTAACCATACAACTTTTAACAATGAGCTAAACCCATACCACATAGTCAGCTTGAAAAGTCCCCGACAGGACAAATGTTAAACAATTCAAACAGTAGAACTTAAGGCCTGATTTATGTTCAAATCAATGAAGGAAAAACAGATATGATATACAGCAACAAATGACAACCACTGAATTGAAGGTTTCTAACCTAAATATAAGTTTCTTTGATACTTGACCTGATATATCAAATATATGTGGCATATAACATAATTGTGTATGCTGTATGATTATTCTCCATGATCTTTTCTTTATATTCATGAATAATAGAAAATAATGAAAGTTTGTGATACTTGTAGCAAGACAGTGATTTCATAAAATGCAGTCTAGAACAGTAAACAGCTTACTATTGTCTTAGGTTGAAGATAAAAGGACCACCTACACACTATCTTGATTTTACGTTGATTGGGTGAATTGAGATAGATATTTCAAGTTGAACTCGTAGGATTTTTTTTATATATCCTAGTTGAAACCCTATGACACATTTATTTTTCGTCCTCTCTTAAACAAAATGGTTTTGTTGCACTTCAGTGTTTCTGTTAATTTGTTTTTTTCTTATAGTTGATGTATTTTTCTCGGTTTTAGTTTGTTACCTGGATTTGTTTTCTCTCAAATAATTTATGACTTTTCAATAGCAGTAAACTAATGTTGCCTTTATTTAACTTCAGCATTGGCATTACTCATGCATGAAAGGTGGGTGCTCTTCTAAATTAAACTTTTTTTTTTTGAAACTGGAAACATGACAGCAAGAGACTTTCTTTCAGTTAAAGGCTAATTAAAAAATAATCTTTTCTTCAAATACAAGACATTTTTTTACACTCAAGTGCATAAGAACTTATATTAGAAAGTCAATAGTGAATAAATACCTAAAGATGTGAGACCTTTAGTTTTTGTTAAGCTCTTTTATTCGGGGAAAGGTGTGGGTTGGGGTTAGCCTTCATGGTTCTGACTTGATTTCTTTATCTTGCAAGGTATACAACTACGATAATGAAATAGTGCAGTGCGGCGATCATTCTTTAGAACTATATAGTCAATTTCATGCAACTTATCAATAATATGTTATACTTATATACTAAAGTAACAATATTGTTTATATTCTGAAGACAACACTAGTCAAGAAAATTTTGTTTAAATACAAAATTGCATTAGCATTGCATGGTGTATGAATCGGTTATGCTATAGGTTTAACTCATGAACAAAGGAAGATAACTCTAACTCAAATTCATAATTTAACTAACTAAATACAATTCAATATTTTCTAAATTCACAAAGCTGGAAAATGAAATCAATCGTTTTCCTTCCAGTGATAACAGTAACTTTGATTAATTTTTGAACCTCAAGCAGAATAATATTTCAACTATGCAAACATCGTTTCTCAAAAATAACTCTGTGAAAGAAGACGATGAGACAAAATCACTATTTCTACAAACAGTATAGAAAAATAACCCAGGCAATTCCATAGATATATTCAACTACATTTGATAAAAATTAACACACAACTTTTTTTTTATCAGTATGTGATAATGATTTTAATATCAACGTCGACAATATAAAGGAGGTGACACAATTATTGATCAATTAACCTTTTCAACAAGTTTATGTAAGGGGATTTTACCTCTGCACATAAGTGTTATTAGGTTTGAGTCATGTTCTCATTTTTTTCTTTTGCGTCATATGTTTTATTCTCTATGAGTAATGATTACACGTGTATTTTGTTGGATATTTACATGAAAGAAAAATATATAAAAGTACATCATTTGCTTTTAGTCTCGCCTTGACGGAGTCAAAAAGCGAGACATAGATATGCTGTTTCCGGTGTCTACAGCGTTGACGGCGGCGTCAACAATGTATTAGTTGGTGATTAGGTCTAGTTTATGGTGAACCACAAGTGGTAGGTCAATCATATTTGGTATGCAGTTGTTTAAGCATTGGCATATCTCATTTTCATGGAGATGATTTGACTCCGCCTCCTTAGTCATGGTCTATTGACTTCGAAACTTTTGCTTATTTTACATGTATTAGTTTTTGATTAGGTCAGTTTATTGGGAACCACAAGTGGTAGGTCAGTGATATTTTGTATGCGGTTGTATAGGCATTGGCATATCTCATTTCCATTGAGATAATTTGGCTCTGCCCTCTTAGTCATTGTCTATTGACTGAATTTTTTCTACGTTATCAAGTATTAGTTTGTGATACGGTCAGTCCAAGGGAAACCATTAGTGGTAGGCCGGTGTTAATTTGTATTCAGTTGTATAAGCATTTGAACATCTCATTTCCATTGAGAATATTTGGCCTCGCCCCTCAGTCACAGTTTAATGACTTTGAAACTTATCTTAGTTTATATGTATTAGTTTGTGATTAGATCAGTTTAAGATGAAATGCTAATGTTAAGTCAATGATATTTGGTATGCAAATTTATTGGCATTTTCAAGTATTGTTTCCATGGAGATTATATAGCCCCATCCCTTCTTCATGGTTCATTGACTTTGATACGTTTACATAGTTTACAAGTTTATGTTTGTAATTAGGTTTGGGAACGACTTATAATAAGTCAATGGTATTTTGTATGCAGTTGTATTAGCATTGGCACATCTCATTTACATGGAGATTGTTTAGCCATGTAACTCAGTCATGGTTCATTGACTTTGAACATTTGCATAACTTGTGTAAGATGTTGAAGTATTGCTATTTTGATTTCAACATTTGCATAATCAAAATTACAAAAAGGCGAGACATATCTCTGTGATAATAGTTTATTATTACTATAGATATTGATTATTGTTTATTGCTGACCTGAGTGAAAATATGAATGTATCCAAGATTATCAATAATTCATAACTGATTGCAAAAAATCAAGACACAAACATATCAATAAATGGATTTCCAGTTAGACAAACTGTGATCAACTAAGGTCACTGTATGACCTTCAATGAGTCAATATCTAATGGTAAATCTATTTCATCCTGTAACCTGTACTTGACTTTGATGTGATGTTAAATATGTTTCACGGATTTGGTTATACTTTTTGGAACTTTTGGATTATAGCTCTTCATCTTTTATATTAGCTTTGGATTTTACATATTTTTGCCACGAGCATCACTGACGAGACATGTATTGTCGAAATGCACATCTGGTGCAGAAAAATTGGTACCGTTAATGTTATTACTACCACTGGGTCGGTGCCTCTGCTGATGGACTGTTAGTCCCGAGGGTATCACCAGCCCAGTAGCCAGTACTCCGGTACTGGCATGAAAATACGGATTTTTTGTGTTATTAAATTTGCTGTTACAAAATGTTAAACATCATTATAAATTAAGGAATGTATCTCCCTCATGCAAAGCTCTGATTCCTTTCACGGATTTGGCTATACTTTTTGGAACTTTTGGATTATAGCTCTTCATCTTTTATATAAGCTTTGGATTTTACATATTTTGGCCACGAGCATCACTGAAGAGACATGTATTGTCGAAATGTGCATCTGGTGAAGAAAAATTGGTACCGTTAATGTTCTTGAGGAACCTTGATATGTTATTTTTAAAGCTCTTTGGCACAAATATAAAAAGTGATAATGTCACAATTATCACTACCTTAATAAATAAAAATATGGAGTTCTTAAATTTCAGCTTTAGGAGAACATTTGATAACTACTCAGCTTTAGGAGCTAATTGATTAACAACAAGACGAAATTGAAAGTATTGACTGCATATTTTGTTGATTTTGATACTAACTTTATGTAAAAACTTTCATTTCTTTTAACTTTACCCTTTTGCCATAATGGTATTTGCCGTTTTTTCCCGACAACTACTGATGTGTCAATTTTTAATTTAATGCCAAATATAAAGTTACAGAATTTAACAAAGGAGCAACACTGATAGAGTGTTATGAAATAGTATTTGGTTTTTCACAGGTTCCAGTTAGAGATGGATGACTATTGTTGTGTGTGCCATCAAATCCAAGACTAAATAGAAAGCTAGGGAGATTATGTATTTTACTTCCACTATTATACTGTATCTCGTTACTGTAACAAAACGTAAAATCAAAAAATTCCCATGGACACGTTCCTCATTTACTTCATATTGTAAAAAACCCATATTTTTCATCTTAATTGCTTATTGTAGAATGCAGAACATGTGTGAGTATTACCACATGACGTACATGTTGGCTACTATAGGTCATTGTTCTACATTTCAATCGTAGTTAAACTCAATTAGTAAAGTCATCTATAAACTAGACATGAACAAATGTGAAACAATTCAACCAGGAAATGCATAACAAAAACCATTAACGAATATCAAATATGACATGCTACAAACAACAACAGACACTGAAAAAAGCGGCTTCAAGGTTAATAACACAAAATAAGAATACATTGTAAAATCAGTAGGAATAAACTCAACTCATCATATTGACACGAAGCATACTATATAATTATTAAACAAAACAACTCATCACATTCTGAGAGTGCTCACAGGAAAGCTGTTAAAACAACTAACAAATACATGTTGGTTTTTTTCAGTCCTTTTTTTAGCATTCAAAGAGGTATTTCAATATATGTACAGAAATGAAGAAAAAACTTTGCTTTGAATATGTTGATTGAAACAATTATATACTTTTGCATCTTTGTACCCTTTGTTAGTCTTGTATTTTTTTTTTAAATTTTAGTTCATTTATATGTTTTGAAGTTTAGTACGACGTCCATCTGTACTGAACTCGTACACAACTTTATTTAGGGGCCAGCTGAGGCGGGTGCGGGATTTTCTCACTGTATCGAAGATTCACTGGTGGCCTTCGGCTGTTATCTGCTCTTCAGTCGGGTCGTTGTCTCTTTGACATATTTTGTTATTGTACCCAAGATTGTGCAATAAATTTGATTTAAACAATTTTACTCGCCCTTTTTGGAATTTATATTTACGCATTATGAAAGAAATCTATAAAAAGAAGACGATGTCATTGCCAATGGTTTAATCCCAAATTTATTAGTATCATTGGTATACTGAAAATCATGATAACCTAAATATTCAGATCTGATATATTAAAAAGATCTCTTTTGTCGATGCAGTTGGTTTATGTTTCCTGTCTTAACAAAAGTCAATGGAAATTACTTGTTTTCGTTAAATTTCCTAATAACTTAAATTTTCAATAAGCAGATATTTATTATCTATGTATTGTATTTGCTATAATTCTTTGTGATATTGATCCATATAATCTAGGTTGAAATGGAAGAAAATTTGGGCCATTATATCGTCTTCTTGTACCTACTGCTTTCAATTATTTGTTTATTTAAAAATAAGAAGATTCGATATGATTACATGAGAAAACTCCCTAAAAGAGACCAAATGATATGACAGTTAACAATAATAGGTCACGAAACAGCCTTCAAAATGAGTAAAACCCAGACAACATAGGCAGCTATGCGCCGACAAGACAAATGTCAAACAAATTAAACGAGAAATCTAACAGTATGATTTATGTGCAAATCAATGAACGACAAACAAACATAATATACAGCAGCAAAGGCCAAACACTGAATGATAGGCTCTTGACTTTGATATAAGTTAATATCAAGTATATGTGGCATATAAAAGGATTGTTAGGAGTACATGCTGTATCACGGTTTTCCATGACACTTTCGTTTAATTTTCATGAACCATGGATAATGGTGAATGTTTATGACACTTGTAGCAAGATATTGATTCCAAAGAATTTTCAAAAAATTCAGTCATGATCAGTAAACATTGCAATAGCCATCTACAAACTATCCTGATTTTATGTTGATTGTTGAATTGATGGCAGATATTTAATGTTGAAATCCTAGAGAAACACATGTGTTGACTGAAACTACTTTTCCAATTAAAAAGCAAACTTGGCAAAGGTATGCATTGAAGTTGACCTACAAATAATCTCTTTTAGTATGTGTTGAAAGTACTGAAACTGAACTCAATATGGATTTTAAATTGAAAACCAATATGTATAAATGCTAAAACATTTGCGAAGCTATATAATCAAAAGTTATATAAAAAAAAGAATAGGCAAATTAATCTAGGACCAACGTTGCCTAGGGGAGTTAGAACCTTATTTTCTCATATATTTCATAGATAAAGTGCAACAATACCATCTTGGTATTGACTTGATTTCCATTTCTTCCAAGGTTAACTTAAAACTACCTTTGATAGTTCGAACAAAAAAATGCAGTGCAGTAATCTTTCATTAAATCCAAACCATATAAAAAGAAGACTTGGTATGATTTCATTTAACCATGGGATGGGCATTTACATTCGTTTTTTTAACCACTCGCTATCGCTCGGGATAAAAAATGAAAAATAATCTAATGCTGCCATGTATTATTTCTTAAATTACCAAACTTGTTAAGAAAACATTTTTTAATAAAACATTACCTATGTTATGCATGTCATATGAATCTGTTATAAGCGAAGTTTAACTATAAATGTACAATCTTGAACAAAATAAGATAACTCCAACTGAAATTTATGAATCATTAATGCTTTTTAACTTTATCTGGCCTTTTACATGTGTTTTTGATTCGAGCGTCACTGATGAGTCTTTTGTAAACAAAACACGAGTCTGGCGTACAAAATCGCATTCCTGGTATCTTTGATCAGTTTATTAACTTTATTTTTATAAATTTACCTTTGAAGAAATAAACGTAAAAATACGCCACTTTTTGTGTAACGCGCAGTTTATATTTCGTATGTCGTGTCTTGGTCTGTCGTAAATTCATTGGAGGTGTCCGTTGTTTTTCTACGGATTACATGACGTAATGAACTATTATATTATTTATTCATGTATTTCTATGTGCTCATTGTTCTTGATATATAAAAAAGAAGATGTGGTATGATTGCCAATGAGACAACTGTCCACAAGAGACCAAAATCAATCAGACATTAACAACTATAGGTCACCGTACGGCCTTCAACAATGAGCAAAGCCCATACCGCATAGTCAGCTTTAAAAAGCCCCGATATGAGCTCGTTTGTACTGTATTCCTGTCAAATAGTGTTGTCGTTTCAGCAGTATTTTTAACATTGCCTTATAAGCGGGAGGTTTGATTTTACTAGCCACAAAATAAGGTTCAACCCATCATGTTTTCTTAAAATGTCCTGAACCAAGTGAGAAATATGGCAGTTGTTATCTATACTCCGTTTCTATATATGTTGGCGTTTGCTTTGTTGTAGTTAAGTGTTTCTGTAATTACGTTGGTTCCTCTTATAGTTGACGCGTTTCCCTCGGTTTTAGTTTGTTACCATGATTTGTTTTTGCTTAAGGTAGTTCAGGGGCATACCGCCATCTTGAATTGTACAATCACAGTAAATAATTGGTCTAGTTTTTTGCCCAAATCTGCAAATTTTCTGACAGATTTGCAATTTATTGGTTACCCGGTTTATATATATAAAAAGAAAATATTATCGAAAATATTTTGTCAAATACCAAATATTTGTGCTTTTAGAATTAACTTTTCAATAAGCTATTTAACGGGAGATAACTCTTTTAGTACAAAATTTATACTGGAAATATAAGAAAAATTTAATTTTTACAAGTAGCAAGAAAACAAGTTCGGTGAAACTATTTTTTCTTTTTATTCTCTTAGAATATATTTTAAAACCTGTCTTGTCATATTCTATTTCAAAATTCTGTCTCACAGATTTCTTTTTATGCACAAAAATGTGTTTTTTGAATTTTGAACGATTCGTACCTTGAAAAAT
This sequence comes from Mytilus edulis, assembly GCA_019925275.1. Lineage (NCBI taxonomy): Eukaryota > Metazoa > Mollusca > Bivalvia > Mytilida > Mytilidae > Mytilus > Mytilus edulis. The sequence goes on along the minus strand of CM034349.1, from coordinate 11,846,632 downwards.
AGCACAGTGACCCATATCATTTTTTGGACAAAAGCATAGTAAAATCTTGATTTTTGCAAAGTATAAGAAAATCCTGTCATTTTTTTCTATACCCCTGAACTACCTTAATCGAATTATTAATATTAAACAGCGGTATACTACTGTTGCCTTTATTAAACTTATTTACCTAGCTAAATGCAACTATTCACACCCGCTTTAAAGTTGAACTCCCATTTCTTGATCTGTTTTCAATTATGCTAAACTGATCATTACCCCAAAAATAGTTAATGAAAGATAAACATAAGACAATCTTTATAAATATGCTGAAAAATTACCAAGCAATGACGCAGATATACTCAACTTACATTTGAAAGAAAATTACCACAAATTAACTTTCTTTATCTTTTTAACAGTGGTATAATAAATTTCAATTGTTTATCTAACAAAGGAATTGACACATTTGTTTTTCAAGTAACCTTTTGAATAAATTCATATAAGTTGACGAACCTCTGCATATATCAAAGTGTTTTTATATTTGAGTCATGTTCTTTTTTTTTCTTTTTATGCTTTATATACTTTATTTTATTCTCTATATCGGTCATGATTACCGGTATTTAGTTTCTTAAAGTTTTTAAGAAATTATTCTTATTTCAAATATCTTGAAATTTCTTGATTAAACCCATACCATGAGTTTTTTTTTCAATGTCATATTTAAAAAAAACAATTAAATGCCTCTATTAGAACAGAGTCAGATCGATTTACATTTTAACAGTACTGAATAGATGATATGGAAACTGCAAAGTTCTCATCTACATTCGTCATTTGAATATTTATCTTTGACTCCTAGTATGTTTCTACATTTTAAATTTATGATCTCTAAATACCATTGAAGCACTAACAAAACTTGCATGTCCATCCTATTGTCTGAAACTACTTTGTCAATTGTAAGTCAGCTGTAATCAAGCTTCGGATCATATAATAAAAAAGATGAGGTATTAGACCATTATTCCTGATTGACTAATTAAAAATTGGATTGATGGTAGGAACGCACTCTAGAAACCACTTTTTACTTAAATAGATATATACAAAGCTATGTTGGCTTTGAGAATATATAGCTTTGCTGCATTGAAGACTCTTTCTCAAATTAACATAATCAGAACTGGAATGGTTTTCACAGTAATAGATTGGGCTATATGTAAAAGTGTCCTCTAAAGGTAAAAAATATGTTGTCAATCAAGAAATCAACCATCTTGATATTTTCAGTTTCAGCGATTTTCGTTGTTGTTGAATCAGAGTGAATTATTTACAAAGTATGATATACATCCTCCCTAAGACAAGACATGCGTATCTACGGTGGCCATTCTGTTTAATGATGAAGAAAAAAATGCGGAAACATTTTTCAATATGCATTTTAGATCGAAAAAGGGAGATACTTGTGTACAGTGTAGAAAAGTCAAATGTGTTAATACTACTAGTATTACAACATGCTAGTTGTTTACTTTACTCTACCATATCTGTGGAATATGTTAGTACCCGTATCTGATTCACGCCGCCTCTAAAACAGGTACCTTCACAATCACTTTCAAGCCCATCTTTAATTGCTGGCAAAAGTGATGTTAATAATAAGAAAAGAGGCTTAGTGTAACACTTGTGACCCAGCAATACAATTGTTTGTAAGGAATTCTGATATCCAACACATGGTTACATGATAACAGGGTTATTCAGACTTATTAATTATACTTCCGCATTAAGAAACGTCTTTAATTGGGACATTAACACAATAGTTTACTTAATAGATAGAGTGGTTAATAAAAAAAAAAACAATCCATGCCTACACCGGGCTCATGGTTTCTATTAAAAAAACTACCGTTTATCCGTTGTAATTATAATGCATATGAGATACTTGTGTACAGTTAATGCATATGAGATACTTGTGTACAGTGTAGAAAAGGCAAATGTGTTAATACTACTAGTATTACAACATGCTAAATAATGTTTACAAAATTTTTTTTTCTCGAAAAACTAAGGATTTTCTTATCACAGGAATAAATAACCTTAGCCGTATTTGGCACAACTTTTTGGAATTTTGGATCCTCAATGCTCTTCAACTTCGTACTTGTTTGGCTTGATAAATATTTTGATATGAGCGTCACTGATGAGTCTTATGTAGACGAAAAGGGCGTCTGGCGTACTAAATCATAATCCTGGTACCTTTGATAACTATTTACACCACTGGGTCGATGCCACTGCCACCAGCCCAGTAGTCAGCACTTCTGTGTTGACATGAATATCAATTATGTGGTCATTTTTATACATTTCCTGTTTACAAAACTTTAATTTTTTCGAAAAATTAAGAATTTTCTTATCCTAGAAATAGATTACCTTAGCCGTATTTGGCACAACTTTTTGGAATTTTGGATCCTCAATGATCTTCAACTTTGTACTTGTTGGGCTTGATAAATATTTTGATATGATCGTCACTGATGAGTCTTATGTAGACGAAACGCACGTCTGGCGTACTAAATCATAATCCTGGTACCTTTGATAACTATTCAACAATATTTGATATCTATTAAAGAAATTGACAAGTAATATTGTCCTGTTTAATGAAACAAGAGCAAAGCCATTATGACATCATTTCTGTGACCCATCAATAACTATGTTGCGTCATGGTGGAAATATATACCGAATATTTTAATTATTTTTAGGGGGGAAGTTAATAGAGTAACATTCTACATTTATAGATATCCTGCAACAATATTCCTGAATGAGATTAAACAAAGACTTTCTTTCTTATCTCGTGTTTCAATCTTATTTCATATAAATTAAAATCACCACTGACGCACAAAAAACAGTAAATATAAAGATTAAGTCACGCTTTTTCCATAACTGCTCTGTTATTATCACTATAGATATTTACCTTATTGCAGATATTTAGGTCTCGTGAAAATAACAGGGCAAATATGAAATATGCATTCATAAATCTATGAATAGTAATTATTTGCAACTACCCAAATTAGTTATTGCATGTGAGACTATTTGTCTTTGAATTTCTCTCTCTCTTTGAGAGAAACTTTAAACGATTGTTATTAGCAAAGATGTTGTATTTTAATAAAAACTAGCACTTAATATAAACAGAAAAATACATGAATTACCCGCAAAAAACTTGAAACTCTTAAAATTGATTTATTTTTTAATTAAAAAAAAACCTGCGACATCGGGGTTTTGTATGTTAGGTCTTTCAGAAAATATATTTCCCATAAATGAGAGAGAATAAAAAAACATGAAAAAAGAGATTTCATTGTAATCTTGTTTGGTTCATGTGTTACTTTTGACTAATTCACCTCAGGCGATCATTCTTACAATGTTTTCTTTTCTGAAACAAAAGTTACATGAGTTATAAGTAGTGAAAAAAGACAAAATTTATAGACTACAATATATCAAGGTTATTTGTTTACGCTTGCAAAACTATGAATCGTGCAAAAAATAAACACTGCAATAGAAAAAAGTTATCACACTCATCGTTTAATGTTTATGAGAAACAGTTTGAAAGTCAAATCAATTGTTCAGTTACTGTAGACAAAATCTTAAATACCCAAAAAGAAAGTGCAAAACCCGGTGTGTATAATATGTTCAGGGCTTTAAAAACATAAGTGTTTTCTAAACGCCTTTGAATTTTCACAGCAAAAGTCTAATTGTCTGTATTGCTTAATATGATCCCTAATTTTTACGTATCCATAAAAGTAAATATAGGGTATTCGTTCTGAGACAGCAACATAATGACAAAAAATATCAAAATACAGATTATTACCAGTAGCCTCTATCACACCAGACAATCACAGTAGCTTTTAATAGATAACCCTTATAGTGTCATTTGGATAATAGCTATTTTGCTAGTCTTCTTTTTTTTGTAGCCATGGCGTTGTCAGTTTATTTTCGAATTATGAATTTGACTGTCCCTTTTATAATTTTTCCCCCTCTTTTGTATGGATTTAAAACATATCTATAAAGAGAAGATGTGGTATAATTGTCAATAAGACAACTCTCTATAAGTGACTAAAGGACCATCAAACTAACCGATATGGGTCATCGTACGATCTTCAACAATGAACAAAGCCCATACCGCATAATCAGATATAAAATGAAAAATGTAAAACAATTTTTTGAAGAAAATATTTTTACACAAAAGTAAATACAGTCTTTTTGTACATTGTTTTTTCTATCTTTTAGCTTAACTTTTGTGTTTATTTCCTTGTTTAAAAAAAGTCTTTGTCATTAAATGGATCAATCAAAATTAAATCAAAACAAATCGGTATAAGGTCCTCAAAAATGGAGGTCACTAATGCATTGATGTAGCAGTAAATTTAAACAACATAATGTACTTCTGGCATATTTAATATATAATCATATATATAAATAAAAAATATAATGTGTGTTAGATATGAATTATGATAATTTATCATAAACCGGTGCCAATTTCACAGTGCTTATTGTTCCTCGTGTGGACAATGTATACATGCAACCTGCAATGTTTTTCGTATACATTCCTAATTCCTTCCTTTACCTTTTATTCATGAAATGATAAGGAGATGGATGGAAAATGGTTTGGACCTACTGATTTTACTATGTCAATGGAAGGCGTTCGTGCGTTAAATGGGACATATCAATGTGATCTTTTAGGTATATTTTGTCGAACCATTTGTTCATGGAAAAGTGGAATATAAATGTCCATTACAGTCAAACCTGATTAAACCGGACCCTGAATAAACCGGTTTCCTGTACATTCCGGCCGAAAATGAAAGTCCCATTTTTTCCCCTTCAAAGTCTTTGTTAAAATACCCTTTGTAAACCGGACCCTGTGTATTCCGAATTCCGGTCTAATTATGAAGTCCCAATACTCTTAATTACATTAATTATTACCTGTCAAAACCGGTATGTCTAATTTATTTCAATGATCGATATGCAATCAAAACATATTTGTTTATACAATATGACTTTTCAGGATAATCAATTAGTAAGGTGTTAAACTGTGAAGTGAACTTACAATCGTACAGTAGTGAGCTGTATTATTAATTAAAACATTATAAACGTGTCAATTAAACGACAAGACACACCGAATATATCTCGGATTTAACTTACCGGGGTACGTTTTGTAACTTGGATAAACAAATTTAAATCGCAGCATAAGAAATTAACATCGTGATGTCGAAACCATGGGTTCCCTGCTGTGAACCCCTAAACAAATGACCTTGATAATAAAAAAACACCCGGATGACAACAATCAATGGGTATAGAACACTGTACGACAACGTTTCGATAGTGGTGAAATTACGTTTGATAATATTCTGGCTTTTTAATCGGCCATTCCAACATTTCAAATAAATGATCATGGAAGTAAATCGAAACTCTCGTCTCACAATCCAAACAACGCGAGCATTATGATGCAAATGCAAACAATGGAAAACGAAGTGAAAGTATTTTAATTGATCAGATATTCTTTACAATCAAAGAGAACTTTTATATGCAAAATATCGGACGTCACAAGTCATCAACTTCCGGTCGAAACGGAAACCTGAATAAACCGGCTCACTGTCCAAACCGGCCCTTTTTCATAGTCCCGTAGCCGGCCGGTTTATACAGGTTTTACTGTATCTGTATAATCGTAGTACTATATCAATCGAATGAAAGGTCGCTCAAAACTTGAGACCAGCACACAAATTTCGGTATTTCCTTACTTCCTCAATTTGTCCCTTCGTAGTACGGCAGCTTTATGAAAAATTGTGCACAAGTTGCTACAAGCATGAAATTTGGCATAGACCTTTCTCAGCTAATACTCTTTTATTTCAGATAGGGAGGCATTTGAGAAAAAAAAGTCTCACTTCCGGTAAAATCCAAAGTGGCGGACATCATACTTAAATCAGCCCAATATCGAAGGCTAGTGTGTAAAAATGTGTTATTATCATGCTACTATCATACTATTTGTTACAAACCATTATTTTTTACTACTTTTGGATAAATTAAATACTAGTAGATTACATGTCTTTAATAACCCTGCTTCCGGTAAAATCCAAAATGGCGGACATCATACTTAAATCAGCCCAATATCGAAGGCAAGTGTGTAAAAAGGTGTTATTATCATGCTACTATCATAATATTTGGTACAAACCTTTGTTTTTTACTACTTTTGGATAAATTAAATACTAGTAGATTACATGTCTTTAATAACCCTGCTTCCGGTAAAATCCAACATGGCGGACATTGTACTTAAATAAGCTTATTTTTAATGGAGGGTAATACATGTTTTTTACCGTATTGCTACCATCATAACATTGTGCAGGAACCTTTCTTTGGTGCTCCTGACATTGGTACAATGTACAAGACATATGTCTTTAAAACCCTTACTTCCGGTAATATCCAAAATGGCGGACATAGAATTATCAATTTCTTATTGTAAAATTCAATTTTTTTTCAAAATGTTGATTTTTCTGTTCATTCAATTTTTGGCTTTAAGTTATTCTCAAAACCACTAGTTCTATTCTTTGCAAACGTTTAAAAACAAAGTTAACACTTCCGGTAAAAAAACACAATATGGCGTAAATTTCAAAGATGAGTCCTCAATCCATATTTTCGATGTAGAATTTTGGATAGATTGATTAAAAAAAAATAAAATCACTCTAGTACTAAAACATTTTAAAAATTACTAAAATTTTCGGACAAAAATAACGGTCACCACCACATGCACACATCGCAGTGCACGGGAGACCCGGTTTTCCTCATTAACAACGACCGCGGCATCCTTTCTTACATTTACAATCCATAGTTCGTCTACCCCTATGTCATGGAATGGGGAAACAGTAATGACAGCATCAACATTATCTACTGTTCGAATCACGACTCGTTTAAGTTCGTGTTTCATTGCATCAGACACATGCACCATGACTCTAGTGTCTCTAAATGTGAACTTGGTGCTAAACTTGAAATACATCACGTGGTGGATAATATAGAATATCCTGAGCATTTGTTGCTATAACTACCATACGCATCCAAGACTTCATCCACTCGTATTACAGTTTCAAGGTATTTTATTGAGGTAAGGACATAATACCCAATCAGCATTCTCATTAGGCCGCAATTCAGAATCGGAGAGCTGATTTTCCACATTTACAATGACTGTGGTATTGTTTCTCACATCCATAATGTACAAACTCCTGATAAGAGGCATCACAAAAAGTTGTCCCATGGATCATATTTGTTCCTTCGCCATTCATACGTGTCTGGACTAGTTAGTATAAGACCCAATTCCATGCTGGTTACTCGTTCACATCCGCCGTGGTATATTGCACGCTTTACATGCTGAAAAAGACTAGACCGAGTCGTGGGAATAGCCTCAATAAGTCTTTCCTCTTCAAAAAACACATGTTTTCTTACCTTGTTAACCCCATCTGATTTTTTTTCAATCTTACAACAAAACCACGTATCGTTTTCAATGACATTAAATTTATCAAATCCATATCTGTTGATGTTGGCTGATCAATCATCATTCTAAATACTAAAGTCACATCTTCAAACGCCATTAATGTCACCAAGATCGTTTCTTTTCCAGCAAACGTGTTATCTTTTAATGCCTAGTGAATTTGAAAGGTCATGGATAGATATATATCTTTTTCCACTTCAAAATGCAAACAAAAGTTAGTCTGCCCCTATGTCACGGAATAGCGAAACAGCAATGACATCAGTATCGACTGTTCGACTCATGACTCAGTTAAGTCTGTGTTTCACTGCATCAGACACATCGATCTTGATTCTAGTGTCAGTCTCTTCGTGTAAACATGGTGCTAAACTTGAAACATCATCAAGTGGTGGATAACACTGAATATTCTGAACATTTGTTGCTACAACTACCTTTTCTTCAAAATTGTATTGAGCAAGCTGCTGTGAATGAAAACTTAAAAGTTCTTTCTTATTGCATCTCTCAGAAAACTTTGCCAATTTTGAGGATTTTTTTTACCCTGGATTCGTCTGTGTATTCACTTTCCCCTAAATTTAGCTCTTGTTTGTTGTAGCAGCTTTCAAACTACCAGTATTGTCTATGTTCGCATCCGAGACTACATCCACTGTTTCTACAGTTTCAAGGTGTTTCCTAAAAAGTATGATGATTGGGTATTATGTCCTTACTTTAATAAAAATTAAAATACATTGAAACTGTAACACGAGTGGATGAAGTCTTTGATGAATATGGTAGTTGTAGCAACAAATGCTCAGGATATTCTATCTTATCCACCACGTAATGTATTTCAAGTGTAGAACCATGTTCACATTAAGAGACAGACACTAAAATCATGGTGCATGTGTCTGATGCAGTGAAACACGAACTTAAACGAGTCATGATTAACAGTCGTTACTGATGATGCTGTCAATACTATTTCGCTATTCCATGACATACTATGGATTGTGTTTGGGAGGGCAAAAATCTTTCGATTAATATCAATCAATAGCCTTTCAAATGCACTAGGCAATGAGAAATCACACACACTTATTGTGACCCATACCTTTACCGGTTGTGATACGGTTCTCTTTTTGCTTGAAAGGGAAAAAGACTCCGTGGGAGACATTGATGGCATTTGAAGATGTGACTTTAACATAACGAATGATGATTGATCAGCCTAAATCACCGGGGTTTTTCTGTAAGATCGCACAAACTTATCAGATGGAGCTAACATGATTAACCAAGCAAGAAAATAACTATTTGCACAAAAGGGAAGGCTAATTATAATTGAGGCTATTCCCTCAACTTGGCCAAGTCTTTCAAGCATGTAAAACGTGCAATATACTAATGTAGGTGTTTAGGGGACGAGCTTGGGATTGGTTCTTATGCTGTGGTATGATTGTCAATTAGGAAACTATCCACCAATGTTCAAATAAAGTAGATGTTAGAATTAAAGGCAAATATACAGCGTTATACAATGAGAAAAAAATCCTACCGTATAGTCGTCCATAAAGGGCCTCGACATGAAAAATATGAAACAATTCAATCGAGAATACTAACGGTCTAATTTATAGCAAACAATTTACGAAAAACAAATATGACAGAGAAGTTTGCATGTTCTCTCAGATGCTTTTTTCATGAAATGTGTGGATACAACATTATGAAACTCGATTAAAGCAATTGGTTTGTGTTATGGACAGTATTTTATTCAGTTTTTTTCTTTTTTTTAATCGTGAATTCACCAATACACAAGATTTGTACACATTGGAATTGTGTTTATTCACTCGATAAAACATGGTTGTTCGTCGAAAAGAACCCAGACATATCAAAATGAATCTATTCCCGAAAATTTCATACTAAGGCATCTAGAACAATTTTGTAAAGTGTAAATATAGATCTCATGTATGAATTTCCTTTGCAAACCCGATAAACTAATCACCAAAAAAAAAAAAAATGATCGCAGCCGGACACTATACACAAGGTGTAATCCGCTATACACAACAGGAATAGTACGAAAGCCGAGAAGAATCATTCAAAATTCAAAATTCAAAATTCAAAATTCAGAACTCCAAAAATCCTACATTTATCTATCATGATTCCCCGTGCTTACGAAAGCAAAAAAAGATCGCACTTTACACTTTAAAATACTACTGAAAGCTATTTTAGGAAGTTTGTTAAGAACACGAATCCATTAAAACAAGGCAAAGGGTCCGTTAAACCTTCATAGGGATACATGCAACTTTACCATTTGAAACCCTTGGTAACACAGCGTCCTTGCAAGTAGTAACCCTCTATCAAGAAAATAGGAAAGGAAACCCGAGCCCTATACTACTACAGCTGGAAAGTCGCTTCACTGAAATGGATCGTTCACAATGAAAAAATTGAAATCATCACTTTTTTGTAAATTTTTAGATGTCAACCGACCCTCGATGTCAATTTCTGAATGGTATCGTTATTTCAGATTCATTGATATAGATTTAAATAACCTAAGTTGACGATTAATTTACAGGACCTACCTTTTGTATTAAGGATGTTCGCTACTCTGTTTCAAAATAACAAGCTTTTTAAAAGACTGTTACAAATTGATAGTATATAAATAAAACAACTAAGATAGCAGAAAAAAATGAAGGGTCCGTGTGCTTGTTTTCGAGATATAATCCATTGAAAATATGGCGGGAAATACTTCTCTCTAGACTTTTCATACATTTAACATTGGCACCCTTTTTCTTTAAACAAATATGAAAAAATAACAAGGATTTTATAGGATTTTCAAACAAATATGGCTATGTGTAATTAATTGATGAAAAGAAAAGTAGGGGTTAGCGAAGACATTTTTGAATAACACTACATGGATTAAACCAGAGGATTCCGAATATCTGGCAAAAATTAAAAAACAAGACGAGCGAACATCCTTAATTGTTATATTTCTCTCGTCATAAATATGCATGAAATATTTACCACTGGAGGTTAAGCAAACAACAACCAATCTCTTATAATAACCTAGTTTTCCAACGGAAGAATCTAGTTATTAAAATGTGTATATGTACAAAAGACAGATTTTATGTATCGTTTATCAAATTCTGATAATTTTATGTTGTTATATCAACAAAATTCGTGTTAAGTTTTTGACGGTTTTTCTTTATGTTAGTTGGGAGTTACGGTCTATGATTGACGAAAAATGATACTTTTGGCATTTACCTATGTAATTCCATTTATTACGGAAGCGTAATAGGACCATCCTTTTTTACATCGCGATGACCATGCGGGCATTCCGATGTATTGCTGTCGCCTAGATTTCCATTACGTAGCTTTCATGTTGGGTTTATAAACATGATAAATACGCTACATTAACGAGTGCAAAATACCATTCCTTATCGTTCGTTATAAATACATTTCTTCAATGAATACTGATAAAAATATTTTTGTTTAGAACATAAATTGATAATATGAAAATGTTTTGTCGTTAGATATATATATATATAAGTAAAAAATCATTGATACTATCTATGCACACGAACCAAAAATATGTGTTAACGCATGCGGAAGAATATCCGTTTTGCGGCAATCTCCCATTTTTACAGAAGAGTGTCCACCATGCACTTGCACTGCACTATTATTAGAATTGTAGAATAGAATGATATACAAATGGATGAAAATTATATATACATGTAACTGTTATATTAATATTATAAAAAAAATTATATAACAACAAACCAGTGTATACTGATTTATATCACTACAATATAATAGTTATTACGGTGAGGTTGAATTTCCTGTCATTTATTCATCATCCACGCACGAACTTGTCTCAGAAAAAAATATATCTCTGTACATTAACCTCAGTTTCAGGTATAGAGATGTGATTTTTTTTGAGACAAGTGCTTTTGACCATCTACAAGAACTTGCGGTCGTCGGATGTTCAGTACTTCAGTACTTTGATTATTTTATTTTTTTTCAAATTGTCGACTTTAATCTTGGAATTATCAACTTTAATCTTGGAATTTCCAACTTTAATCTTGGAATTATCAATTTTAATCCTGGAATTATCAACATTAAACTTGGAAATTCCAACTTTAATGTTGATAATTCCAAGTTTAAAGACCAGGCTGAAGCTAGCGAACAATCAGCCAGCGAACAATAAGGCGATATATCTAAAACCCGTAAAAATGAATAAGACAGCAACGGCCGTTAAATAAAAAATATTTAAAAAGGCAGAAATTCCGTCCAGAAATTGCAATTTCAACTCTATCATGAAATGGTATTTATCCCATCCATTGATAAAACAAGTCACACCCCTATTTAGGCTAATATTTAGTACCACAGTAAATTTGCATCTGTCAACGGATTGGTTGTAGGGTGTAAGACCACCAATGCACCCACTTCAATTTAGAACGCATGTAAAAGTAGTCCTTCCCTGTAAACAAATAGCACCTTTGATGTCATTGTTTAATTGAACTGACATACACATTTTCAGAAATGAAAAGGGTGTTGGCCTATTCAATGGCTTCTAGAGAAAAATAATGAGGGGTGTCATAAGGCAGACTATATAGGTCTTTTAGAGGAGAAACAGGCGCATCTTTTGCGCAAGGTATTGAGTAGCGCTATGTTCAAAAATCTGAAACTAGGGCTCAAAAATTGAAAAAAAGTTTTAAAAAATCGTGGGGTTGGTCTATTCCATGGCTTCCAGATAAAAACAAATGAGGGGTGTCATAAAGTATGACTATATAGGTTCTTGTAGAGGAGAAATAGGTGCATCTTTTGCGCAAGGTATCGAGTGGCGCTATGTTCAAAAAATCTGAAACTAGGGCTCAAAAATGGAAAAAAATGGGGAAAAAATGGGAAAAAACCGGGGTTTGTCTATTCCATGGCTTCTAGAGAAAATTAATGAGGTGTGTCACGGGGTATGACTACATGGGTCTTGTAGAGGAGAAACAGGCGCATCTTTTTTGGAATGTATCGAGTGGCGCTATGTTCAAAAATCAGAAACTACGGCTTAAAAATGGGGGAAAAATGGAAAAAAATGGGGGGGTTGGCCTTTTCCATGGCTTCCAGAGAAAAATAATGAGGAGTGTCACCGGGTATGACTATAAAGGTTTTGTAGAGGAGAAACAGGGCATCTTTTGCGCAAGGTATTGAGTAGCACTATGTTAACAAATCTGAAACTAGTAAGGGCTCAAAAATGGGAAAAAAATTTAGAAAAAAACCGTGTGGTTGGCTTATTCCATGGCTTCTAGAGAAAAACAATGAGGGTTGTTTCGGGGTATGACTATATAGGTCTTGTAGAGGAGAAACAGGTGCATCTTTTCCGCAAGGTATCGAGTGGCGCTATGTTCAAAAATCTGAAACTAGGGCTCAAAAATTGAAAAAAAATAATTGAAAAAACAGAGGGGTTAGCCTATTCCATGGCTTCCAGAGAAAAATAATGAGGGGTGTCACAGGGTATGACTATATAAGTCTTTTAGAGGAGAAACAGGCGCATCTTTTGCGCAAGGTATTGAGTAGTGCTATCTTCAAAAATCTGAAACTCGGGCTTAAAAATTGAAAAAAATTAGAAAAAAAAACGTGGGGTTGGCCTATTCCATGGCTTCTAGAGAAAAATAATGAGGGGTGTCACGGGGTATGACTATATAGGCCTTGTAGAGGAGAAACAGTTACATCTTTTGCGGAAGGTATCGAGTGGCGCTATGTTCAAAAATCTTAAACTAGGGCTTAAAAATGGGGAAAAAAAAATGGAGGAAAAAAACCGTGGGATTGGCCTATTCCTCGATACAGGCCTGCAACTAAGAAAATCATAAAATTAGTTAACTTATATACTCTAAAAGATATCAAAATTATCTCCCCTTGACCACTGATCCTTTCCTCATGCATTTGAATTATTATTTTATGTTTCTTTAATCACTCTGTAATGTTTATGTGATGTTGTAATTAATGTTATGCTCTTAATGGGCCCTTTAATTTGGAATATAATAAAATATTGTATAAATATTGTATTGTATTCCATGGCTTCTAGAGAACAATAATTAGGGGTGTCACGGGGTATGACTATATAGGTCTTGTAGAGGAGAAACAGGTGCATCTTTTGCGCAAGGTATCGAGTGGCGCTATTCTTCAAAAATCTGAAACTAGGGCTCAAAAATTGAAAAAAAATTGGAAAAAACAGGGGGGTTAGCCTATTCCATGGCCTCTAGAAAAAAAAATAATGAGGGATGTCACGGGGTATGATTATATAGGTCTTGTAGAGGGAAAACAGGTGCATCGTTTACGCAAGGCTTCTAGAGGTGCTATGTTTAATTATGTCGAAAGGAACTAAAATTTAGTGATGAATAAAGCCATCTCAAATGTCAGACAAGAACGTGAAAACCGTGAAAAAGACATACAAAAGTCAGCAAAGACTAATTGTTAGAATTTCTTGTCATATGAAGTCGTAATGAAAATCCAAATTCCCCCATCCGAAATACATGATAAAAGAGATTGTAAAATGTGTAATGTAAGTACTGATAAAGAGAAGGCTGAATACTGGCTGAATTTTTTCAAGGTTATTTCGAAAAGAAAACGATGAAGATGAAAGAACTTTAGTGCGAAGGCCTGCTGGTATACAACATTTAGTTATATATACACTTACAGACTTAATAGACAGTCTACTTTGTATTATTTTCAACAGTTTATTTATATCAGAGGTTTTGAACAAGAATAAAACAAAATTGGCCAAGATTACTGCGTTGTTAAAAAGCTATGATAGCGCCACTTCCTTAAAGACGGTATAAGTACCCTCGTCCACGTGCGGGCATTATCTTATATATATAAATGTATACTAGGCTAAAAAAGAAACGTTACATTGGTTTTTAATTAAAAGAAATTACATATATTAATTTATAATATTTTCAAGATTAAAACTAGTGACCTGAATGATTTATCTATCAAATTTACTAATTTGTTAAAAATTCGGAGATGACGTTACGTCATTTTCTGATTTCAAACAAATGAGCATTTTTTCAAACATTTACCTGTATAGAGATGGAATCTAGTTGTCCTTTTTATCATTAATTGTGTCGAGCACCATTGTTAACAAAAGGTCGCATTAAAGAATTGAAAAAGTTACACGTAAGTAAATGCCACGTCTACGTCATAATGAGAGAGAACGAGCTATTGGGATGTTGGCAGCGGAAATGAATCAAATACAGGTTGCAAATCATTCCAATGTCTCTAGATGGACTATTGCAAGGCTTAAGACTCGTCTTAGAGATACTGGCACGACAAATAATCGTCCCCGAAGTGGCAGGCCACGTGAAACGAAGTTACGTCAAGACAGGCAAATCCGCATTATTCATCTCCGGAATCGATTTGTAAACGTGTCACAAACAGCACGACAAACTCATGGTAGAAATAACGAGACAATATGCCCAAACACTTTGTAACCAACTGCATCAAGTTGGTCTAAGAGCTCGTCGTCCGTTGAAGGAACCTATCCTTACGCAGCGTCACAGGATGGCGCGACTTAAATGGACTCGGGTACGGATTCGATGGAATAGGCTAACATGGTCCTTTTTACCGATGAATCAAAATTCAACTTGACATTTAGCGACGTCAAAGCCAGTGTCTACCGGAGGCGCAATGAATGATTTTCTGATGCGTGCGTACAGGAAACAGATCGGTTTGAGGGTGGCGGAATTATGGTATGGGACGGAATAACCTACCAGAAACGCACCGATCTGACAATCATTGATGGTAACCTAAATTCAACAAGGTATAGGGACGGAATTATGGCTCCAGTCGTTCTCCCGTTTCTCCGAAGGCATCGTTTAAACCACGTTTTTAGCAGGACAACGCCCGTTGTCACGTGACACACATTTCGATGATTTTTTTCGAAGAATAATCACATTCGTGTGTTGCCATGGCCAGCATTATCGCCAATGCAACATCTTTGGGACGATCTTGGACGACGCATCAGAAATAGCCCAAATCCACCGGAAACGCTCGCCCATCTCCGAACAGCACTTTTCAGGGAATGGAACAACATCCCTCAAGACTTCATTCGTTGTCTAATTTATTCGATGCGATGGAGATGTCAGGCGGTCATAAATGCAAGAGGAGGTCATACACGGTATTGACATGTTAACTGGAATTTTGAACTCGTCCTGTTAAAATTGTCCGAAAATGTGCAATATTGTTTCAAATAGAGAAAAGTTGTAATTGATCTCTTCTAAATGATGTCAGCTAACTATTCCATTAACTTATTGTATTCAATTTTTTGTTATAAAAATATAAATGATCTTACAAACATGTAACGTTTCTTTTTTGCCTAGTATATATATATATATATATATATACAACTCGTCTAAACATCAACCCAACAATGTTAGATCTGTAAATTTGCTTTCGCAAATTTTTGGTTCTTTCCTCGCCGGGATTCGAACCCATGCTACTGTGATATCGTGACACCAAATCGCCTGCACTGCAGCCGTCCCGCTAGACCACACGACCACCTGGGCTCTCAAAAAAAGAGCTTTCGGTGGGCATGTGTTACCTTTCCACGTCAGTTTTAATCTAGCGGCGTACTACAGTACATGATATATAAGGCATGAAGATGTTATTGTTACAGATCAGCTAAATTATCTATAGTAAAGGATCCTACAAATTAATGTAAGATACAGTCACAGAAAATAATTATATTCATAAGTACGTCTGAGTCAGTGACAACCCTACAACAGATGTATCCATCGGATCGCCATCAATGATGGTGATACATGGCTGTGTACATAATGTATATACAACTCGTCTAAACATCAACCCAACAATGTTAGATCTGTAAATTTGCTTTCGCAAATTTTTGGTTCTTCCCTCGCCGGGATTCGAACCCATGCTACTGTGATATCGTGACACCAAATCGCCTGCACTGCAGCCGTCCCGCTAGACCACACGACCACCTGGGCTCTCAAAAAAAGAGCTTTCGGTGGGCATGTGTAACCTTTCCACGTCAGTTTTAATCTAGCGGCGTACTACAGTACATGATATATAAGGCATGAAGATGTTATTGTTACAGATCAGCTAAATTATCTATAGTAAAGGATCCTATAAATTAATGTAAGATACAGTCACAGAAAATAATTATATTCATAAGTTCGTCTGAGTCAGTGACAACCCTACAACAGATGTATCCATCGGATCGCCATCAATGATGGTGATACATGGCTGTGTACATAATGTATATACAACTCGTCTAAACATCAACCCAACAATGTTAGATCTGTAAATTTGCTTTCGCAAATTTTTGGTTCTTCCCTCGCCGGGATTCGAACCCATGCTACTGTGATATCGTGACACCAAATCGCCTGCACTGCAGCCATAAAAGTCTATAAAAAAGACCAACCAGCAAATTTACTATGTACCGGATCGTCTTAAATAGGCGATACTATGCAGATAAGGAAAAAATTATATCAGTCTAAAGATTTGCACAACGGTACTGATATAAGATGTTATAATACAAAAATGTTGTTATTAAATCGTGTTGACAAATATTTCGGCTCAACAGCGAAATATTTGTCAATAGTTAAAACTTGTGACACTTGAAGAATTTTGTTGAGCCGAAATATTTGTCAACACGATTTAATAACAACATTTTCGTATTATAACATCTTATATCAGTACCGTTGTGCAAATCTTTAGACTGATATATATATATATAAAATTGAGAATGGAAATGGGGAATGTGTCAAAGAGACAACAACCCGACCAAATAAAAAACAACAGCAGAGAGTGACCAACAGTACTTCAATGTAGCGAGAAATTCCCGCACCCGGAGGCGTCCTTCAGCTGGCCCCTAAACAAATATATACTAGTCCAGTGTTAATGAACGCCATACTAATTTCCAAATTGTACACAAGAAACTAAAATTAAAATAATACAAGACTAGCAAAGGCCAGAGGCTCCTGACTTGGGACAGGCGCAAAAATGCGGCGGGGTTAAACATGTTTGTGAGATCTCAACCCTCCCCCTATACCTCTAACCAATGTAGAAAAGTAAACGCATAACAATACACACATTAAAATTCAGTTCAAGAGAAGTCCGAGTCTGATGTCAGAAGATGTAACCAAAGAAAATAAACAAAATGACAATAATACATAAATAACAACAGACTACTAGCAGTTAACTGACCAGCCAGCTCCAGATTTCAATTAAACTGACTGAAAGATTATGATTTCATCATATGAACATCAGGCACAATATTTCCCGTTAGGGGTTTAGTATCATACCATCATAACATATATGAGAAGAAGATAACCCGTGTCATGCCAACAACTGTTTTTTTTAGAATAAATGTGTTTAGTTCCGATGCAAAGACCTTATCAGTGACTCAATATTAACGCCAAAATATGCAATCTTTAATGACCTGACAACAGTATCGTAATTATATCCCTTCTTAATAAGTCTATTCAAAGGTTTTGTAAGTTTCTGAGGTGAATACTGACACCTTTGTGCTTTATAAAGAATATTTCCATAAAAAAATGGATGTGAAATACCTGAACGTATTAGAAGTCTGCATGTTGAGTTATATTTACGAATGATGTCTTTATACCGATGATACAATTTAGTAAATGTTTTGACTAGTTTGTGATATCGAAAACCCTGGTGTAATAATTTTTCAGTAATACACAAATTTCTCTCGTTAAAATCTAAAACATTGTTACATACACGAGCGAATCGTACAAGTTGAGATATATAAACACCGTAAGATGGTGACAAGGGAACGTCACCATCTAAAAACGGATAATTAACGATAGGAAATGAAAAATCATCCCTTTTATCATAAATCTTAGTATTCAGCTTTCCATTAGTGATATAGATATCAAGATCGAGAAAAGGGCAGTGGTCATTGTTAGTATTAGCTTTATTTAAAGTAAGTTCAACAGGATAAATTTCATTAATATACATACTGAAGTCGTCATTATTGAGAGCCAAAATATCATCCAAATATCTAAAAGTATTATTAAATTTGTTTATCAGATGTTGTTTCGATGGGTCTTTGCTTATTTTTGTCATAAATTGTAACTCATAACAATACAAAAACAGGTCCGCAATAAGTGGTGCACAGTTAGTCCCCATTGGAATTCCGATAATCTGACGATATACGGAATCCCCAAAGCGAACAAAAATGTTATCTAGTAAAAATTCAAGGGCATATATAGTATCAAAGCATGTCCAATTAACATAGTTTTTTTGTTTATTGCTACTAAAAAATTACCTAAAAGAGTTTGAACATATATATTCACATTCTGATTTTTTGAATGCCCATTTAATTAGGTGTGTGAATTTTTTCTTAATGAGAATGTGAGGCAATGTGGTATACAGGGTAGACAAATCAAAACTTTGAACAGATTCAAAATCACCAATATAAGCATGCAATTTACCAAGTACTTCCAACGAGTTTTTGACAATCCAAAAGTAATTTATTCCACTATTTTCGAAGGCCTTATTTGAACAATTTATTATCAAGTTTTCAATTGTACCAAGTGTGCTGGTAAGAAGAATAGACAATTTAGTAGTTGAACAATGGCTTGAAGACGAAATAAATCTATATTTGTAAGGGGTTTTGTGTAGCTTCGGAAGCCAATACATAGTTGGGACTTTCATTGTATTTGGCTCTGCTTGTAAAGCGGTGGCTAAAAGTTTATGTTTGTTACAGATTTCGTTTTCTGAAAATGGAGTCAGTTGGAATGTTGGTGAATTGGTGATTTCTTTTTTCAGAACCTCAATGTAAAATTTACGTCAAACAATAATAATATTATTAGCAGCTTTATCGGCCGGGGCAAAAACAAATTCCTTGGCTAGTTCTTTTAGTTTATGTTTGATACGTGAAATAGGTTTATTGTGGTTATTGTTAATAGAAAAATGTTCTTTAAAATGTTGAATACGTATCTCAACTATCTTCATTACTGGATGATATTACGACACTCATTCCAATTAATAATTGACGGGGGACGATAACTATACACAGGTGCATAATAATTTCTCCAAAACACCCTCGTCAAAGTTGGAACTCGCGCGAGAAGTGAACAATTTGAAGTATTCGACTTACCCAACAAACCACGAACGGATCGGATCTAGAGCTAGATTGGACGTGTTGGTTTACGACAACCCGTTAAAGATTTACTTTGATTCTTATGGACGTAAGACCGAACGGTGACATATATAGTATAGTTGTTAATGTCTGTCTCATTTGGTCACTTATGGAGAGTTGTCTCATTAGTAGTTATACCACATCTTCTTATCTTTACATTAAAACCTTCTTAAGGAGATGATTGAGTACCTACGATGCGTGACGCGATCCAACACTGATGAAACAGATTAGAGGAAAGATGGTCTGTTGGCACCTTTGTTGAAATTTGTCGGAAGGTCAATTGTTTGAAGAAGTGGCCGGCATGGTGTTCTCGTTGCTGCTACAAATAAATAAAACATGGTACACTAATTTGATTATACTGATAGAGAGGAATGGTCATGGGTAGTTTCTTCGAATACTGGAACATGAACGACAACCATATCACCATTCTTAAAGCTCCAAGGGCCAGTTCGGATGCTGTAATGAAATGGTGGGTCATTAAAAAAGTAAAAGACAGCACGTATGAAACCTAGTGCGACCAGATTTAAACGGATATAAAATGAATGAAGCTAGAATTTGATGCAGCAATAAAAGAAAATGAGAAAAAATAATGGACAAGGTGGACATGTGTGAACACAAAATCAAACATGCAGAACCATTTGATTCGTGAACTTCACGAAAATAAAATGGCAGAGGACCACGTGATGAATATTTGGTATGCAAAGAAATAGGAAGAACAAGAAAGAAAAATTCAATAGATTGACGGAGAGAGATGTGTTAAAATAAACTAGAGTAGATATCGAAACCTTGAAAATTTAGGGCAATACGTATACGTTGCATCATAATCATACCTCTCGTAAATGCCGCACACATGACGTTTACTATATGCCGCACTTTATGTAAGTCAAATCACCTTGACCTGTTATTATGACTAATAAATCTATCACATAGTCAAGACTTCTTCTATTTCTATCATAAAAAGGAAAAATTGATACAAAGCTGAAAGCCATACGTTCCGGACATAAAGGAGCACTTGCAAGACTTTGGAAAAATTTTGGAGACATAACTGAAGACATTGTTCCGATATAGAAATTGAGGAAGTCACAGCTGTTTTAGATTCCGTGTCACAGAAAAGGGATATTCAAAAAGTTCTTAATGATAAAATTGTAGAAGCTTGCTAGGATGAAGACGTGGTGGTTGAAATTCAGCAAACAGATGAGTACATGTTCGATTTAGATTAAAAAATCCGTCAAATTCAATCCTCGCAATCAACTAGTCATAATTTACCCGTCAATACTACCGTTTTTCAAGCTAGTCATGTTACTCGCTCTGATACACCCATGCATATCATGATTTCACCTACAGGCAATAGTGTACCCATAAGCGACTTCTCTCAATTGAACCCGCACGCCAATTGATTCACGTCGACATCTCATGTACAATCAAATGCAGCATAGTTTTATACTAGTAACCCTGCTATATCAGAGAATACCATTAAACCCATTGGTTACTAGTAACATTCACATTCTCATTACCTTTACAGTCTTGGATAATCATCAGTAATATAGACCTTCTAGAGAAGTTAGTTTAAACATATTTATTTTTAGTGGATTTGAAAACAAGTTATTGCAACTTATTTTAATCCCTCTCCACTTTGCGGGTGCGAGTGTTGCCTTGTAGCGGCATTAACCTGCTCTTTTTCGAAATCTACAAGGGTGTCTTTTACGTGCAAGAGATATGGCTCTCTCTTAATACGGTTCAGCCGTTTATCGTACCCTTCCGACAGACTATCATCGTTCCTCAAGACAATACTCGCAAATGGTGTTAAGGGAGAACCGAAAATTTGGTCCCTGAAATTTTCTCCCAGGAACGGGGATCGAACGAGAAACCTTTGTGTTTCAAGAGAAATAAATGACTGAGATTACCTCTCCATTTCTCAAAGATACCATTTACATCACCCCGATTTCGCCTTCGCAATACCTTAT
Source organism: Mytilus edulis (assembly GCA_019925275.1). Taxonomy (NCBI): domain Eukaryota; kingdom Metazoa; phylum Mollusca; class Bivalvia; order Mytilida; family Mytilidae; genus Mytilus; species Mytilus edulis. The sequence continues at coordinate 11,825,088 of CM034349.1, read as the reverse complement.
CGATGCGGTACGAGGTATATCAGAGGTTTGGGAACCCTGTATTTCCTCGTCGTTGAAATCGTGGGAATTGGTAAACACGCGGAACCAACCCTGCTGTATGGGAGGCATGTCTGCATACAAGTTAAAGTACACCTTATTTTCTTTCATATTTCTTATGACTTGAGTCATTTTCATCGATCTCTGTATGTTGGTGTTTTTGTTGGTGAACGAGATCATCTAAAGTACCAATCACGCATGTGCGCGTAGATTTGTCTTTAAAGTACCGTATTTAATCATCTTCTCCTTTATGGTGCGGTCCAGCGTCGACAATCGCTTTCCTCATTCTGGCGGGATCGGTGGAGTAGACATCACGTTGTGTTTCGGCATAGCACTTTGACCTCTTTGTTGTGGAATTCGGTAACCTTTTCCGTCCATAGTTTTGTGGAAATGCTTGAAATACCGTTTATAAAGCATCCTTGGTCGTCACACCTTCTTGGTCTTGGGCGGCACTTAGCAGTCGAATTTGGCAAGGGAAACATTGATGATGCTAAGAATAAACCGGAATTCTTTGTTCTGTTGAGATAGAACAGTAGTCCAAGTTTTACCCAAACGAACAGCGATCACGCATCGTTTCTCGAATTTACGTCGAAATGTTTTGAGTAACTCTTATGCTAATTTATCCGTTCAACGAACTTTTCTATATAGACGCCCAGACCTATTTGTACTTTGGTGAAGACGAGGTGTCAAACGATGCCGCATTCCATCTTCCTTCTCATTGTTGGATTATTAATAGTGCATAGTTAACAATGCATGTTCCTGTAACTCACATAGTGGCGAATTGTTGTATTCTTATGTTGAGCATCGACAGCTCATTTACACGGCTCGGTTCAACGTGGGTGACAAGGTTCGAATCACAAAGAATTTAGGTACATTTGATAAGGAATACATACCTTCCGTTGGACCAAAGAAATGTACAAAAAGCAGAGATCATGACGATACACAGCTTGAACGACTCATGGACCAAAGTGTTTGGGGTTCTTACTGTATGTAATCGTTTTTTTCAGCTTAGTACCAGGTCCCGTGAAGTTGTGCCACAAACGATCGGGGCGTTGTTATTTAGTTTGTTCATGAAACATCCACTGGTAGTACTCACTCCACCCCTCCGTCGTCACCCCTTGCTAGTCGTAAATTCTATGCGGCTGTTTGTCTTTGTATTATACTTACACTTCAGACTGCCATACACCGACGCTGCTAAACAATCTACTCCTCCGGTCGTGGTGTTTATGTTACGATAGTTTTGAAAATCTCGTCATCAACCTATCTATCTACTCCTGCAAAAAGCACTGGGGAATAGGTTCTCACAAAATTGACATAAGCGACCTGATATCCGTTATAGGTAAATGTGCCACATCACTCATCGATGTTATTGTTCGTCTTCGAACAGACCATTGGGAATTGACACAAACAGTAAGATCTTGGTGGTTTTTGTTGACTTGGTGCTGAGTAATCAAAATAGTGTGAAGACTTCTACGTCCGAGTATGACTCAACAACGCTGATTAATTCAATCTCTGTCAAAACTGCTTGAAACTCTCGCGCAAGACGATCCAACTTTGTCAATATCTCTTTCAACAATACAACAAGAATTTCCAGACACATTAACCGTGACATATGTTCGGACCTAGCCCTCAAGATGGTCAAAACTTCATGCTTGTCTGAGCCTTACGGATTTGTCACCATCAAACGCTATCAAACACAATAGGATGTTTTCTAAAACGCTTTCAATCGCTTAAGAGATTTTTGCAAACGCTTTACATAAAATGACGTTTGTTGTACTAGTTATTGCCTGTCACAAGCAGCATGAAGCTCTTCACATGAAGTTCCAGGATGAAAAGCATACCACCAAATATAGTAACTTACAATAACTACTTGACAAACATAGATGAGTCGTGATCTAAACAAGTCTTTAAACCAGTCTTAAAAGGGCAAGAAAAAAAAACTGCTTCTCAGTCAACCAAGTCGAATGTAGACCTCCTTGTAGTCCTACCACTATCTGCACTGCCTCCTCCATCTCCTAACTTTCAGATACATTACATATCGAACTAGCTAAACGTGATATCCTCTGAGATCGTACACAGGAGTACCCACATCTTAGCATTGGAGTTTGAGAAACATCCACGTAACCGTCAACGTTCAACGCTACCCACAAAAATGCAACCAACTTTTGCAAGAAGTTCTTCAATATGGATCGTCTCATCATCAACAGTAACATTATTCGACTTGTCAGACGTATATCCCTTGTGCGTCATCGATTTGATTCACCAGTCAGATAAACTCTAAATGAAAGAGTCTAAGGATGACAATTAAATCAGAGCAGATTTCGAGCGCAATTTCTCAGCAAACACATAAACGTTCTGCATTTTGAGTGTGACGAACCAAAGATGAACGTCTTGTTTAAGGTGAATAAATGGATAATAAGTTATTATAAACAATCGTCGACAATACATCTCCTGAGCATAGCAACGTTTTTTCATCGTGTCCGGGAATGACAAAATCGACAATCGGTTCAATCAACAGATAACAAGTGGAAGGAGTTACGAGATGTTTCTGGTAAAGTTTCCCAAACACTCATGCGGGGGGAAAACGCATTTCATTTATTCGAACGATAAAAGTAAAAGTTTTGAATTTTAAGCTCTAGTTTCAAATTTTTTAACATATCGCCACTCTTAACCTTGCGCAAACTTTGCGCCTGTTTCTCCTCTACAAGACCTATTATGCCATACCCCGTGACATCCTTCATTATTTTTCTCTAGAGACCATAGAATAAGCCAACCCCCTTGTTGTCTCCATTTTTTTTTCAATTTTTGAGCCCTAGTTTCAGATTTTTGAACATAGCGCCACTCGATACCTTGAGCAAAAGATGCGCCTGTTTCTCTTCTACAAGACCTTTATAGTCATACCCGTGACACCCCACATTATTTTTCTCTAGAAGCCATGGAATAGAAAAAAAAACTGTTTTTTCCATTTTTTTTTAAATTTTGAGCCCCAGTTTCAGATTTTTCAACATAGCACCACTCGATACTTTGCGCAAAAGATACGCCTGTTTCTCCTCTACAAGACCTATATAGTCATACCCCGTAACACCCCTCATTATTTTTCTCTTAAAGCCATGGAATAGGCCAAACCCTGTTTTTTCCATTTTTTTTCAAATTTTGAGCCCTTGTTTCAGATTTTTGAACATAGCACCACTCGATACTTTGCGCAAAAGATACGCCTGTTTCTCCTCTACAAGACCTATATAGTCATACCCCGTGACACCCCTCATTATTTTTCTCTAGAAGCCATGGAATAGGCCAACCCCCCTGTTTTTTCCAATTTTTTTTTCCAATTTTGAGCCCTAGTTTCACATTTTTGAACATAGCGCTACTCAATACCTTGCGCAAAAGATGGGCCTGTTTCTCCTTTACTAGACACATATAGTCATACCCCGTGACACCCCTCATTATTCTTCTCTAGAAGCCATGGAATAGGCCAACCTCCCGGTTATTTCCATTTATTTCAATTTTTGAGCCCTAGTTTCAGATTTTTGAACATAGCGCCACTCAATACCTTGCGCAAAAGATGCACCTGTTTCTCCTCTACAAGACCTATATTGTCATACCCTGTGATACCCTCTTTATTTTTCTCTAGAAGCCATGCAATAAGCCAACCCCACGGGTTTTTTTTTCTTTTTTTTCAATTTTTGAGCCCTAGTGTCAAATTTTTTAACATAGTGCTACTCAATACCTTGCGCAAAAGATGCGCCTATTTCTCCTCTACAAGACCTTTATAGTCATACCCTGTGACACCCCTCATTATGTTTCTCAAGAAGCCATGGAATAGGCCAAGCCCGCTGTTTTTTCCATTTTTTTTCTCCATTTTTTAGCCCTAGTTTCAGATTTGTTAACATAGCGCCACTCGATACCTTGCGCAAAGGATGCGCCTGTTTCTCCTCTACAAGACACATATAGTCATACCCGTGACACCCCTCATTATTTTTCTCTAGAAGCCATGGAAAAGACCAACCCCACGTTTTTTTCTATTTTTTTTTTTTTTTTTTAGCCTTAGTTTCAGATTTTTGAACATAGCACTACTCATTACCTTGCGCAAAATATGCACCTGTTACTCCTATACAAGACCTTTATAGTCATACCCTGTGACACCCTCATTATTTTTGTCTAGAAGCCATGGAATAGGCCAACCCCTTGTTTTTTCCAATTTTTTTTTCAATTTTTGAGCCCTTGTTTCAGATTTTTGAACGTAGCGCCAATCGGTACCTTGCGCAAAAGATGCACCTGTTTCTCCTCTACAAGACACATATAGTCATACCCAATGACATCCCTCATTATTTTTCTCTAGAAGCCATGGAATAGGCCAACCCCCTTTTCATTTCTGCAAATGTGTATGTTAGTTCAATTAAACAATGACATCAAAGGTGCTATTTGTTTATGCCCGCGTCACACTGTCCCGATTTTTATATACGATGACACCCGAATGCGAAAATTGTAAGTTCGTACGAAGTTGGTCCCGATCTCGTTAAAATACCCAAAAGTGACCGAAACAAGTACGATGAATAACGAAGTCTATACGATTGTGCCGAAAGTATATACGATAGCAAAAGATGGACATACGAATGTTAACCGAAGACGGTATTTAAGCTTCATATCTCAGTCGATGGCCATACGATGTTTAAAAGACTTCGTGTACAGCTTTCGATGCATTTAAATTATATGCCGAAGGCATCACGCGTTTTAAATTGTTTGATCAATATTGAATATACATTATATTGTACATTTAATTTTTGGTTTAATCATAAAACGGAAGACCGTAGGTATTTCCAGTTACTGAATAATTTGGTTGATTTCTAAAAAAATAGTTTATGTATCAAATATGCGTATTCAATTTACCATTTTCTGCATGTGTCATATACAAATATAGTGTCCATATTTGTCCCCAATATGTTACATACGAGGGGATGCCACGCTCGGCATTGCCTTGTTTAAACTGTAAAATGTGTGCACTAGTCTAAATAATCACCCATAATTATGCCCATGTTTACTGATCTATCTTAAAGGTAAGGTAAGGGGTTCGTTGATCCCTTTTATTGAAAAGGAAAGGAAGGATGTGGGGAAAGCAACAAATGTGGCAAATATGACATATAGAAAACAAAATGTTTATGGAGTAAACATTCGTGTGACAACAACTCAGACGATACATAAAAAATCAGAATAATGAAGAAAAAGTTGGTTTCCCTATATACGTGTACCTGCAGTGTTGGTATACGAGGCGCGTTTATGAATTTTATTATGTTATTTGATATGAAAAATTGACAAAAAATAATATTTTATTTGTAAAAGTAAATCCTGAGCCTGTAATACCTGCTCTTCTTGTTCCATTCGAATTAATAGAAACAACGCTGTCGCCTTTCTTGTTTGCATAGAATCATTCTTGTTTGCATAGAATCATATGATATGAGGTCCATGTTCTTTCTTAACTGTCGTATTAGACTGACCAGTGCATATCGCGCATGGCACTTTAAATGTTTTTAAGCGCGAAAATTAACTTACAGTTAGCTGGATTTATTGCCGTCGTAGTTCCATCTTGTCACCTTCGTACTTTTATTCGATGGCATCACGACGGGATTACGAGGTCTTCACGAAGTCGTGTTGCCATCGTAAGACCTTCGGTTATCTTCGTGATTCATTCGTGTAGACATCGTAATGTCAAAACTGCCCGATGGAAACGATGAAAACACGAATGCAATACGATGTTCAAAGATGCATTCCCGGTGACATTACGATGGTGAGGATGGTGATACGAACTCAATACGAACCCTAAACATCGGACGCACCTTCGGGGATTTTTTAACATGTTAAAAAATTTAGAACCCTTCCCGAAGTTGTCCCCGAAGGCTAGAAAAAGTTGCCGTTGGTTCTACAATGGTTAAAGATGGCACTACGAATAGCCCGATCTGGATACGATCAGTCCCGATTTTGAAAATTTCCATAATCGTGTTGCCATCGGCGTAAAAATCGAGACAGTGTGACGCAGGCATTACAGGGAAGGACTACTTTTACATACGTTCTAAATTGAAGTGGGTTCATTGGTGGTCTTACACCTATAACCAATCCGTTGACAGATGCAAATTTACTGTGGTACTGAATATTAGCCTAAAAAGGGGTGTGACTTGTTTTATCAATGGATGGGATAAATACCATTTCATGATAAGAGTTGAAATTGCAATTTCTGGACGGAATTTCTGCCTTTTTAAATATTTTTTATTTAACGGCCGTTGCTGCCTCATTCATTTTTTCGGGTTTTAGATATATCACCTTTTTTTTCGCTGGCTTATTGTTCGGTAGTTATTGTTCGCTAGCTTCAGCCTGGTAGATTAAAGTTGATAATTCCAAGATTAAAGTTGGAAATTCCAAGATTAAAGTTAATAATTCCAAGATTAAAGTCGACAATTTAAAAAAGAAAATAAAAAAGGATGGCCCTAATACGCTTCCGTAGAATTGAGAACATCGTGACTTTTGGCTCACTGGACTCTCGCATTGGCCAAACAGTGTTCTCCAGTTTGATGTACTTTAATTTACTGTTTGTGAATTGTGTATTGTGACCCGCCATGACATTTGCAGGCTAATGAGGTAGAACGTCGTTGTTAGAAAAATTATAAACATGATAAATATCGAGATTCAATGAAATACGTATTTGTGAAGAAGAGATAACTTTCCTTGGCTTCTTTTTTTTTGCGGACGCCGAACTATACATCATAAGTTTTGAAGAAGTTTTACTTTATCGTTTGAAGTGAAAAATATTTGAATCTACATTTTAAATTGATACAAAAAAAAATCAAATTTCTGCTCTATAGATTTCCTTTCATAAAGGAAATTTGAAATATATCCATAACAAATGCACCGTATCAAATGTTATATAATATAGTAGAGCAAAGTAGATTAATGTGATAATTAGACTTGCAACAAATAAAAACTTATTAGATTGCTTTAATATTTACATCTATTTATAACTTGTTTATCCTTATAAACTGTTACGCGTCGCATACTGTGTATAGAGACATGCATAATAAATCTAAATTAAAAAAAGGAATTCTTAAAGCTTACTTTGACAAATTTTAAACTAACTTCATTTCAACAAGTTTAAATTACATGTTCTAAAATAGAGCTACAAAAAAACAAAAAATGCTCTGCTCTATAGATTTTCTTTCATAAATGAAATCTAAAATATATCCATAACAAATTTCTGTAGCCTGCTGTACTCGTCCTTTAATTGCTATTTTAGGAGGGAAAAGATAACTTTATTTGGAAATGTTGTTTTTTAGTGCAAATCTTTTTTATTGTTACTACCAGAACGTTTTCTTGTGAATTTCTAACTTACAGTGTCTTTGCTAAAACAGAACCAACATTGAAAGATAAAGTTTTCAGTGTTTACTTGAAAGGTAATATTTTGACACTAGATTTCCCACTGACAGCAAACCCTGGGTAAAATTGATATCCAGGAACATTGCAAAACATTTTCGCCATTATCAAAGGCGGTTTCGGGTTAAAGAAATAACAGAAATAAATTAATAAATAATCATTTTAAAAAAATAGCTGAAAACTATGTAACCATCCTCTACAATGTAAGAAAATTTGTCTTTTCGGACACAATGCGAAATGCTTAATTTCTTACAGCAAAAAACTCTCAATGTGTTCCCTGTGTGGATAAAAAAAACCAACGCTACGGTCTCCATTCTTCGCCTGCCTATTTTCTAATTTTACACCTGACAATAATTCTCATTCACTACACCGAAAAGTTGACATATTTTTTGTGTTGTATAAATGAGGATGGTGCACATTCTGTCCAAGTCCGGAGCCTGTAATTCGGTGGTTGTCGTTTTTTTCTGTACATCGAATTTGTTTTTTTCGCCTGAATTGTTTTACATTTGTCTTTTCGGGGCCTTTTATAGCTGACTATGTGGTATGGGTTTTACTCATTGGCGAAGGCCGTACGGTGACCAGTAGTTGTTAATTTCTGAGTCATTTTAGTCTCTTGTGGAGAGTTGTCTCATTGGCAATCATACCACATCTTCTTATTTTTATATTATGAAAGATTCTCAAGTCATGAAAAGTAGAAGAAAAAAACAATCGAATAAGGATTGAAGTAACACTCGATATCTCTCTCTCCCGTAGTAAAAGTGATAACAAGAAATGTTTCACTTGTTTGACAAACTGTCGGCACGTATCCTTTGAAAAGTGTTATAATGTTTGTCTGTGCACAATTATATTATTAATCTATGGTATATTTTATCAGATCAATTGATAAGATTAAGACAATATTTGTTGTGTTTGGATTTCAATTGCAATAAAACAGGATTATCTTTCTTGATTTGCGAGTTTTGAATTTTGAATTTTGAATTTTGAATTCTGAATTATCCTTCTCGGTTTTCGTAGACGTCCAGTTGCAAATATTTCATGCATAATCAGGATAAAACCAACGACACACAATGAATTACAGGCTCCTGACTTGGAACAGGCACACAAAGAACTGATCCATCGTTCTAAAATGGGACAGAGATCATGTAAGAGCACAAGATAACACTTGGTGCTGGTATTTATGCTCTAGTCCATACGATATACATTAAAATAACTGTAATAAATTTTTATATGCTATCCCTCTATTCATAATGAAAATATCATACCCTTAAACTACCTTTTTTTAATGTTGTTCTGTAGAAACTAAAAAATAAATATTGAATTAAAATATCTTTTTCGTGTTATTGAAAGGATTTTAATGTTAATTGTACAAATATTTGGTAGTAAGTGAATAAAATGTGACGAAATATGCAATTACATTGGTAATATGTTAATAATATCAGTATAAAAATGAACAGATGTGGTATCAGGCAGTTTTAAGGCACCAATTAACAAAAACCGAAAACAAAACTTCAATTATATTTAAATTACTGTGTAATTAAAACAAAATAAATTATATTAATAACAAGAATAGCAAAACAAACAAATCAAAATCAAAGTATTATATCTACAACATCTTAATCAAATCAAAACGAAATATAACAATAACAAGAATATCAAAACAAACAAAAAGGGGGGGGGGGGGGGGGGGGTCACAAAACAAAATCAAAGTAATATACCTACAACATCTCTTAGTTACATCAAAGTGTTTATGTCTTAATACAGGACATGCATGAGAATCCATATTTATTAAAACTGTTCTGAATAAGAAATGTAAGTTTCATTTTCGCATGCAAGGGCGTCCACTCTGACATTTATGACAAAGATCACTGCGGTGGGGTTTGTTTGGATCGGTATGACGTTCTTCCTTTTCCTCCTTCGAACAAGTACAATCGCTCTGACCACAAATCGAGCATTTCAGCTTTTCAAGTCGGTAAGGGTTACAAGCTTTCTTACACTTTTTGCAATCCTGTTTATAGTATACCTGAAAAGGTAAAACGTTTGGACATAATAAAAGGTACTTATGGCTTATCCTGAACAGACAATAATAAGAATTAAACTGTCAATTGTTCTTGAACAATTGAGAGGTCTTTCCTTTTGTAATGTAAAATACATGTTCCAACAGACGTAGAATGTATTGAAAAGGTCAAGGTCAACCTTAAAAAGCTCCAAAACACACTAAAAATCCTTTATATAAGGTTAAAAACACTAAATTCGCAATCTGGGTCATGACCTTGACCTTTGACCTTCTGACCTTTGTCAAGGTCATTAGTCCCCAATGCCATTACTGAAGACCCCAAGGGTCTAGGACCTTTGGTTATATAGTAAAAGCTGATTTTGTCTTTTCAGAAACCTAAAACAGGGGTTATGCCCCTTATAGAAAGGTCAAATCTCTTTGGTCAAAATATAACAAAGTTGCGCCATAATGACCCAAACATTTTCTACTATTTAAAACTTCTGTAAGTATAATGGTTTCTGAGATTATCCCATAACAAGGTGTTAGGTCAAAGGTCAAGGTCAATATACAAATTTGACCTTGAGGTTTTTTTCAAAGATACATGAATTGATGATGATTGGTGAAGGTCCCAGGTCTCTACGACTTACGGTTTCTGAGTTTTGGTGTTCCACCGACACCGGTTAATTTTCATAGGGGCATAACCCTACCAATGAGTCGTTGAATCTTTTCGATCTAAATGTAACGAAGAACCGGGGTCAGGTCCTGAACAAATTTCACCCTTCGCTTTTTTTCTACCTATTACGGTTACGGTGTTGGAACGATAACAAGGTTTTTTGGTTTCGGAGGGATTACTCCGAACCGACAAAATATTTTGACTAACAGGGTGAGTTCCAGATAGATATTCATGACAACAATACAAAGTGTAAACATGAAAGCGACACGTCTTACGGTTAAGGCTGCTAACTTCGTCAAAGTTTGGCGGAACAAAAAGAATAATAATCAGAAGAAATACAGTAAGGTCTTTCCTTATAGAAAAGGAAAGACCTTAATTACGAGAAAACGTAACAAGATTTGAAATTTGCAACCGTTTGAACAGCAAAACAATGCAAAAAAAAAAACCTTTCTTGAAAACAGTAAGTTGAACAGGTCTCCCTTAAGTAAATCACAGTAATATATTAAAAAAACAAAAACAAACAACAACCCATAACATTTTTAATGCAGTAAAATGCAACTTCCTGGTACTCAGCATGATATAAAAACTGCTTTTTGTACCTATTTCAAATATAAACGAACAAGATTCCCCATAACTTTTTCTAAGGTTTTTAGAGTAGGCTCGCCAACCTTACTCGACAATACAATATCAAATAATCAACTCTATATTTACTAATATTTTCGGAAAGGAGAGGACAATTTTCTCTTCTTGCTAGACATTTTCATAAATTGGATAAATCAAAAGTATATACGTAATTTTAATGTAGTTAAATTGATAAAAAAAAGTACTCTAAGACCTTTAATTAAGTATTGTCCAATTAGTAACAAAATATCCTGCATGTACACAATATCTGCAGTATAACAGAAAGCGAAATGGGAATTTTGTAATTAATTTTTTTTTCGAACCCTTATGACCGTCCAAAGTATGTCGATCAGAACAAAACTAAAACGTAATCTGTTACTACTCATCATACCAAGTAATTGCTTCATGTTTACAAGTAGGAAGGAATTGAAGAGAAAACTCAAATTTATTAAACTGTAGATCTGTGATTTCGCTATGCTCACATGAGATAAAGGAATAAGAATAATAATCGAAATATTTTATGGACACCAATCAAAGGGCCTTTTTATGTGGGGAGTAAGAGAGTTAGTACAAATTAAACCATTCTTTTACCGGGGTTTCTTTTTCTAGAATGAACGCTTCCTGTATCTGCCTGAATTTCCTTTGTGTGCTTATATTCATTCAGTTTGAATTAGCTAATTTTCTTATTTCTGTTCACAAATGGAATTGATTAAAAAACTTATTCTTAGGCTTATGTCATTATCATTTGTCTTGCCTGGGAATCGAACCCTTCATTGAAGTCTTATGTTTCTTCCTAGAATTTCGGTAACATACATTGTATTCGAACTTATAAATGCTTTATTTTGTAAATGACGAACAATAATCATATTCATAATACTTAAATGGGAGTTTCAGTGCAGTATACTAAAAGGGCTTTGATTTTTTGTTTTGATATTTTTCATGATTTAAATCCAATACTTGTATACTTCTAATTAATGGTTGTTTCTTGTCAATCATTCAAGGCAAAGTTTGTCAGTCGAACTTATTGACAATATGATCTCATTTTATGAAAGAACTTTAGTTTTGAAAAGACGTCAGTGCTCATGGTATCTTTTTTTATTTTATTTAAACGAACAAACGCTTTTCCATTTTTTCTCCGATACAAATCTGTATTTTTATTAGATTGGAGGAAACCCAAATTTGGAAAATTCATTTCAAAATTTAATAACCAACATATGTTCTATATATATATATATAGCAGCAGTAGTCAATCTGAGTTTTTCGATCGTATAACACTAACGATGCTGAATGAATTGGATGAGTGTTTTCAGAATATGTTATTTTGAAAAATGTTTCGACTGTGTTTAAAGTTGATACTTTCAAGAAAACATATCTAGCGACAATTCGGGAGAACATGCAACCCTTGAAATCGGGACAAAATAACATTAAATAAAATGTTTCGCCGATTGCAGCCTGATACGACCACAGAGGTCGAACCCTGAACAGTTGGGGCAAGTTTGGACACACTATTCAAGCTAAATACTGTCTGAATTTTGATTGTGATCAGATTTTTGACATAAAATAAATGTAGTCAAAGATCTTAAAAATTTGAAATGGGACATTTAATTTACCTAGTATGGTCTGATATTCAAAATCTAACAACATGGTTAGATTCAGCATATAAAAAAACACCAAAAATTTAATTTGAGTTGAAATAAAACAAAGTTTAATTTTGGATTCTTCAAACCTTAATATGGACTAATTTTAAAAAAAACAGGGCCCAAAATAAAAAAAATTAAATGCACAATAAGATTCAGCATATCATATAGCCGCAATAATTCAGGTTTTAATGAAATCAAACAAAGTTTTAAATTGGACCCTTTGGACCTTAATATAGACCAATTTGAAAATGGAGCCAACTATTCAAAATAGTAATACAAGGTTAGAACTCCCAAAAATTAAAGACTTTAAGATTACTACTATGAAGACGACCACAACACTTCTATCGTCATCCGTTTTAGTTGTCTGCTAACTTCGATGTCAGTCTTCGTCGCAACCTTCATGTTCATATGAAAAGGGTGCTAGCAACAAAAATACTGATGAAAAAAGAAGCTCAAGTGCTTTTTCGTGAAGTACTATGACATACTACAAAGAGGACCAAGAACTCGGATGCTTTCTCGTGAAGTACTATATAACGTACTATAAAGAGGACATAAAAGCTCGGATGCTTTATCGCTATAGTACTAACGTACTATACGCAGGGCCCAGAAGCTCGGATGCTTTCTCATGAAGTACTATAACATACTATACAGAGGGCCTAGAAGCTCGGATGCTTTCTCATGAAGTACTATAACATACTACACAGAGGGCACAGAAGCTCGGATGCTTTCTCATGAAGTACTATAACATACTATACAGAGGGCCTAGAATCTCGGATGCTTTCTCATGAAGTACTATAACATGCTATACAGAGGGCCTAGAAGCTCGGATGCTTTCTCATGAAGTACTATAACATACTATACAGAGGGCCTAGAAGCTCGGATGCTTTCTCATGAAGTACTATAACATGCTATACAGAGGGCCTAGAAGCTCGGATGCTTTCTCATGAAGTACTATAACATACTATACAGAGGGCCTAGAAGCTCGGATGCTTTCTCATGAAGTACTATAACATGCTATACAGAGGGCCTAGAAGCTCGGATTCTTTCTCATGGAGTATTATAACATACTATACAGAGGGCCCAGAAGCTCGGATTCTTTCTCATGAAGTACTATAACATACTATACAGAAGGCCCAGAAGCTCGGATGCTTTCTCATGAAGTACTATTACATACTATAAACTGGCACAGAAACTCGGACGCTTTCTCGTGAAGTACTACGACATACAGAGGTACCAGAAGTTTATGCGCCTAATCGTGAAGTACAACTTTCATACATGAGGCTAACTATTCGCCTGTGCGAAAACCAATAAAAAGCGAAAATCGTGTCTGAAATCTGGTTTATAATAAAGCTGTTTAAAACAGAAGTGGACTTGGAGACTTCAATGTACAGAAATGTAAAGGAATCGAGTTAAAGTCACAGTTAGGAGGTATTAAAACGCATGATGTGAAGAAATAATTGTATAATAATTTTTATACTAGTAATCGACAAAGACACTTTAATCAGTTTGAATGATATAATCACTCGTGCATTTAAATTTAATTTAAAACTGTAACTAACATATTAACTATAAACAGGCGCTTGCAAGAGGACACAAAGAAGGAAATCGATAGTATACATACTAATCAATAAAAGAAGGTTTTGTGAATTTAAAAATGAATTGTTTTTTTTCTTCTATTTATTCAATGATAAAATATGCTTAAACATTCGATTTCAATAACGAGACTGTCACTCATTCATAGCTATCAGGTTTCGACTACACTATACCTGGGACATACTATATTGAGTATACTAGTCCCAGACTATACTGAATACAGGATCGTTATTAACTAGAAATAACTCGTATAAGGAGTCGGCTGATGATTTTGGTCATATAACTTATTTGTAAATCTTGTCTTATTGATAAATTTTGCTCATTTCCGGTTCTCTGTCTCTTTCAAAATTAGGCAAAAACGCAAACAATCAGAAAAATCACCAAGGGTAATAACTCCAAAAAGGTGTCGTCAGACGATGTCGGCTTATATGTAAATCTTGTCCTTCTGATCCTTTTTTCCCGGTTTTGAGTATCTATTTAACTTTTATAGTATTTATGACACATGTATTAGATACTTGACCTGGTAAATAAAATGTATACAATTGTATCAGGCAAAGACATTATTCAACAAAGGTGTAATCTATAATTTATTACTATTAGCAAATCAATCAAAAAATATAATAATAACAAGAGTAAGGTTCTTAAAAACGAAGTATAATACTTCTTTCAGGATATTTATTTCTGTGTGTACAAACAAGGACGTATAACTAGCATATAATATACATCCTTGGTACAAAGAATAAAAAAGTTACGTTTGCTTATTCGCTTGGTGTACCATGACACCAATCCAATCAGGTTTCGTTATCCTCATATAAGCTTATATATACAAGCAAGAAAAAAGACAGATTAATAGGTATTTACAATAGCCAATTATACAAAAGTAATGATTCACCTAGCTAAGAAACAAACTTAAATTTCAATAATAAATAATAAAGTGCAAACTCAAATAGATAAGCTATAATAAAACAAGTTTATACGTGAATTTACGTAAAAAATTAGGAATATACATTCAGTTTCCAATCATCTTCTACACTACGGTGGGCTTGGCGTTATGCTTTTTCCTCCAGGGAACAAGTGCAGTCGCTCTGACCACAAATCGAGCATTTCAGCTTTTCAACTTTGTAAGGGCTACAGGCTGTATTACACGTTTTGCAATCTTGTTCGTAGTATTCCTGGAAATAGGTGAATGTTCGTTAAGACATGCGACTTAGATTTGCTGTTCACAAAATAATAATAAGCAGTATACACACATATATGTGTTATCTGCAATCATTTGAAACACCAGATTGAAGTAAAAACACTTTAAAAAATTGAGAAATATTTATTTGATCAGAGTATTCCAAGCATGTCCCGACTGATGCAGTCATCTACTATATCTATCTAAAAAAAATCACTAAATAATACCGAGAAAAACTAAAATGAAGTACATGTATATGACTTAAATGCAACCATTTGAGTCCCAATATGATATACAACTGTCCCGTTTGGGTCGCTTTCAGATAGGTATAACAAATAATTTCCTATATGAGATTACGTAAGAAGTAAGTAGAAACCGATATAGGACATGTTACTATATATAACACCATGAAAAACCTACAATCAGCTCATTGTTTCGTAAGAATGCCGGAAAGTAGCAGAACACTTCTTTCTCTCTGGATATTGTCCTTAAATGCTATGGTACAAATCCCGTATTTAGAAATAAAATCAAAAGTAGAAGCAAGCTCCACGTATTCTATACAATTACATACATGCAGCATATCATCATATAATGCAATACGACCGAAAACAAAACAGTGAAATTGTGTAGCACTCATGAAAAGCTAAGCCTATGTTAAAAGTCAATAACAAATGTTTCACTAGCTAAAATATCAATCCGTAAACATCAAATGGATATACTGTAAAGTAATCATAAACATTCTGAGAAAAACATGATCTTCGTCATAGTTAGCACAACTTGTTTGATCTGTTGTAATTGATTTGACCTTCCTTATGTCTTGATTCGAGCGCCACTGATGTAGACGAAAACCAAACGCGCAGTCTGGTGTACTAAATTATTAGTCTGGTATCCTAAGTAACTTCTGTGGTCAAGATTTATATAAAAGGTAAACGGATGTCCACAGAAGTGAATTGTAAAAATTCGTAAATGAAAATGATTTTTGATTAAAACTCGACAAAAAGATTCTATTTGTATTTTTAAAAAGACGTCCGGTAGATCTACATTTTATCAATCTGAATTTTACTTACATTGTCAGTCCCCTGAACACACAACACATTGGCACTTTCCCACTCTGCTCTACAATTCGTACATCTGAAAAATCCATATCTACGTACTGTCCCAGACATTCTGCTTATTCTTCCTTTTAGTTAGACGAGCCATTTGTACGGACATATAAATAAATTCGGTGTATTTACTGTCTTCTGATTGGTTAAAAGTATAACTTACGACACGCCAACTCTGACGTTGTGTATTCATACGCCAACATGTGTGTACGTTGTTATTGTTAATATAATTAATATAAAAAGTTCTTTATTTTTTTATAGAAATTTATTTATAATGAATGGCAATAATTTGTTTTGAATTTATTGAACCATAAAATTAATTTTTGACTCTTCACATTGAACAATCCGCGAATCTTATGGTTCAATAATTACATTAGATGTATGTTTCATTACAATACGTTATTCTGATTGGCTAACTTCACATCATGTGTTATTCCTTAAGCAGTTGTATCACTCAATAAAACTTCTCATTCATGATGACACGAGGTCCCACAATAAAGTGCACAGGTAAATAAAATAAAAACTTGATAAAAGGCGTGTTTTCCTGATCCTATAGGTAAAAATGTAATTATAAGTATTGAATGCTTTTTTTTGTAACTTTATAGGGGTGTAAAAGCGTTGACCGTGCGCACATTTTAAGTATGAAGCGCTTCCGCGCTTCATACAAAATGTACTTCGGTCAACGCTTTTCCACCCAAATAAATTTACAAAAAAGAGCATTCAATTCTTAAATGAATTCAAAATAAATAATGGCCATTCATTAAATATGATAGATATTAATAGATTATACGCAAATAAAAATGTATATTAATACATGATTCAAAGTTTAGAGATTTTTTGTAAATCTACTTTCTGTTTCAATTCAAAAATCATAGTGAACGCTTCAACCGATAAATATTGTTTTATCAGGAGAACTTTAAGGTGGGACGGTAGTATTTACATTCCAAAATTTAGGTTACTCTTTTGTGTACCCTACCTAAGTCAATGTATCTGAACAGTGTGATTGGACTCAAAATACAGTATCAACTGAACATACTTTCCCAAACTAAGGGATGAATCAGGTCTAGACAAATATGAAATAATTTTACATACAGGTGAAAATGATTTTTTGGGAATTTTTTTAAATTTTGTATTCACTGCATGATAAAAGACCTAAAAGCACTAGTGGTAGTGGCCTTAGGTTTTTAAAAATAACATAAAAAGTAAACGGTCATCATACACATTCAAATTCATTTCTAAATAGTAAATTAAAGTACTTCAGGTAACTGTGAATGTAGAATTTTTTGCAGTGTTAGAAAGTGGTGAAAATTCTAAAAAGGCTATCATTATCCCTTATGGGCCAGGAAATACTACCGTGCCACCTTAAGCAACGTAATTACAATTTAAAATGATATTTGTATACCCTTTTTTATTATTAATTTGTTTTGACACAAAGCCACACAACTTGTTTAATTCGATTATGCGGTTTATGTGCCTGTATCAAATCAGGAATCTTGTGCTAATGTCTAAGTCAATGTATCTGAACAGTGTGATTGGACTAAAAATACAGTATCAACTGAACATACTTTCCCAAACTAAGGGATGAATCAGGTGTAGACAAATATGAAATAATTTTACAAACAGGTGAAAATGATTTTTTGGGAATTTTTTAAAATTTTGTATTCACTGCATGATAAAAGACCTAAAAGCACTAGTGGTAGTGGCCTTAGGTTTTTAAAAATAACAAAAAAAGTAAACAGTCATCATACACATTCAAATTCATTTCTAAATAGTAGAATTAAAGTACTTCAGTTAACTGTGAATGTAGATTTTTTTGCAGTGTTAGAAAGTGGTGAAAATTCTAAAAAGGCTATCATTATCCCTTATGGGCCAGGAAATACTACCGTGCCACCTTAAGCAACGTAATTACAATTTAAAATAATATTTGTATACCCTTTTTTATTATTAATTTGTTTTGACACAAAGCCACACAACTTGTTTAATTCGTTTATGCGGTTTATGTGCCTGTATCAAATCAGGAATCTTGTCCTAATGTCTAAGTCAATGTATCTGAACAGTGTGATTGGACTAAAAGTACAGTATCAACTGAACATACTTTCCCAAAATAAGGGATGAATCAGGTGTAGACAAATATGAAATAATTTTACATACAGGTGAAAATGATTTTTTGGGAATTTTTTTAAATTTTGTATTCACTGCATGATAAAAGACCTAAAAGCACTAGTGGTAGTGGCCATAGGTTTTTGAAAATAGCAAAAAAGTAAACGGTCATCATACACATTCAAATTCATTTCTAAATAGTAGAATTAAAGTACTTCAGTTAACTGTGAATGTAGATTTTTTTGCAGTGTTAGAAAGTGGTGAAAATTCTAAAAAGGCTATCATTATCCTTATGGGCCAGGAAATACTACCGTGCCACCTTAAGCAACGTAATTACAATTTAAAATAAATTTTTATACCCTTTTTTATTATTAATTGTTTGACACAAAGCCACACAACTTGTTTAATTCGATTATGCGGTTTATGTGCCTGTATCAAATCAGGAATCTTGTCTAATGTCTAAGTCATGTATCTGAACAGTGTGATTGGACTAAAATACAGTATCAACTGAACATACTTTCCCAAACTAAGGGATGAATCGGTGTAGAAAAATATGAAATAATTTTACATACAGGTGAAATGAATTTTTGGAATTTTTGGGAATTTTGTATTCACTGCATGATAAAAGACCTAAAAGCACTAGTGGTAGTGGCCTTAGGTTTTTAAAATAACAAAAAAAGTAAACGGTCATCATACACATTCAAATTCATTTCTAAATAGTATAATTAAAGTACTTCAGTTAACTGTGAATGTAAATTTTTTGCAGTGTTAGAAAGTGGTGAAAATTCTAAAAGGCTATATTATCCCTTATGGGCCAGGAAATACTACCGTGCCACCTTAAGCAACGTAATTACAATTTAAAATAATATTTGTATACCTTTTTTATATTATTTGCTTGACACAAGCCACACAACTTGTTTAATTCGATTATGCGGTTTTTGTGCCTGTATCAAATAGGGAAACTTGTCCTAATGTCTAAGTCAATGTATCTGAACAGTGTGATTGGACTAAAAACAGTATCAACTGAACATACTTTCCCAAACTAAGGATGATCAGGTGTAGAAAAATATGAAATAATTTTACATACAGGTGAAAATGAATTTTTGGGAATTTTTGGATTTGTATTCACTGCATGATAAAAGACATAAAAGCACTAGTGGTAGTGGCCTTAGGTTTTTAAAAATAACAAAAAAGTAAACGGTCATCAACATTCAAATTCATTTCTAAATAGTAAATAAAGTACTTCAGTTAACTGTGAATGTAGAATTCTTTGCAGTGTTAGAAAGTGGTGAAAATTCTAAAAGGCTATCATTATCCCTTATGGGCAGGAAATACTACCGTGCCACCTTAAGCAACGTAATTACAATTTAAATAATATTTGTATACCCTTTTTTATTATTAATTTGTTTTGACACAAAGCCACACAACTTGTTTAATTCGATTATGCGGTTTATGTGCCTGTATCAAATCAGGAATCTTGTCCTAATGTCAGTCAATGTTCTGAACAGTGTGATTGGACTAAAAATACAGTATCAACTGAACATACTTTCCCAACTAAGGGATGAATCGGTGTAGAAAAAATATGAAATAATTTACATACAGGTGAAAATGAATTTTTGGGAATTTTGGGAATTTTGTATTCACTGCATGATAAAAGACCTAAAAGCACTAGTGGTAGTGGCCTTAGGTTTTTAAAATAACAAAAAAAGTAAACGGTCATCATACACATTCAAAATTCATTTCTAAATAGTAGAATTAAAGTACTTCAGTTAACTGTGAATGTAGAATTTTTTGCAGTGTTAGAAAGTGGTGAAAATTCTAAAAAGGCTATCATTATCCCTTATGGGCCAGGAAATACTACCGTGCCACCTTAAGCAACGTAATTACAATTTAAAATAATATTTGTATACCCTTTTTTATTATTATTGCTTTGACACAAAGCCACACAACTTGTTTAATTCGATTATGCGGTTTATGTGCCTGTATCAAATCAGGAATCTTGTCCTAATGTCTAAGTCAATGTATCTGAACAGTGTGATTGGACTAAAATACAGTATCAACTGAACATACTTTCCCAAACTATACAGTATCAACTGAACATACTTTCCCAAACTAAGGATGAATCAGGTGTAGAAAAATATGAAATAATTTACATACAGGTGAAAATGAATTTTTGGGAATTTTTGGGAATTTTGTATTCACTGCATGATAAAAGACCTAAAAGCACTAGTGGTAGTGGCCTTAGTTTTTAAAAATAACAAAAAAAGTAAACGGTCATTCACATCAATTAATTCATTTCTAAATAGTAGAATTAAAGTACTTCAGTTAACTGTGAATGTAGAATTTTTTGCAGTGTTAGAAAGTGGTGAAAATTCTAAAAAGGCTATCATTATCCCTTATGGGCCAGGAAATACTACCGTGCCACCTTAAGCAACGTAATTACAATTTAAAATAATATTTGTATACCCTTTTTTATTATTATTGCTTTGACACAAAGCCACACAACTTGTTTAATTCGATTATGCGGTTTATGTGCCTGTATCAAATCAGGAATCTTGTCCTAATGTCTAAGTCAATGTATCTGAACAGTGTGATTGGACTAAAATACAGTATCAACTGACATACTTTCCCAAACTAGGGATGAATCGGTGTAGAAAAATATGAAATAATTTTACATACAGGTGAAATGAATTTTTGGGAATTTTTGGGAATTTGTATTCACTGCATGAAAAAGACTAAAAGCACTAGTGGTAGTGGCCTTAGGTTTTTAAAATAACAAAAAAAGTAAACGGTCATCATACACATTCAAATTCATTTCTAAATAGTAAATTAAAGTACTTCAGTTAACTGTGAATGTAGAATTTTTTGCAGTGTTAGAAAGTGGTGAAATTCGAAAAGGCTATCATTATCCCTTATGGGCCAGGAAATACTACCGTGCCACCTTAAGCAACGTAATTACAATTTAAAATAATATTTGTATACCCTTTTTTATTATTAATTGCTTTGACACAAAGCCACACAACTTGTTTAATTCGATTATGCGGTTTATGTGCCTGTATCAAATAAGGAATCTTGTCCTAATGTCTAAGTCAATGTATCTGAACAGTGTGATTGGACTAAAATACAGTATCAACTGAACATACTTTCCCAAACTAAGGGATGATACAGTATCAACTGAACATACTTTCCCAAACTAAGGGATGAATCAGGTGTAGAAAAAATATGAAATAATTTAACATACAGGTGAAAATGAATTTTTGGGAATTTTTTGGAATTTTGTATTCACTGCATGATAAAAGACCTAAAAGCACTAGTGGTAGTGGCCTTAGATTTTTAAAAATAACAAAAAAAGTAAACGGTCATCATACACATTCAAATTGAATTTCATTTCTAAATAGTAGAATTAAAGTACTTCAGTTAACTGTGAATGTAGAATTTTTGCAGTGTTAGAAAGTGGTGAAAATTCTAAAAAGGCTATCATTATCCCTTATGGGCCAGGAAATACTACCGTGCCACCTTAAGCAACGTAATTACAATTTAAAATAATATTTGTATACCCTTTTTTATTATTATTTGCTTTGACACAAAGCCACACAACTTGTTTAATTCGATTATGCGGTTTATGTGCCTGTATCAATTCAGGAATCTTGTCCTAATGTCTAAGTCAATGTATCTGAACAGTGTGATTGGACTAAAATACAGTATCAACTGACATACTTTCCCAAACTTAGGGATGAATCAGGTGTAGAAAAATATGAAATAATTTTACATACAGGTGAAAATGAATTTTTGGGAATTTTTGGGAATTTCGTATTCACTGCATGATAAAAGACATAAAAGCACTAGTGGTAGTGGCCTTAGGTTTTTAAAAATAACAAAAAAGTAAACGGTCATCATACACATTCAAATTCATTTCTAAATAGTATAATTAAAGTACTTCAGTTAACTGTGAATGTAGAATTTTTTGCAGTGTTAGAAAGTGGTGAAAATTCGAGAAAGGCTATCATTATCCCTTATGGCCAGGAAATACTACCGTGCCACCTTAAGCAACGTAATTACAATTTAAAATAATATTTGTATACCCTTTTTTATTATTAATTTGCTTTGACACAAAGCCACACAACTTGTTTAATTCGATTATGCGGTTTATGTGCCTGTATCAAATAAGGAATCTTGTCCTAATGTCTAAGTCAATGTATCTGAACAGTGTGATTGGACTAAAATACAGTATCAACTGAACATACTTTCCCAAACTAAGGGATGAATCAGGTGTAGAAAAATATGAAATAATTTTACATACAGGTGAAAATGAATTTTTGGGAATTTTTGGGAATTTCGTATTCACTGCATGATAAAAGACATAAAAGCACTAGTGGTAGTGGCCTTAGGTTTTTAAAAATAACAAAAAAAGTAAACGGTCATCATGCACATTCAAATTCATTTCTAAATAGTATAATTAAAGTACTTCAGTTAACTGTGAATGTAGAATTCTTTGCAGTGTTAGAAAGTGGTGAAAATTCTAAAAAGGCTATCATTATCCCTTATGGGCCAGGAAATACTACCGTGCCACCTTAAGCAACGTAATTACAATTTAAAATAATATTTGTATACCCTTTTTTATTATTAAATTGTTTTGACACATCGCCACACAACTTGTTTAATTCGATTATGCGGTTTATGTGCCTGTATCAAATAAGGAATCTTGTCCTAATGTCAGTCAATGTTCTGAACAGTGTGATTGGACTAAAATACAGTATCAACTGAACATACTTTCCCAAACTAAGGGATGAATCAGTGTAGAAAAATATGAAATAATTTAACATACAGGTGAAAATGAATTTTTGGGAATTTTTGGGAATTTTGTATTCACTGCATGATAAAAGACCTAAAAGCACTAGTGGTAGTGGCCTTAGTTTTAAAATAACAAAAAAAGTAAACGGTCATCATACACATTCAAATTCATTTCTAAATAGTAGAATTAAAGTACTTCAGTTAACTGTGAATGTAGAATTTTTTGCAGTGTTAGAAAGTGGTGAAAATTCTAAAAAGGCTATCATTATCCTTATGGGCCAGGAAATACTACCGTGCCACCTTAAGCAACGTAATTACAATTTAAAATAATATTTGTATACCTTTTTTATTATTTATTGCTTTGACACAAAGCCACACAACTTGTTTAATTCGATTATGCGGTTTATGTGCCTGTATCAATCAGGAATCTTGTCCTAATGTCTAAGTCAATGTATCTGAACAGTGTGATTGGACTAAAATACAGTATCAACTGAACATACTTTCCCAAACTAGGGATGAATCAGGTGTAGAAAAATATGAAATAATTTTACATACAGGTGAAAATGAATTTTGGGAATTTTTGGAATTTCGTATTCACTGCATGATAAAAGACTAAAAGCACTAGTGGTAGTGGCCTTAGGTTTTTAAAAATAACAAAAAAAGTAAACGGTCATCATACACATTCAAATTCATTTCTAAATAGTAGAATTAAAGTACTTCAGTTAACTGTGAATGTAGAATTTTTTGCAGTGTTTGAAAGTGGTGAAAATTCAAAAGGCTATCATTATCCCTTATGGGCCAGGAAATACTACCGTGCCACCTAAGCAACGTAATTACAATTTAAAATAATATTTGTATACCCTTTTTTATTATTAATTTGCTTTGACACAAAGCCACACAACTTGTTTAATTCGATTATGCGGTTTATGTGCCTGTATCAAATAAGGAATCTTGTCCTAATGTCTAAGTCAATTATCTGAACAGTGTGATTGGACTAAAATACAGTATCAACTGAACATACTTTCCCAAACTAAGGGATGAATCAGGTGTAGAAAAAATATGAAATAATTTTAAAATACAGGTGAAAATGAATTTTTGGGAATTTTTGGGAATTTCGTATTCACTGCATGATAAAAGACATAAAAGCACTAGTGGTAGTGGCCTTAGGTTTTTAAAAATAACAAAAAAAGTAAACGGTCATCATAGCACATTCAAATTCATTTCTAAATAGTATAATTAAAGTACTTCAGTTAACTGTGAATGTAGAATTCTTTGCAGTGTTAGAAAGTGGTGAAAATTCTAAAAAGGCTATCATTATCCCTTATGGGCCAGGAAATACTACCGTGCCACCTTAAGCAACGTAATTACAATTTAAAATAATATTTGTATACCCTTTTTTATTATTAAATTGTTTTGACACATCGCCACACAACTTGTTTAATTCGATTATGCGGTTTATGTGCCTGTATCAAATAAGGAATCTTGTCCTAATGTCAGTCAATGTTTCTGAACAGTGTGATTGGACTAAAAATACAGTATCAACTGAACATACTTTCCCAAACTAAGGGATGAATCAGGTGTAGAAAAATATGAAATAATTTTACATACAGGTGAAAATGAATTTTTGGGAATTTTTGGGAATTTTGTATTCACTGCATGATAAAAGACCTAAAAGCACTAGTGGTAGTGGCCTTAGGTTTTTAAAAATAACAAAAAAAGTAAACGGTCATCATACACATTCAAATTCATTTCTAAATAGTATAATTAAAGTACTTCAGTTAACTGTGAATGTAGAATTTTTTGCAGTGTTAGAAAGTGGTGAAAATTCTAAAAAGGCTATCATTATCCCTTATGGGCCAGGAAATACTACCGTGCCACCTTAAGCAACGTAATTACAATTTAAAATAATATTTGTATACCCTTTTTTATTTATTACTTGCTTTGACACAAAGCCACACAACTTGTTTAATTCGATTATGCGGTTTATGTGCCTGTATCAAATCAGGAATCTTGTCCTAATGTCTAAGTCAATGTATCTGAACAGTGTGATTGGACTAAAAATACAGTATCAACTGAACATACTTTCCCAAACTAAGGGATGAATCTGGTGTAGAAAAAATATGAAATAATTTTACATACAGGTGAAAATAGAATTTTTGGGAATTTTTGGGAATTTTGTATTCACTGCATGATAAAAGACCTAAAAGCACTAGTGGTAGTGGCCTTAGGTTTTTAGAAATAACAAAAAAAGTAAACGGTCATCATACACATTCAAATTCATTTCTAAATAGTAGAATTAAAGTACTTCAGTTAACTGTGAATGTAGAATTTTTTGCAGTGTTAGAAAGTGGTGAAAATTCTAAAAAGGCTATCATTATCCCTTATGGGCCAGGAAATACTACCGTGCCACCTTAAGCAACGTAATTACAATTTAAAATAATATTTGTATACCCTTTTTTATTATTAATTATTGCTTTGACACAAAGCCACACAACTTGTTTAATTCGATTATGCGGTTTATGTGCCTGTATCAAATCAGGAATCTTGTCCTAATGTCTAAGTCAATGTATCTGAACAGTGTGATTGGACTAAAAATACAGTATCAACTGAACATACTTTCCCAAACTAAGGGATGAATCAGGTGTAGAAAAATATGAAATAATTTTACATACAGGTGAAAATAAATTTTTGGGAATTTTTGGGAATTTTGTATTCACTGCATGATAAAAGACTAAAAGCACTAGTGGTAGTGGCCTTAGGTTTTTAAAAATAACAAAAAAAGTAAACGGTCATCATACACATTCAAAATTCATTTCTAAATAGTAGAAATTAAAGTACTTCAGTTAACTGTGAATGTAGAATTTTTTGCAGTGTCAGAAAGTGGTGAAAATTCTAAAAGGCTATCATTATCCCTTATGGGCCAGGAAATACTACCGTGCCACCTTAAGCAACGTAATTACAATTTAAAATAATATTTGTATACCCTTTTTTATTATTAATTTGCTTTGACACAAAGCCACACAACTTGTTTAATTCGATTATGCGGTTTATGTGCCTGTATCAAATCAGGAATCTTGTCCTAATGTCTAAGTCAATGTATCTGAACAGTGTGATTGGACTAAAAATACAGTATCAACTGAACATACTATCCCAAACTAAGGGATGAATCTGGTGTAGAAAAATATGAAATAATTTTACATACAGGTGAAAATGAAATTTTTGGGAATTTTTGGAATTTTGTATTCACTGCATGATAAAAGACCTAAAAGCACTAGTGGTAGTGGCCTTAGGTTTTTAAAAATAACAAAAAAAGTAAACGGTCATCATACACATTCAAATTCATTTCTAAATAGTAGAATTAAAGTACTTCAGTTAACTGTGAATGTAGAATTTTTTGCAGTGTTAGAAAGTGGTGAAAATTCTAAAAAGGCTATCATTATCCCTTATGGGCCAGGAAATACTACCGTGCCACCTTAAGCAACGTAATTACAATTTAAAATAATATTTGTATACCCTTTTTTATTATTTACTTGCTTTGACACAAAGCCACACAACTTGTTTAATTCGATTATGCGGTTTATGTGCCTGTATCAAATCAGGAATCTTGTCCTAATGTCTAAGTCAATGTATCTGAACAGTGTGATTGGACTAAAAATACAGTATCAACTGAACATACTTTCCCAAACTAAGGGATGAATCTGGTGTAGAAAAAATATGAAATAATTTTACATACAGGTGAAAATAAATTTTTGGGAATTTTTGGGAATTTTGTATTCACTGCATGATAAAAGACCTAAAAGCACTAGTGGTAGTGGCCTTAGGTTTTTAGAAATAACAAAAAAAGTAAACGGTCATCATACACATTCAAATTCATTTCTAAATAGTAGAATTAAAGTACTTCAGTTAACTGTGAATGTAGAATTTTTTGCAGTGTTAGAAAGTGGTGAAAATTCTAAAAAGGCTATCATTATCCCTTATGGGCCAGGAAATACTACCGTGCCACCTTAAGCAACGTAATTACAATTTAAAATAATATTTGTATACCCTTTTTTATTATTTACTTGCTTTGACACAAAGCCACACAACTTGTTTAATTCGATTATGCGGTTTATGTGCCTGTATCAAATCAGGAATCTTGTCCTAATGTCTAAGTCAATGTATCTGAACAGTGTGATTGGACTAAAGATACAGTATCAACTGAACATACTTTCCCAAACTAAGGGATGAATCTGGTGTAGAAAAAATATGAAATAATTTTACATACAGGTGAAAATAAATTTTTGGGAATTTTTGGGAATTTTGTATTCACTGCATGATAAAAGACATAAAAGCACTAGTGGTAGTGGCCTTAGGTTTTTAAAAATAACAAAAAAAGTAAACGGTCATCATACACATTCAAATTCATTTCTAAATAGTAGAATTAAAGTACTTCAGTTAACTGTGAATGTAGAATTCTTTGCAGTGTCAGAAAGTGGTGAAAATTCTAGAAAGGCTATCATTATCCCTTATGGGCCAGGAAATACTACCGTGCCACCTTAAGCAACGTAATTACAATTTAAAATAATATTTGTATACCCTTTTTTATTATTAATTTGCTTTGACACAAAGCCACACAACTTGTTTAATTCGATTATGCGGTTTATGTGCCTGTATCAAATCAGGAATCTTGTCCTAATGTCTAAGTCAATGTATCTGAACAGTGTGATTGGACTAAAAATACAGTATCAACTGAACATACTATCCCAAACTAAGGGATGAATCTGGTGCAGAAAAAATATGAAATAATTTTACATACAGGTGAAAATGAATTTTTGGGAATTTTTGGGAATTTTGTATTCACTGCATGATAAAAGACCTAAAAGCACTAGTGGTAGTGGCCTTAGGTTTTTAAAAATAACAAAAAAAGTAAACGGTCAT
Source organism: Mytilus edulis (assembly GCA_019925275.1). Lineage (NCBI taxonomy): Eukaryota > Metazoa > Mollusca > Bivalvia > Mytilida > Mytilidae > Mytilus > Mytilus edulis. The sequence goes on along the minus strand of CM034349.1, from coordinate 11,797,028 downwards.
CATACACATTCAAATTCATTTCTAAATAGTAGAATTAAAGTACTTCAGTTAACTGTGAATGTAGAATTTTTTGCAGTGTTAGAAAGTGGTGAAAATTCTAAAAAGGCTATCATTATCCCTTATGGGCCAGGAAATACTACCGTGCCACCTTAAGCAACGTAATTACAATTTAAAATAAAATTTTTATACCCTTTTTTATTATTAATATGTTTTGACACAAAGCCACACAACTTGTTTAATTCGATTATGCGGTTTATGTGCCTGTATCAAATCAGGAATATTGTCCTAATGTCTAAGTCAATGTATCTGAACAGTGTGATTGGACTAAAAATACAGTATCAACTGAACATACTTTCCCAAACTAAGGGATGAATCTGGTGTAGAAAAAATATGAAATAATTTTACATACAGGTGAAAATGAATTTTTGGAAATTTTTGGGAATTTTGTATTCACTGCATGATAAAAGACCTAAAAGCACTAGTGGTAGTGGCCTTAGGTTTTTAAAAATAACAAAAAAAGTAAACGGTCATCATACACATTCAAATTCATTTTTAAATAGTATAATTAAAGTACTTCAGTTAACTGTGAATGTAAAATTTTTTGCAGTGTTAGAAAGTGGTGAAAATTCTAAAAAGGCTATAATTATCCCTTATGGGCCAGGAAATACTACCGTGCCACCTTAAGCAACGTAATTACAATTTAAAATAATATTTGTATACCCTTTTTTGATTATTAATTTGCTTTGACACAAAGCCACACAACTTGTTTAATTCGATTATGCGGTTTATGTGCCTGTATCAAATCAGGAATCTTGTCCTAATGTCTAAGTCAATGTATCTGAACAGTGTGATTGGACTAAAAAAACAGTATCAACTGAACATACTTTCCCAAACTAAGGGATGAATCAGGTGTAAAAAAATATGAAAAAATTTTACATACAGGTGAATATGAATTTTTGGGAATTTTTGGGGATTTTGTATTCACTGCATGATAAAAGACCTAAAAGCACTAGTGGTAGTGGCCTTAGGTTTTTAAAAATAACAAAAAAAGTAAACGGTCATCATACAATTTCAAATTCATTTCTAAATAGTATAATTAAAGTACTTCAGTTAACTGTGAATGTAGAATTTTTTGCAGTGTTAGAAAGTGGTGAAAATTCTAAAAAGGCTATCATTATCCCTTATGGGCCAGGAAATACTACCGTGCCACCTTAAGCAACGTAATTACAATTTAAAATAATATTTGTATACCCTTTTTTATTATTAATTTGTTTTGACACAAAGCCACACAACTTGTTTAATTCGATTATGCGGTTTATGTGCCTGTATCAAATCAGGAATCTTGTCCTAATGTCTAAGTCAATGTATCTGAACAGTGTGATTGGACTAAAAATACAGTATCAACTGAACATACTTTCCCAAACTAAGGGATGAATCTGGTGTAGAAAAAATATGAAATAATTTTACATACAGGTGAAAATAAATTTTTGGGAATTTTTGGGAATTTTGTATTCACTGCATGATAAAAGACCTAAAAGCACTAGTGGTAGTGGCCTTAGGTTTTTAGAAATAACAAAAAAAGTAAACGGTCATCATACACATTCAAATTCATTTCTAAATAGTAGAATTAAAGTACTTCAGTTAACTGTGAATGTAGAATTTTTTGCAGTGTTAGAAAGTGGTGAAAATTCTAAAAAGGCTATCATTATCCCTTATGGGCCAGGAAATACTACCGTGCCACCTTAAGCAACGTAATTACAATTTAAAATAATATTTGTATACCCTTTTTTATTATTTACTTGCTTTGACACAAAGCCACACAACTTGTTTAATTCGATTATGCGGTTTATGTGCCTGTATCAAATCAGGAATCTTGTCCTAATGTCTAAGTCAATGTATCTGAACAGTGTGATTGGACTAAAGATACAGTATCAACTGAACATACTTTCCCAAACTAAGGGATGAATCTGGTGTAGAAAAAATATGAAATAATTTTACATACAGGTGAAAATAAATTTTTGGGAATTTTTGGGAATTTTGTATTCACTGCATGATAAAAGACATAAAAGCACTAGTGGTAGTGGCCTTAGGTTTTTAAAAATAACAAAAAAAGTAAACGGTCATCATACACATTCAAATTCATTTCTAAATAGTAGAATTAAAGTACTTCAGTTAACTGTGAATGTAGAATTGTTTGCAGTGTTAGAAAGTGGTGAAAATTCGAGAAAGGCTATCATTATCCCTTATGGGCCAGGAAATACTACCGTGCCACCTTAAGCAACGTAATTACAATTTAAAATAATATTTGTATACCCTTTTTTATTATTAATTTGTTTTGACACAAAGCCACACAACTTGTTTAATTCGATTATGCGGTTTATGTGCCTGTATCAAATCAGGAATCTTGTCCTAATGTCTAAGTCAATGTATCTGAACAGTGTGATTGGACTAAAAATACAGTATCAACTGAACATACTTTCCCAAACTAACGGATGAATCAGGTATAAAAAAATATGTAATAATTTTACATACAGGTGAAAATGAATTTTTGGGAATTTTTGGGAATTTTGTATTCACTGCATGATAAAAGACCTAAAAGTACTAGTGGTAGTGGCCTTAGGTTTTTAAAAATAACAAAAAAAGTAAACGGTCATCATACACATTCAAATTCATTTCTAAATAGTAGAATTAAAGAACTTCACATTCTCATTAAGAAAAAATTCACACACCTAATTAAATGGGCATTCAAAAAATCAGAATGTGAATATATATATTCAAACTCTTTTAGGTCATTTTTTAGTAGCAATAAACAAAAAAACTATGTTAATTGGACATGCTTTGATACTATATATGCCCTTAAATTTTTACTAGATAACATTTTTGTTCGCTTTGGGGATTCCGTATATCGTCAGATTATCGGAATTCCAATGGGGACTAACTGTGCACCACTTATTGCGGACCTGTTTTTGTATTGTTATGAGTTACAATTTATGACAAAAATAAGCAAAGACCCATCGAAACAACATCTGATAAACAAATTTAATAATACTTTTAGATATTTGGATGATATTTTGGCTCTCAATAATGACGACTTCAGTATGTATATTAATGAAATTTATCCTGTTGAACTTACTTTAAATAAAGCTAATACTAACAATGACCACTGCCCTTTTCTCGATCTTGATATCTATATCACTAATGGAAAGCTGAATACTAAAATTTATGATAAAAGGGATGATTTTTCATTTCCTATCGTTAATTATCCGTTTTTAGATGGTGACGTTCCCTTGTCACCATCTTATGGTGTTTATATATCTCAACTTGTACGATTCGCTCGTGTATGTAACAATGTTTTAGATTTTAACGAGAGAAATTTATGTATTACTGAAAAATTATTACACGAGGGTTTTCGATATCACAAACTAGTCAAAACATTTACTAAATTTTATCATCGGTATAAAGACATCATTCGTAAATATAGCTCAACATGCAGACTTCTAATACGTTCAGGTATTTCACATCCAATTTTTTATGGTAATATTCTTTATAAAGCACAAAGGTGTCAGTATTCACCTCAGAAACTTACAAAACCTTTGAATAGACTTATTAAGAAGGGATATAATTACGATACTGTTGTCAAGTCATTAAAGATTGCATATTTTGGCGTTAATATTGAGTCACTGATAAGGTCTTTGCATCGGAACTAAACACATTTATTCTAAAACAGTTGTTGGCATGACACGGGTTATGTTCTTCTCATATATGTTATGATGGTATGATACTAAACCCCTAACGGGACGGATTGTACCTGATGTTCATATGATGAAATCATAATCTTTCAGTCAGTTTAATTGAAGTCTGGAGCTGGCATGTCAGTTAACTGCTAGTAGTCTGTTGTTATTTATGTATTATTGTCATTTTGTTTATTTTCTTTAGTTACATTTTCTGACATCAGACTCGGATTTCTCTTGAACTGAATTTTAATGTGCGTATTGTTATGCGTTTACTTTACTACATTGGTTAGAGGTATAGGGGGAGGGTTGAGATCTCACAAACATGTTTAACCCCGCCGCATTTTTGCGCCTGTCCCAAGTTAGGAGCCTATGGCCTTTGTTAGTCTTGTATTATTTTAATTTTAGTTTCTTGTGTACAATTTGGAAATTAGTATGGCGTTCATTATCACTGGACCAGTATATATTTTTTAGGGGCCAGCTGAAGGACGTCTCCGGGTGCGGGAATTTCTCGCTACATTGAAGACCTGTTGGTGACCCTCTGCTGTTGTTTTTTATTTGGTCAGGTTGTTGTCTCTTTGACACATTCCCCATTTCCATTCTCAATTTTATTCAGTTAACTGTGAATGTAGAATTTTTTGCAGTGTTAGAAAGTGGTGAAAATTCTAAAAAGGCTATCATTATCCCTTATGGGCCAGGAAATACTACCGTGCCACCTTAAGCAACGTAATTACAATTTAAAATAATATTTGTATACCCTTTTTTATTATTTATTTGCTTTGACACAAAGCCACACAACTTGTTTAGTTCGATTATGCGGTTTATGTGCCTGTATCAAATCAGGAATCTTGTCCTAATGTCTAAGTCAATGTATCTGAACAGTGTGATTGGACTAAAAAAACAGTATCAACTGAACATACTTTCCCAAACTAAGGGATGAATCTGGTGTAGAAAAAATATGAAATAATTTAACATACAGGTGAAAATGAATTTTTGGGAATTTTTGGGGATTTTGTATTCACTGCATGATAAAAGACCTAAAAGCACTAGTGGTAGTGGCCTTAGGTTTTTAAAAATAACAAAAAAAGTAAACGGTCATCATACACATTCAAATTCATTTCTAAATAATAGAATTAAAGAACTTCAGTTAACTGTGAATGTAGAATTTTTTGCAGTGTTAGAAAGTGGTGAAAATTCTAAAAAGGCTATCATTATCCCTTATGGGCCAGGAAATACTACCGTGCCACCTGAAGCAACGTAATTACAATTTAAAATAATATTTGTATACCCTTTTTTATTATTTATTTGCTTTGACACAAAGCCACACAACTTGTTTAGTTCGATTATGCGGTTTATGTGCCTGTATCAAATCAGGAATCTTGTCCTAATGTCTAAGTCAATGTATCTGAACAGTGTGATTGGACTAAAAATACAGTATCAACTGAACATACTTTCCCAAACTAAGGGATGAATCTGGTGTAGAAAAAATATGAAAATAATTTAACATACAGGTGAAAATGAATGTTTGGGAATTTTGGGGGATTTTGTATTCACTGCATGATAAAAGACTAAAAGACCTAAAAGCACTAGTGGTAGTGGCCTTAGGTTTTTAGAAATAACAAAAAAAGTAAACGGTCATCATACACATTCAAATTCATTTCTAAATAGTAGAATTAAAGTACTTCAGTTAACTGTGAATGTAGATTTTTTTGCAGTGTTAGAAAGTGGTGAAAATTCTAAAATGGCTATCATTATCCCTTATGGGCCAGGAAATACTACCGTGCCACCTTAAGCAACGTAATTACAATTTAAAATAATATTTGTATACCCTTTTTTATTATTAATTTGTTTTGACACAAAGCCACACAACTTGTTTAATTCGATTATGCGGTTTATGTGCCTGTATCAAATCAGGAATATTGTCCTAATGTCTAAGTCAATGTATCTGAACAGTGTGATTGGACTAAAAATACAGTATCAACTGAACATACTTTCCCAAACTAAGGGATGAATCAGGTGTAGAAAAATATGAAATAATTTTACATACAGGTGAAAATGAATTTTTGGGAATTTTTGGGAATTTTTTATTTTCTGCATGATAAAAGACCTAAAAGCACTAGTGGTAGTGGCCTTAGGTTTTTAAAAATAACAAAAAAAGTAAACGGTCATCATACACATTCAAATTCATTTCTAAATAGTAGAATTAAAGTACTTCAGTTAACTGTGAATGTAGAATTCTTTGCAGTGTCAGAAAGTGGTGAAAATTCTAGAAAGGCTATCATTATCCCTTATGGGCCAGGAAATACTACCGTGCCACCTTAAGCAACGTAATTACAATTTAAAATAATATTTGTATACCCTTTTTTATTATTAATTTGCTTTGACACAAAGCCACACAACTTGTTTAATTCGATTATGCGGTTTATGTGCCTGTATCAAATCAGGAATCTTGTCCTAATGTCTAAGTCAATGTATCTGAACAGTGTGATTGGACTAAAAATACAGTATCAACTGAACATACTATCCCAAACTAAGGGATGAATCTGGTGCAGAAAAAATATGAAATAATTTTACATACAGGTGAAAATGAATTTTTGGGAATTTTTGGGAATTTTGTATTCACTGCATGATAAAAGACCTAAAAGCACTAGTGGTAGTGGCCTTAGGTTTTTAAAAATAACAAAAAAAGTAAACGGTCATCATACACATTCAAATTCATTTCTAAATAGTAGAATTAAAGTACTTCAGTTAACTGTGAATGTAGAATTTTTTGCAGTGTTAGAAAGTGGTGAAAATTCTAAAAAGGCTATCATTATCCCTTATGGGCCAGGAAATACTACCGTGCCACCTTAAGCAACGTAATTACAATTTAAAATAAAATTTTTATACCCTTTTTTATTATTAATATGTTTTGACACAAAGCCACACAACTTGTTTAATTCGATTATGCGGTTTATGTGCCTGTATCAAATCAGGAATATTGTCCTAATGTCTAAGTCAATGTATCTGAACAGTGTGATTGGACTAAAAATACAGTATCAACTGAACATACTTTCCCAAACTAAGGGATGAATCTGGTGTAGAAAAAATATGAAATAATTTTACATACAGGTGAAAATGAATTTTTGGAAATTTTTGGGAATTTTGTATTCACTGCATGATAAAAGACCTAAAAGCACTAGTGGTAGTGGCCTTAGGTTTTTAAAAATAACAAAAAAAGTAAACGGTCATCATACACATTCAAATTCATTTTTAAATAGTATAATTAAAGTACTTCAGTTAACTGTGAATGTAAAATTTTTTGCAGTGTTAGAAAGTGGTGAAAATTCTAAAAAGGCTATAATTATCCCTTATGGGCCAGGAAATACTACCGTGCCACCTTAAGCAACGTAATTACAATTTAAAATAATATTTGTATACCCTTTTTTGATTATTAATTTGCTTTGACACAAAGCCACACAACTTGTTTAATTCGATTATGCGGTTTATGTGCCTGTATCAAATCAGGAATCTTGTCCTAATGTCTAAGTCAATGTATCTGAACAGTGTGATTGGACTAAAAAAACAGTATCAACTGAACATACTTTCCCGAACTAAGGGATGAATCAGGTGTAAAAAAATATGAAATAATTTTACATACAGGTGAATATGAATTTTTGGGAATTTTTGGGGATTTTGTATTCACTGCATGATAAAAGACCTAAAAGCACTAGTGGTAGTGGCCTTAGGTTTTTAAAATAACAAAAAAAGTAAACGGTCATCATACAATTTCAAATTCATTTCTAAATAGTATAATTAAAGTACTTCAGTTAACTGTGAATGTAGAATTTTTTGCAGTGTTAGAAAGTGGTGAAAATTCTAAAAAGGCTATCATTATCCCTTATGGGCCAGGAAATACTACCGTGCCACTTTAAGAAACGTAATTACAATTTAAAATAATATTTGTATACCCTTTTTTATTATTAATTTGTTTTGACACAAAGCCACACAACTGGTTTAATTCGATTATGCGGTTTATGTGCCTGTATCAAATCAGGAATCTTGTCCTAATGTCTAAGTCAATGTATCTGAACAGTGTGATTGGACTAAAAATACAGTATCAACTGAACATACTTTCCCAAAACCAAGGGATGCATCAGGTGTAGAAAAATATGAAATAATTTTCTCATACAGGTGAAAATGAATTTTTGGGAATTTTGTATTCACTGCATGATAAAAGACCTAAAAGCACTAGTGGTAGTGGCCTTAGGTTTTTAAAAATAACAAAAAAAGTAAACGATCATCATACACATTCAAATTGAAAACAGATCAAGAATGGGTGTTCAAATTTTAAGCGGGTGTGAATAGTTGTATTTAGCTAGGTAAATAAGTTTATTAAAGGCAACAGGAGTATACCGCTGTTTAATATTAATAACTCGATTAAGGTAGTTCAGAGGTATAGAAAAAAATGACAGGATTTTCTTATACTTTGCAAAAATCAAGAGTTTACTATGCTTTGTCCAAAAAATGATATGGGTCACTGTGCTATTTTTCAAGGTACGAATCGTTCAAAATTAAAAAAACACATTTTTGTGCATAAAAAAAAATCTGTGAGACAGAATTTTGAAATAGAATATGACAAGATAGGTTTTAAAATATATTTTAAGAGAACAAAAAGAAAAAATAGTGTCACCGAACTTGTTTTCTTGCTACTTGTAAAAAATAAACATTTTCTTATATGTCCAGTATAAATTTTGTACTAAAAGAGTTATCTCCAGTTAAATAGCTTATTTGAAAAGTTAATTCTAAAAGCACAAATATTTAGTATTTGGTAAAATATTCTCGATAATGTTTTCTTTAGATATATATATATATATAAGCCGGGTAACCAATAAATTGCAAATCTGTCACAAAATTTGCAGATTTGGGCAAAAAACTAGACCAATTATTTACTGTGATTGTACAATTTAAGATGGCGGTATACCCCTGAACTACCTTAAGCAAAAACAAATCATAGCTATAAAAGGTCCCGATATGAGTTCGTTTGTACTGTATTCCTGTCAAATAGTGTTGTCATTTCAGTACTATTTTTAACATTGCCTTATAAGCGGGAGGTTTGGTTTTACTAGCCACAAAATACGGTTCAACCCATCATGTTTTCTTTGGAAGAAATGGAAATCAGATTGCACTTCATCTATGAAATTTATGAGAAAATAAGGTTCTAACTCCCCAAGGCAAAGTTGGTCCTAGATTAATTTGCCTATTCTTTTTTTTTTTTTTTTTTTTATACGATAAATCTTTTATTGCACATTTCTCTGCTGTTTAACAAATTACTCGACTCACATCATTCAGCCGGATTCCCTGTAAATTAGTTACTGTTTAACCAGGGAGATTATACAGTAAATTTATATTTGTTTATATATATATAATATGAATCATGATTAGTTATTATACATACAATACATTGATTTTAACAATTTGTCAACTTAGTTTTGTGGAGGTCATTATTATGTAAAGTAAATACGGAAGTTGTACTATCTATTGTCCGATGTTGGTTATAATTAAATCATTGACCTTGTAACCTAATCAAAATATTCCCGTGAAAATTGAGATGATCAAATGGTTGAAGGATAACACGTGGAGTGATTTCGAGAGCAAAGGATCTCAAATGAGTATTTCTAATGGTGAGTTTTATTATATTTCCATTGACTTATGATAGATTGATCAAGAAGGAATCATTTTTATCCTGAAATATTAGATATTTTCCAGTAATTAGATAGCAGACAGTACAGGGTCAAAAAGCATGTTCTACAGGTAAACATTGACCATACATGTACGTCACATATAAACATCTTAAAATAAATCATTTGTTTACATTTGAGTTTTTCTACATGATATATATAGTAATACAGAAGAATGATCATGCACAATAATCAATATGGTTATTATATTCTTTTATAAACATCATTCAAAAATCTACTTGTTGTTTTATCAAGAAGTTTCATATTTTCATAATGTTGTTTAAATTCTTATTTAAATTTTCTATAGACATCAACATTTTTTTGTTTATACTCTGATGCATATGTAGCTTTATGAATAGAAAATATTAATACAGTGAGAAATAGATTGATGTCATATTAGTTTTTATCATATATTTTGTAGCCTAGTATTAGATTTTTGAAGGTGATTATATGTGTTCCCATTTTTATTTTATCAAGGAGTATTTTGACTTTTTTCCAAATTTTTTTAAAGTATTTGCATGAAATGAAAAAAGTGTTCATAGTTTTCTGATTGGTTGCAGATATGGCACTGGTCATCACTTTTCAGTTGCCAGATGTACAATAGTTTTTTACAAGGAAGTATATAATGAAGTAACTTCCACCTGAATATTTTTAGTTTGTTTACTTGTAAACTATTAAATATAAAGTTAAGTATTTTATATAAATAGCTTGATGAATCTAATTTAAATTGTGTTTTCCACTTTAGAAAGCCAATTGGTGTTTTTTCCTCTATATAAGCGGAGTTAATGCTTTTATAAATTTCATTTGATGGAAGGTTTTCAATGCTGATCAATTTTGTATTATTTTGTGTTTTTAAGTATAACTTTTTATCTGTTTTAACTTTAATATAGAATGATTTATCTGATTTCATTATCATTTGCCATTTTCTTGGTATTGCAGCTTTTATTCTAGATAGTTCTGATATCCAGTTAGATTTGAGGGTCAATTTATCTAATACTGCCTTTTGTGATATATTTCCTGCTTCATCTATTATATCATTAATAAACAGTATTCCATTTGTTATCCAATGTGAAAATATTAAACATTTGTTTTGAAATTTTACATGTTTATTGCCCCAAATGTATTGTTGTCTTATATTAATAAAATTTGTACTGTTGGTTTTTATTTCAGAGATATTTTTTTATCTTAAACCAACTTTTGACTATTTCTAAACAGAAAAGAGGGAGTGTTTTACTGAGTTTTGGGATTGCTTTTATGCTACCTGGATTCCTGTTAAATAAAGAAAAGTTTTCTCCAAATTTATTAAAAAAGAAGAGGGGAATGACTTTCCAGTTTGCAAAGTGTGTTGATGTTAAACGTTTGACCCAGGATAATTGTATAGCTGATAGAAAATCATCAATATTGATCATTTTGAGGCCTCCTTCCAAGAAATCTTTACATAGCGTGATTCGTTTAACTTTTTCTTTTGTATTACCCCAAATGAAGTGGTAAATAAGTTTTTGAAAGTCATTTAAAAATTCTTTCGAAATGGTTGTAACTGATGCTAAGAAAGTTAAATTTAGTAAGATGAGAGATTGAATTACTGTTATTCTACCTATCATTGTGAGATTTCTTCTGTTCCAGCTATTGATTGTATTTTGAGACTTTCTTAGAATTTTTTCAGTATTTAATTTGTCACATTCATTTTTGTTAAGTCCAAAGTATACACCTAGGCTTTTAATAGGTTCTTTATTCCAGTTAATATTTTCATATTTATCTTTACAACTTTTAAGTCTGCCTAGCCATATTCCTTCTGTTTTTGATCGGTTGAGTTTAAGACCTGAGAGTGTTCCAAATATTTCAATAATATTTAAAGCATAGCTAATTTCCTGCTTGCATTTTAAAAAAAGAGTTGTGTCATCGGCTAATTGTGAGATTTTCAGACTATGTGTTTTAGAATCTAATTTTATTTGAAATCCCTTAATACCAATATCTTGTCTTATTTTGCATGCAAGAATTTCTACTGCTATTGTAAAAATTAGAGAACTGCACGGACACCTTTGACGTATCCCACGAGATACATTATAAGTTTCTGAAATCCACCCATTATTTAGCATGCAGCCTTTAATATTCTTATATAATGTTTTAACCCATTTAATAAATGAGTTTGGTAGTCCAAATTTTATAAGGGCTTCGTACATAAAATTCCATTCTAATGAATCAAAAGCTTTTGAAAAGTCAATAAAGAGTAATGCACCATCTATGGTAAAAGTTTCAGCATAGTCTATAATGTCTTGGATTTGGTGTATATTAAAACCAATATATCTATTTTTGATATACCCACTTTGATCTCCATGAATTATTTTCAGCAGTATTGGTTTTAAGCGCTGGGCTATTGCATATGCAATGAGTTTAGTATCTACATTTAATAGCGTAATTGGTCTATAGTTATCCAGTGACAAAGGGTCTTTTTTTTTTGGTAAATAAAAGAGATTATACCAATCTTTTGTATGGTTGTTAGTTCTCCGTCTTCATAGCATTTATTAAAAACGTCAACTGTAAATTCTTTTAAATTGCTCCAAAAAGTGCGATAAAATTCTACGCTTAGCCCATCTATTCCTGGAGATTTTTTTATTTAATTTCATGTTAAATATTGCTTTAGTGCATTCTTCTATTGTTAAGGGGCCCCCCAAGGAATCACTTTCTTTTTCTGATAGTTTGTGATCAATGTTAGTTTCATTTACCAGATAGATCATTTGATGATAAACGGAAGATGGAAAAACTCACTTTGTGACGTGAGAGCTATGAGAGGAGCAGACTGTGGTAGTGACCATCACTTGATTTGTGGTAAAATTAGACTGAAGCTAAGAAAAGCAGTAAAGAATAGAACCAACAAGAGGGAAATATTTGATACAGTCAAATTAAAACAACCTGAAATTCTCAAGAAATTTAAGATCGAGCTAAGAAACAGGTTTCAAGTGTTAGAAAACCTACAAGACAACAAGCCAAGTACTGTAGAAAGCTTAGAACAGGGATGGAGTAGGATTGAAACTGTGTTTAAAGAAACATCAAGAAACACTCTAGGGCTCCGACAACGTGAAAGGAAGAAATGGATAAGTGATGACACATGGACTAGCATTCAGCAGAGAAAAGACATAAAGACAAAATTGAACAGCACAAAATCAGAACGAATCCAAACTACCCTAAGGAAAGAATATTCAGTCAAAGACAAAGAAGTAAAACGTAAAGCAAAAACAGATAAGGCAATATACCTAGAGACACTTGCTAAAGAAGCAGAGACAGCAGCTTCTAAAGGAGAACTTAGCACTGTTTATAAAATCACTAAAGAACTAAGTGGTAAGCACACGAGCTCCAGTGTTCCATGTAAGTCCAAGGATGGTAAAATACTAGCCTCAGAAAGTCAACAACTGGAGAGGTGGACTGAACACTTCAAAGAAACATTGAATGCAGAACACCAGGCAGATGTTCCAGTTACAGAACAGTTTGGAGTAGAACTAGACATCGATATTGGGGAAGTATCAAGGGATGAGATCAGGAAGGCAATACTTCGACTCAAGAACGGGAAGTCACCTGGCTTAGATGCAATAACAGCTGAAATGCTTAAAGCAGACATAGAAACAAGCACAACAATGTTTCATGAACTGTTTAGACATATCTGGACACATGACACTATTCCAAATGATTGGGCTAAGGGTCTTATAATCAAACTACTCAAGAAAGGAGACCAAAGTGACTGCAACAACTGGCGTGGTATAACTTTGCTGTCAGTACCAAGCAAGATACTACTGAGAGTACTTTTAAACAGAATAGATGATGCTATAGATGAAATTCTGAGGAAAGAGCAGGCAGGGTTTAGATCAGGTAGAGGATGTATCGACCATATTTTTACACTCAGAAATATAATAGAGCAAAGTATAGAGTGGCAAAACAAACTAGTCCTAAATTTCATTGACTTTCGTAGAGCCTTTGACAGTATTAAAAGAAGTTGCTTATGGGCCATCCTTAGGGCATATGGTGTACCTTTTAAAATAATCACCTTAATACAAGCTTTCTACAACAACTATGAATGCTGTGTATTACATAACGGTCAACAGTCAGAGTGGTTCCAAGTAACATCTGGAGTACGACAAGGGTGTGTAATTTCTCCTAAACAACATTGGGTAATGAAATCACAGGCATCAGATGGACCATGAATTCTTTTCTTGAGGATTTAGATTTTGCAGATGATATCTGTCTACTTTCCAGCAACAGAAACAACCTGCAGAACAAAACCACCAGACTGAATGAAACAGCACAAAGTATAGGCCTGACTATTAATGAGAAGAAGACCAAGCTCATGAACATCAGCAGTAATACAATTCAACCAGTGTACTTGGGACATAACATCATAGAAGAGGTTGAGGACTTTACATATCTTGGAAGCATGCTAAGTAACACCAATGGAACAGCAAAAGATATAAGAGCCAGAATAAGCAAAGCCAGATATGCATTCTGCCAACTAAAGCCTATATGGAAGAGAAGGTCAATCAGTCTGAAGACAAAGATCAGAATATACACCAGCAATGTGAAGTCAGTCCTTCTATATGGGGCAGAATGCTGGAGAATTATCCAATCAGACATGAAAAAGCTTTCCTCATTCCATAACACCTGCTTGAGGAAGATCTGTAAGATATTCTGGCCCAATACCATTTCCAACAAAGACCTGTACCACAAAACCAATCAGTGTTGTATTGAAACAGATATTAAAAGGAAGAGATGGCGTTGGATTGGCCACGTATTGAGGAAAGAAAATGAGGATATCACCAAGATTGCTTTGAGATGGACACCTGATGGTAGACGAAAAAGAGGGAGGCCAAAAGAGACCTGGCGCAGAATGATAGAATCAGAGATGAAAGACCTTGGGAAAACCTGGAAGGAGATCGAGAAGAAGGCAAAAGACAGGCAAATGTGGCGAGTACTGGTTTAGGCCTTATGTGCTGACAGGCACGAAGAGGATGAGTGAGTGAGTGAGTTAGTTTCATTTATATAATTTTTTATATCATTTAAATTTGGAGAAGTGCTTTTATATAAATTTTCATAGTATGATCTTTCTATGTTTAGGATTTCTGTGGAGTCTGTTACTATTTTCCCTTTTTTTATTTTTTTAGCGCTGTAATGCTTTTTATTGTTTGTCTTGATTTTTCGAGGCCTAGGAAATATTTAGTAGTTTTCTCTCCTTCTTCTAGCCATTGTACTCTAGATCTTATTTGTACACCTTTAATTTTATTTAAATAGAGGTGTTCAAGTTCATTTTCATTGGTTTTAATTTCTTTTTTTACAATTTGGCTTGCATTTGTCTTCTCATTTAGCTTTCTTAATTTTATTTCTAGATTTTTTATGTCATTTTTATTTTCAGATGATCTTTGTTTGCAGTAAGAAAGAGTTGCAGTTCTTACCTCTGATTTAAACATATCCCAGAGTGTTTTTAAATTTTTGGTGAGTATTTGTTTTTTATGGTTTTTAATTAAGTTGTTTATGAGGTCAATATATTTTTGCTCTTTAAGTATACTATTGTTTATTTTAAAGAAACCCCTGCCTCTTTGTTCTGAATTTTGTCTAACTTGTAATGAAATGGCCTGGTGATCAGTGTACGAGATCATTGCGGGTCGAATATCTGCTTTCATAACATGCGGTCTTATATCTCAAGAAGAGGTCAATTCTGCTTGCTATGTTTGTATCATTTTTCCTTCTGCATGTGAATTGACTAGTATTTGGATTAAGTTCTCTCCATATATCTGTTAAATTATTTTTCTTTATTAGTTTTTTTAAACTATTTACTGGTTTGTAGTTTCTTGGGAGGATATTAGTTCTTCTATCATTAATTGAGAGAGTTTCGTTCATGTCACCTCCTAATATAAGGACACCCAAACGATTGTTTTCAATTATATTTTTAACCTTTTTGAAAAATTTGTTTCTGTTTTTGTGTTGATTTGGAGCATATACATTTATTAGAGTAAAAATATTGTCATTTATTTCTATGTTTATCAAAATTATTCTATCTTCATTATCCTTTATCTCGTTTATTGTTTTACATTTTAAATTATTTTTGACAAAGATTGAAACACCTCTTGATTGTGTGTTACCATAACTATGAAACATTTTGCCATCAAACTCATTATTTATTGTTTGTCCAATATTTTCTATAAAATGTGACTCTTGAATGAAAAGAATGTTACATTTTTGATTTTTTGTCCATAATTGTAATCTTTCTCTTTTGCTTTTTTGGCCTAAACCTTGACAGTTTAGTGATATCATATGAAGATTTTCACCCATTGTTTAGTTTAGAGTTTAAATGTGTAGTTGATATCAAAACTACATTTAGAAGGAGACATATTTGTTTTTACCTCATATTCAGAAAGTACTGTCATTAAATGTTTGGTTTTAAAGTTACACAATGTACTATAAAAACATTGGTACATGTACATGATTATTTGTGAATTAAATATATACAGTACCAGTAAACAAAATATATACACATACTTAACCATGTTCATGAAAGTAAATGAGACATAGAAACACAAACATATATTAGCATACATACATGTACATGTATTTAAACACATATTTTCATTTATTTGTTCCCATACATTAGATTGTACTTTTGCTTTTTTTGCCATAATTTGATACTATATGGGCCATTTTAAAAAAATGAGGCAAAACTGTGACATGGGGGTACCAATTTCAAACTCAATATTTTGTATTTCTTTTTGTCTTACCCTATTACCTATACTTTAAATTTTATAATTCCAAAGTTTCAGGCCGAATGAAACAGACACATTGAATAATCTTAAATTTGAATAACATACATCTCAAAACATTTGAACAGAAACCATACTACTTATAAACAAGTTTGGTAATAAAACAGTTAAGAAAACATTGCTCAAACATTTTCCATATGAAAGTCAATAGAAAAAGAAAAATTTTAAAACCAAAATTTCGATCTTTTCTGCTAAATCATATAATAAAAATCAAATTAAATAGCTTAATTTGAAAAAATAATAATAACTAGTGATTGAAGTTTTTGCCAATAAAAAGAATCATAATATATTCAGTTAAAATAGTAAACTTTGAAAGCTCTGAGTTTTTGTGATCATTTGCAAAAAAAAAATGTCATTTCACTGTACCGTTTCTATGTAATTGTATGTAGAAATAGCCTTCTTTTTTTCAGTATTTTGTCATACTCCTGACATATGTTACAAAGATTGAAAATGCTTTAAACTTTCACAAAAATTCACTTAACACATTGCTATATCATTGATTTCAATTACTGATATATTTTGCCATAGAACAAGACTTTCTTTTTAGGGCCATTTAAAAAAAATACAAAGAGAGGCACCCAAAAATGTCAGGAGTGTGACAACTGTCTTTAAACATCTACCAAAGAATACATAGGACTTAAATGTTTTCTTCTTTTTTATTTTTCAGAAGTGGCTATTCCAAAGAAGGAAAAAAATTATTACAACTGTGATATGTTTATATCATAGATGTGGGAGTGCATTATATATGTCAGGAGTGTGACGCTTTTTTTAAGACATTTTCTGTCAATTCATAATTTCACAAGGACAAGTCCCACAAGTTTCTTTGTGTTAGAAATGTTGAAACCAAGTTATATTCCTATCATTTACCTCTTAAATGTGTTATTAATCATAATTGTTTTGGCACAATGAGTTTTAATTAGTAATTTTTCTATTTTTTGTGCACAGTAATGCAAATTTATCAAAGGAAATAAGTGTGTATACAACTATAATATCATATAGGAAAGTGAGGAAATGAATTTTGTACAAAATAGAACAATTATTTTGATTTAAAATGGTATATTTAAAGATGTTTCAAGGATTAACCATTAAGATGTAATTCGTCACACTCCTGACATGAATTTAACAATTTAAGAAAAATATGAAAATTAGCTTTATTTTTAGGACAGATAATTGAAAGACAGCTAGTAAAATGAAGAAACTTTTGGTAAAACTTCCATTCCTTAAAACATCAACTAGATTTGCTGAAATAAGCAGGGCAAAATTCTCTAGAAGAAATCAATCAAAGAAAGAGACTTGGAAAGAGAGAACCCGCAAATACTGGCTGAATCTTAAATTAAAAGATGATCAGAGGAAGTTGGACCATCTTTAACAAAAAAAAAACTATAAAACCAAGCTAACAAAAAAAGGCTTAAAGAAAGAAGAACTTTGAATTCCAAATTTGATAAACAATATAAAGAAAAGAAAGATTCTTTTTATTGGCAAAAACTTCAATCACTAGTTATTATTATTTTTTTCAAATTAAGCTATTCAATTTGATTGTTATTATATGATTTAGTAGAAAAGATGGAAATTTTGGTTTTAAAATTTTTCTTTTTCTATTGACTTTCATATGGAAAAGGTTTGAGCAATGTTTTCTTAACTGTTTTATTACCAAACTTGTTTATAAGTAGTATGGTTTCTGTTCAAATTTTTTAAGATGTATGTTATTCAAATTTAAGATTATTCAATGTGTCTGTTTCATTCGGCCTGAAACTTTGGAATTATAAAATTTAAAGTATCGGTAATAGGGTAAGACAAAAAGAAATGCAAAATATTGAGTTTGAAATTGGTACCCCCATGTCACACTTTTGCCTCATTTTTAAAAAAAATGGCCCATATAGTATCAAATTATGGCAAAAAAAGCAAAAGTACAATCTAATGTATGGGAACAAATAAATGAAAATATGTGTTTAAATACATGTACATGTATGTATGCTAATATATGTTTGTGTTTCTATGTCTCATTTACTTTCATGAACATGGTTAAGTATGTGTATATATTTTGTTTACTGGTACTGTATATATTTAATTCACAAATAATCATGTACATGTACCAATGTTTTTATAGTACATTGTGTAACTTTAAAACCAAACATTTAATGACAGTACTTTCTGAATATCAGGTAAAAACAAATATGTCTCCTTCTAAATGTTGTTTTGATATCAACTACACATTTAAACTCTAAACTAAACAATGGGTGAAAATCTTCATATGATATCACTAAACTGTCAAGGTTTAGGCCAAAAAAGCAAAAGAGAAAGATTACAATTATGGACAAAAAATCAAAAATGTAACATTCTTTTCATTCAAGAGTCACATTTTATAGAAAATATTGAACAAACAATAAATAATGAGTTTGATGGCAAAATGTTTCATAGTTATGGTAACACACAATCAAGAGGTGTTTCAATCTTTGTCAAAAATAATTTAAAATGTAAAACAATAAACGAGATAAAGGATAATGAAGATAGAATAATTTTGATAAACATAGAAAAAATGACAATATTTTTACTCTAATAAATGTATATGCTCCAAATCAATACAAAAACAGAAACAAATTTTTCAAAAAGGTTAAAAATATAATTGAAAACAATCGTTTGGGTGTCCTTATATTAGGAGGTGACATGAACGAAACTCTCTCAATTAATGATAGAAGAACTAATATCCTCCCAAGAAACTACAAACCAGTAAATAGTTTAAAAAAAACTAATAAAGAAAAATAATTTAACAGATATATGGAGAGAACTTAATCCAAATACTAGTCAATTCACATGCAGAAGGAAAAATGATACAAACATAGCAAGCAGAATTGACCTCTTCTTGATTAGTCATGATATAAGACCGCATGTTATGAAAGCAGATATTCGACCCGCAATGATCTCGTACACTGATCACCAGGCCATTTCATTACAAGTTAGACAAAATTCAGAAGAAAGAGGCAGGGGTTTCTTTAAAATAAACAATAGTATACTTAAAGAGCAAAAATAAATTGACCTCATAAACAACTTAATTAAAAACCATAAAAAACAAATACTCACCAAAAATTTAAAAACACTCTGGGATATGTTTAAATCAGAGGTAAGAACTGCAACTCTTTCTTACTGAAAACAAAGATCATCTGAAAATAAAAATGACATAAAAAATCTAGAAATAAAATTAAGAAAGCTAAATGAGAAGACAAATGCAAGCCAAATTGTAAAAAAGAAAATTAAAACCATTGAAACTGAACTTGAACACCTCTATTTAAATAAAATTAAAGGTGCACAAATAAGATCTAGAGTACAATGGCTAGAAGAAGGAGAGAAAACTACTAAATATTTCCTAGGCCTCGAAAAATCAAGACAAACAAAAAAAGCATTACAGCGCTAAAAAAATAAACAAGGGAAAATAGTAACAGACTCCGCAGAAATCCTAAACATAGAAAGATCATACTATGAAAATTTATATAAAAGCACTTCTCCAAATTTAAATGATATCAAAAATTATATAAATGAAACTAACATTGATCACAAACTATCAGAAAAAGAAAGTGATTCCTTGGGGGGCCCCTTAACAATAGAAGAATGCACTAAAGCAATATTTAACATGAAATTAAATAAATCTCCAGGAATAGATGGGCTAAGCGTAGAATTTTATCGCACTTTTTGGAGCAATTTAAAAGAATTTACAGTTGACGTTTTTAATAAATGCTATGAAGACGGAGAACTAACAACCATACAAAAGATTGGTATAATCTCTTTTATTTACCAAAAAAAAAAGACCCTTTGTCACTGGATAACTATAGACCAATTACGCTATTAAATGTAGATACTAAACTCATTGCATATGCAATAGCCCAGCGCTTAAAACCAATACTGCTGAAAATAATTCATGGAGATCAAAGTGGGTATATCAAAAATAGATATATTGGTTTTAATATACACCAAATCCAAGACATTATAGACTATGCTGAAACTTTTACCATAGATGGTGCATTACTCTTTATTGACTTTTCAAAAGCTTTTGATTCATTAGAATGGAATTTTATGTACGAAGCCCTTATAAAATTTGGACTACCAAACTCATTTATTAAATGGGTTAAAACATTATATAAGAATATTAAAGGCTGCATGCTAAATAATGGGTGGATTTCAGAAACTTATAATGTATCTCGTGGGATACGTCAAAGGTGTCCGTGCAGTTCTCTAATTTTTACAATAGCAGTAGAAATTCTTGCATGCAAAATAAGACAAGATACTGCTATTAAGGGATTTCAAATAAAATTAGATTCCAAAACACATAGTCTGAAAATCTCACAATTAGCCGATGACACAACTCTTTTTTTAAAATGCAAGCAGGAAATTAGCTATGCTTTAAATATTATTGAAATATTTGGAACACTCTCAGGTCTTAAACTCAACCGATCAAAAACAGAAGGAATATGGCTAGGCAGACTTAAAAGTTGTAAAGATAAATATGAAAATATTAACTGGAATAAAGAACCTATTAAAAGCCTAGGTGTATACTTTGGACTTAACAAAAATGAATGTGACAAATTAAATACTGAAAAAATTCTAAGAAAGTCTCAAAATACAATCAATAGCTGGAACAGAAGAAATCTCACAATGATAGGTAGAATAACAGTAATTCAATCTCTCATCTTACCAAATTTAACTTTCTTAGCATCAGTTACAACCATTTCCAAAGAATTTTTAAATGACTTTCAAAAACTTATTTACCACTTCATTTGGGGTAATAAAAAAGAAAAAGTTAAACGAATCACGCTATGTAAAGATTTCTTGGAAGGAGGCCTCAAAATGATCAATATTGATGATTTTCTATCAGCTATACAATTATCCTGGGTCAAACGTTTAACATCAACACACTTTGCAAACTGGAAAGTCATTCCCCTCTTCTTTTTTAATAAATTTGGAGAAAACTTTTCTTTATTTAACAGGAATCCAGGTAGCATAAAAGCAATCCCAAAACTCAGTAAAACACTCCCTCTTTTCTATTTAGAAATAGTCAAAAGTTGGTTTAAGATAAAAAATATCTCTGAAATAAAAACTAACAGTACAAATTTTATTAATATAAGACAACAATACATTTGGGGCAATAAACATGTAAAATTTCAAAACAAATGTTTAATATTTTCACATTGGATAACAAATGGAATACTGTTTATTAATGATATAATAGATGAAGCAGGAAATATATCACAAAAGGCAGTATTAGATAAATTGACCCTCAAATCTAACTGGATATCAGAACTATCTAGAATAAAAGCTGCAATACCAAGAAAATGGCAAATGATAATGAAATCAGATAAATCATTCTATACTAAAGTTAAAACAGATAAAAAGTTATACTTAAAAACACAAAATAATACAAAATTGATCAGCATTGAAAACCTTCCATCAAATGAAATTTATAAAAGCATTAACTCCGGTTATATAGAGGAAAAAACACCAATTGGCTTTCTAAAGTGGAAAACACAATTTAAATTAGATTCATCAAGCTATTTATATAAAATGCTTAACTTTATATTTAATAGTTTACAAGTAAACAAACTAAAAATATTCAGGTGGAAGTTACTTCATTATATACTTCCTTGTAAAAAACTATTGTACATCTGGCAACTGAAAAGTGATGACCAGTGCCATATCTGCAACCAATCAGAAAACTATGAACACTTTTTCATTTCATGCAAATACTTTAAAAAAATTTGGAAAAAAGTCAAAATACTCCTTGATAAAATAAAAATGGGAACACATATAATCACCTTCAAAAATCTAATACTAGGCTACAAAATATATGATAAAAACTAATATGACATCAATCTATTTCTCACTGTATTAATATTTTCTATTCATAAAGCTACATATGCATCAGAGTATAAACAAAAAAATGTTGATGTCTATAGAATATTTAAATTAGAATTTAAACAACATTATGAAAATATGAAACTTCTTGATAAAACAACAAGTAGATTTTTGAATGATGTTTATAAAAAAATATAATAACCATATTGATTATTGTGCATGATCATTCTTCTGTATTACTATATATATCATGTAGAAAAACTCAAATGTAAACAAAGGATTTATTTTAAGATGTTTATATGTGACGTACATGTATGGTCAATGTTTACCTGTAGAACATGCTTTTTGACCCTGTACTGTCTGCTATCTAATTACTGGAAAATATCTAATATTTCAGGATAAAAATGATTCCTTCTTGATCAATCTATCATAAGTCAATGGAAATATAATAAAACTCACCATTAGAAATACTCATTCTTTTGCTCTCGAAATCACTCCACGTGTTATCCTTCAACCATTTGATCATCTCAATTTTCACAGGAATATTTTGATTAGGTTACAAGGTCAATGATTAAATTATAACCAACATCGGACAATAGATAGTACAACTTCCGTATTTACTTTACATAATAATGACCTCCACAAAACTAAGTTGACAAATTGTTAAAATCAATGTATTGTATTTATAATAACTAATCATGATTCATATTATATATATATAAACAAATATAAATTTACTGTATAATCTCCCTGGTTAAACAGTAACTAATTTACAGGGAATCCGGCTGAATGCTGTGAGTCGAGTAATTTGTTAAACAGCAGAGAAATGTGTAATAAAAGATTTATCGTTTAAAAAAAAAAAAAAAAAAGAATAGGCAAATTAATCTAGGACCAACGTTGCCTTGGGGAGTTAGAACCTTATTTTCTCATAAATTTCATAGATGAAGTGCAATCTGATTTCCATTTCTTCCAAAGAAAACATGATGGGTTGAACCGTATTTTGTGGCTAGTAAAACCAAACCTCCCGCTTATAAGGCAATGTTAAAAATAGTACTGAAATGACAACACTATTTGACAGGAATACAGTACAAACGAATTCATATCGGGACCTTTTATAGCTATGATTTGTGTTTGCTTAAGGTAGTTCAGGGGTATACCGCCATCTTAAATTGTACAATCACAGTAAATAATTGGTCTAGTTTTTTGCCCAAATCTGCAAATTTTGTGACAGATTTGCAATTTATTGGTTACCCGGCTTATATATATATATATATATATAAAGAAAACATTATCGAAAATATTTTACCAAATACTAAATATTTGTGCTTTTAGAATTAACTTTTCAAATAAGCTATTTAACGGGAGATAACTCTTTTAGTACAAAATTTATACTGGACATATAAGAAAATGTTTATTTTTTACAAATAGCAAGAAAACAAGTTCGGTGACACTATTTTTTCTTTTTGTTCTCTTAAAATATATTTTAAAACCTATCTTGTCATATTCTATTTCAAAATTCTGTCTCACAGATTTTTTTTTATGCACAAAAATGTGTTTTTTTAATTTTGAACGATTCGTACCTTGAAAAATAGCACAGTGACCCATATCATTTTTTGGACAAAGCATAGTAAACTCTTGATTTTTGCAAAGTATAAGAAAATCCTGTCATTTTTTTCTATACCTCTGAACTACCTTAATCGAGTTATTAATATTAAACAGCGGTATACTACTGTTGCCTTTAATAAACTTATTTACCTAGCTAAATACAACTATTCACACCCGCTTTAAATTTGAACTCCCATTCTTGATCTGTTTTCAATTATGCTAAACTGATCATTACCCCAAAAATAGTTAATGAAAGATAAAAATAAGACAATCTTTATAAATATGCTGAAAAATTACCAAGCAATGACGCAGATATACTCAACTTACATTTGAAAAAAAATTAACACAACTTAACTTTCTGTATTTTTTTAACAGTGGTATAATAAATTTCAATTGTTTATCTAGCACAGGAATTGTTTTTCAAGTAACCTGTTGAATAAATTTATATAAGTTGATGAACCTCTGCACATATATGTTTATTTATTTGAGTCATGTTCTATTTTTTTCATTTATGCTTTATATACTTTATTTTATTCTCTATATCGGTCATGATTACCGGTATTTAGTTTCGTAAAGTTTTTAAGAAATTATTCTTATTTCAAATATCTTGAAATTTCTTGATTAAACCCATACCATGAGTCTTTTTTTTTTT
This sequence comes from Mytilus edulis, assembly GCA_019925275.1. NCBI lineage: Eukaryota > Metazoa > Mollusca > Bivalvia > Mytilida > Mytilidae > Mytilus > Mytilus edulis. The sequence goes on along the minus strand of CM034349.1, from coordinate 11,772,682 downwards.
TAAATGTGTCATATTTAAAATAAAATTAAAATCCTCTATTAGAACAGAGTCAGATCGATTTACATTTTAACAATACTGAATAGATGATATGGAAACTGCAAAGTTCTCATCTACATTCGTCATTTGAAGATTTATCTTTGACTTCTAGTATGTTTCTACAAAAAATTATGATCTCTAAATACCATTGAAGCACTAACAAAACTTGCGTGTCCATACTTTTGTCAGAAACTACTTTGTCAATTGTAAGTCAATTGTAATCAAGTTTCTGATCATATAATAAAAAATATGAGGTATTAGACCATTATTCCTGATTGACTAATTTAAAAATTGGATTGATGGTAGGAACGCCCTCTAGAAACAACCTTTTACTTAAATAGATATATACAAAGCTATGTTGGCTTTGAGAATATATAGCCTTGCTGCATTGAAGACTCTTTCTCAAATTAACATAATCAGAACTGGAATGGTTATCATAGTAATAAATTTGGCTATAAAACCTAGTAGACCCAACCTTCTTGCATGTGGATACATTGGATAGAGAGGCGACAGAAACAGGCGCTACTAAATCGATGTTATATAGAGATTGAAAGCTAATAATTGGGAAACTGACATCATTCTTTTGTCGTAATATTTTGTACTCAACCAAGCTTCTAGATGTTACTTAACAGTATTTTTTGCTTTTTTTTTATTTGAAGTTCGATGGGATAAATGCGTTCAACATCAACTTTTGATTTTGTTTGTCAGAGAACATTATCTGCGGAAAAATAATTTCAAGAACAACTCTAGCGTTTAGTTTGTAGTCCAGATTTGTTTTTTTCTCAGTCAAGTTATGACTTTTGAACAGGGGTTCACTACTGTTGCCTTTATTTCTTTTAGTTGTTACGAAGACGTTTCTTTGTGAAGTCAGCCTCATATGAGCAAGTCGGCAAAAAAAGAGGAGCACAGTTGTTTTTTATCAGAATGCCGTTTGTTTGATGTAAAAGTGTCCTCTAAAGGTGAAAAATATATTGTCAGTTTCAGCGATTTTCGTTGTTGCTGGAATCAGAGTGAATTATTTACAAAGTACGATATACATCCTCCCTAAGACAAGATATGCGTATCTACGTTGGCCATTCTGTTTAATGATGGAGAAACAAATGCGAAATCAATATGCATTTTAGATTGAAAAAGGGAGATACTTATGTACAGTGTAGAACAGTCAAATGTGTTAATACTACTAGTATTACAACATGCTAGTTGTTTACTTTACTCTAGCATATCTGTGGAATATGTTAGTACCCGTATCTGATTCATGCCGCCTCTAAAACAGGTACCTTCACAATCACTTTCAAGCCCATTCTTAATTGCTGGCAAAAGTGATGTTGATAATAAGAAAAGAGGCTTAGTGTAACACTTGTGACCCAGCAATACAATTGTTTGTAAGGAATTCTGATATCCAACACATGGTTAGATGATAACAGGGTTATTCAGCATCATTAATAATAATTCCGCATTAAGAAAAGTCTTTAATTGTGACATTAACACAATAGTTTACTTAATAGATAGAATGGTCAAGTGGTGGTTAATAAAAAAAAAAACAATCCATGCCTACACCGGGCTCATGGTTTCTATTAAAAAATTTACCGTTTATCCGTTGTAATTATAATGCATATGAGATACTTGTGTACAGTGTAAAAAAGTCAAATGTGTTAATACTACTAGTATTACAACATGCTAAATAATGTTTACAAAACTTTTTTTTCTTCGAAAAACTAAGGATTTTCTTATCCCAGGAATAGATTACCTTAGCCGTATTTGGCACAACTTTTTGGAATTTCGGATCCCCAATGCTCTTCAACTTCGTACTTGTTTGGCTTGATAAATATTTTGATATGAGCGTCACTGATGAGTCTTATGTAGACGAAAAGGGCGTCAAGCGTACTAAATCATAATCCTGGTAACTTTGATAACTATTTACACCACTGGGTCGATGCCACTGCTGGTGGACGTTTCGTCCCCGAGGGTATCACCAGCCCAGTTGACAGTACCTCGGTGTTGACATGAATATCAATTATGTGGTCATTTTCATAAATTTCCTGTTTACAAAACTTTAATTTTTTCGAAAAACTAAGAATTTTCTTATCCCAAGAATAGATTACCTTCGCCGTATTTGGCACAACTTTTTGGAATTTTGGATCCATAATGCTCTTCAACTTTGTTCTTGTTTGGCTTGATAAATATTTTGATATGAACGTCATTGATGAGTCTTATGTAGACGAAACGCACGTCTGGCGTACTAAATCATAATCCTGGTACCTTTGATAACTATTCAACATTATTTGATATCTATTTAAGAAATTGACAAGTAATATTGACCTGTTTAATGAAACACAGCAAAGCCATTATGGCATCATTTCTGTGACCCATCAATAACTATGTTGCGTCATAGTGGAAATATATACCGAATATTTTAATTATTTTTAGGGGGGAAGGTAATAGAGTAACATTCTACATTTACAGAAATCATGCAATGATATTCCTGAATGAGTTTAAACAAAGACTTTCTTTCTTATCTCGTGTTTACAATGTTATTTCACATAAATTAAAATAATCACTGACACACAAAAATCAGTAATAGAAAGATTAAGTCACGCTTTCTCCATAACTGCTTGTAGATATTTACCTTATTGTAGATATTAAGGTCTCGTGAAACTAACAGGGCAAATATGAAATATGCATTCATGAATCTATGAATAGTAATTGTTTGCAACTACCCAAATTAATTATTGCATTTGAGACTATTTATTTTTGAATTTCTCTCTCTCTTTGAGAGAAACTTTAAACGATTGTTGTTAGCAAAGATGTTGTATTTTGATTAAAACTAGCACTTAACATAAACAGAAAAATACATCAATTACCCGCAAAAACTTGAAACTCTTAAAATTGATTTATTTTTTAATTAAAAAAAAACTGCGGCATCGTGATTTCGTATGTAAGGTCTTCCAAGAAAATATATTTCCCATAAATGAGAGAGAATAGAAAAACATGACAAAGGAGATTTCATTGTTACATTTATCTTGTTTGGTTCATGTGTTACTTTTGACTAATTCACCTCAGGCGATCATTCTTACAATGTTTTCTTTTCTGAAACAAAGTTACATGAGTTATGAGGAGGGAAAAAAGACAAAATTGATAGACTACAATATATCAAGTGCATTTGTTTACGCTTGCAAAACTATGAATCGTGCAAAAACTAAACACTGTAATAGAAAAAAGTTATCACACTCGTCGTTTAATGTTTATGAAAAACAGTTTGAAAGTCAAATCAATTGTTCAGTTACTGTAGACAAAATCTTAAATACCCAAAAAAGAAAGTGCAAAAACCCGGTGTGTATAATATGTTCAGGGCCTTAAAAACATAAGTGTTTTCCAAACGCCTTTTAATTTTCACAGCAAAAGTAACATTTTGCACAACATTTTATAAAATAATTTCATAAAATTGTAGCTTTTCTTTTATTGTATTACTAACATATTTGATTCATTCATTTCAAAGGGGTTTACTATTTATAGCTTCTCTTTTATTGTATTACTAACATATTTGATTCATTCATATCAAATGGGTTTACTACCCCTCCCCCTCAATGTACAGACTACACGTGGTTCTAATACCAGCGACCTGATGATACTCATTAGATGAAGCCCTTGAATTCGTTTCTGAGACAGCAACATAATGACACAAAATATCAAAATACATATTATTACCAGTAACCTCTATCACACCAGACAATCACAATAGCTTTTAATAGATATTATAGTGTCATTTGGATAATAACTATTTTGCAAGTCTTCTTACTTTTGTAGCCATGGCGTTGTCAGTGTATTTTCGAATTATGAGGTTGACTGTCCCTTTGATATCTTTTGTCCCTCTTTTGTATGGATTTAAAACCTATCTATAAAAATAAGATGTGGTATGATTGTCAATAAGACAACTCTCTATAAGTGACTTAAGGACCATCAAACTAACCGCTATAGGTCACCGTACGACCTTCAAAATTGAACAAAACCCATACCGAATAATCAGATATAAAATGAAAAATGTAAAACAATTTGTTGAAGAAAATATTTTTACACAAAAGTAAATACAGTCTTTTTGTACATTGTTTTTTTTTCTATCTTTAAGCTCCACTTTTGTGTTTATTTCCTTGTATAATGAAAAGTCTTTGTCACTAAATGGATCAATCAAAATTAAATCAAAACAAATCGGTATAAGGTCCTCAAGAATGGAGGTCACTAATACATTGATGTAGCAGTTAATTTAAACAACATAATGTAATTTTGGCATCACCGTGTAATCATTTAATGTATAATTATATATATAAATGAAAAAATATAATATGTGTTAGATATGAATTTTGATAATTTATCATAAACCGGTGCCCATTTCACAGTGCTTATTGTTCCTCGTATGGACAATGTATACAAGCCACCTGCAATGTTTTTCGTATACATTCCTAATTCCTTCCCTTACATTTTATTCATGAAATGAAAAGGAGTTGATGAAAAATGGTTTGGACCTACTGATTTTACTGTGTCAATGGAAGGCGTTCGTGCGTTAAATGGGACATATCAATGTAATCTTTTAGGTCTATATTGTCGAACAATTTGTACATGGAAAAGTGGAATATAAATGTCCACTTTCTGTATAATCGTAGTACTATATCACATGAATGAAAGGTCGCTCAAAACTCTACACCAGCACACAAATGTCGGTATTTCCTTACTTCCCCAATTTGTCCCTTCGATATTTGATACATGAAAGCGTTTAAAACAGGATGTCCTATGCCAGTATTCAAATAATAAAAGGAGGAACTTTTAATATTGTGGAGAGGGGAGGCAGAATGAGTTTTTGTGGATTAAGTATCTCTATCGTGTTTGTAAGCGGTGTTTATGAGAGGCTGGTGTCATATGGTATGTTGAACCCAATGGAAAACATCTATATTGCCAAGTCCTGATTGTAAATGAAAAAAGTCGTTCATTTATACATGGTTATAAAAGAGGGGCGAAAGATACCAGAGGGACAATCGAACTTATAGATTGAAAATAAACAGACAACGCCATGGCTAAAAAATTTAGACAAACAGACAGATAAAAGTACAGAATACACAGCATAGAAAACTAAAGACTAAGCAACACGAACCCTATCAAAAACTGGAGGTGATCTCAGGTACCCTGGAAGGATAAGCAGATCCTGCTCCACATGTGGCACCCGTCGTGTTGCTTATGTTGTTACAAATCCAGTAAAAAGTATAATTCGGAAGGTCACATTCGTAAAATGGAAGGACATTGTAGTTACGACATAAGGAACATATCCGATATCATCTGTGAAACGGGTATTCCATAACGGTCAACCAACTTGTGATGGCGTCCGTAAAATTTAGAAGGGGTGATTTCAACTTCACCATTTGGAACTCTTGGTTAAATAGCTTCCTTGTGAGCAAGGAAACCAAGATAGGAAATACAATCCCGGGAATATCGTATCAATTGTAAAAGGAAAGGTCGAATCTCAGACGGCCTAGTCGATTTTTTCAATCATCTTTCATTGCTAAACTTTTATCATTCATTCGTTCATTTTCTAATTTATGTTGATGTTGATTACAACAATGTATTATACAACGAAACAGCATCGTACAATTTTCACTTTTAATTTTATCTACATAACATAAAAAAAACTTGAAACACGAATAATTATGCAATACCTTTATCATTTTAAATACTAATATAAAGAATCATAGTTCATATTAATACACTATATGTCATATTTCTTCACTTCTTGTAATTCAAAATCATGGATTTACCATGTTATCACAATCATTTTCATTTTCAAAATACCACCACCATGAAACATGAATAGAACCATACAAGAAGTACAGACATACAAGTTCTAAAAAAAAAGTGAATCACAAAAAAATACTGAACTCCAAGGAAAATTCAAAACGGAAAGTCCCTTATCAAATGGCAAACTAAAATGACGAAACACAACAAATGAATGAACAACAACTGTCATATTCCTGACTTTGTACAGGCCTTTTCAAATGTAGAAAATGGTGGTTTGAACCTTGTTTTGTAGCGCTAAACCTATAAATTATATGACAGTCGCATCAAATTCCAGTATATTTACAACATCTTCCATATTAAAATATCACATCATGCAGCAATATACCTAATGCGTTCTTTTCCTGTCCACACTTAAACATAATATAAAACGTAACAAACAAGAGTAACACGTGATGTAAAATAACATTAGGTAGCTATAAAACATCAGATGTAATAATTTCATTTGATTTCAGAGCAGAACTTTTCTAAAGGTTAGTAGCTTTATATTTGATTTATACTTGTGCGGTGGCGGGGCATACTTTTGACAAATTACATTTTAAGTAAGATAAATATACTGAACAAATAACATTTAACATGCAAATATAACAGCCAACATTTATTAATTGAGGAAAGTAACATATTGGCTTATGGCTCACAGACAATAGAGTCTTCCCGAATGAAAATATTAAGTCACTACAAAGCATTCTCAATTTATTCGCATTCTTGCGGATAGTAAGAACAATCAAAATTGAAAGCGGAGATGGTGTTAAGTTGGTTTATTGATTAATTGATTAGAACGTGTGGTTCTCATTTTGATCCGAATGATTTTTAATTAAATTCAATTTTTTATTAACCAAATATTTTACAACATATACTAACTATAAATTACAAAATTTTGTAATAATAAAAACTATGACTATCATGGCTATCAAAACGGAAATTCCTTAATCAAATGGCAAAATCAAATGATAAAACACATCAAACGAATGGACAACAGCTGTCATATCAGTACTTGGTACAGGCATTTTCAAATGTAGAAAATTACAAAAATAGACGATCATGACAAAACAGTAGTAAATACACATAAAATTAAATATATATAGATATAATTCCAAATAGCAAATATATGTAACAAATGAAGTACAAATCAACTTAAAAGCAGTAATTTCTGAGCTTCAGTGCTCGAAATTTATAATTCACAAGGTGCATAAGTCTTTTACATTAGTAGTGCTTAATAATTGTAAAAGTTTATACACAGATGGCTCACGCGAATAATATGGTTTTATTCAACATCACGCAAATTTGAATACAAAGTGCATTATAATATAAAATGCATATCATCCTCAATATCATCAATACACAATGTGCAGGTTCTTAGGTTTCTATTAACATTAGAATATGTTGCCTTTTCTATAACTAGATTGTGCGAAGACAATCTCATTTTAACAATACCCTTTTTTTTTTGTAAAATTCGGGTAATAGTTTACATAAATATGTCTGTAAAAAATTTGATATCTTTTATCTATAAAAAATGTTAATGATCTATCTAAATTAGCATCATGTTTTATAATATTGCACAGTCTCTGTTTAATAACCATAATATGTTCTTCGCATACATTTCTTTTTAACCAAAAGATACTCTGTTTCGAATTCACTTTCTCGTACTCATACTTCTTCTATTTTCTTTCAGATATTCCGGCATAGTACCCTACTGTCTTTTATTTGATTACTCTCTCTCACACACACACACATATATGTGTTCCGAAGTACGAGCAAATAACCATGTAAAATACTATGGCTATCATATGCAATAGGATAGTCATCATGACAAATTGTGCTTTTTCTTAGAATATCAAATGCAATATTTAAAACAAACCCGATAATTAGTATTTAGTTAAATTTGAGTTGATGACATTTATATATTTATATATTTATTCTATTATATTTCATTTTGTTTTCTAAAGTTAATATGCTGTTTTTTCTGGTGCAAATTCTGAAAAGTTGTATTCTTATTCTTCTATTTGTGGTATTCTGTGTTTTTATTGTAATTCATTAAATCTTGACAGTAGAACGGCAAACAGTGTTTTTGTTTGTTTTTAAACTTTCAATAGAGTTGCAATACGCATAATGAACAGTTAACCAATTGAGAACCGGAATTCCGTGAATTGGAAATCCGTGTGGTATATCAATCTAAAGTTGTTTTAAGATCATTTCAGCGCAAGAGAACATTTTTAATCGTAACTTTAAATTTTATTCATACATGTTTATGGATATATGGCCAGTGCTAATTGTGTTAGTAGTTAGATAATTAATTGTATTATCTAGCTATGTTGGTACTTTTTTTAAATCAAACAGTACAACAAATAAATACTGTACAAATATTTGCTTTAAACTGAAACCTTAGAAATGAACAAGATGATTAATTATCTTTACCTTTACGTACGAATAGAAAATAGAAAAGGTAGAATTACAACTAGAAACGATTAGACATTTTACAAAACTCGATCAGAATTACAAATACAACATTATAACTAAATACATGAATGTTGTATGACAAGTACTGTGACTTGTCTTATAGCAATACGAATTAACACTCAGCAAAACAGACATTTTTAGGAATAGGTCCTTAAAAGACTAGACGACATAAATGGTAAATCACAATCTAAGACGTGGTAAAATTGTTCTTAGTTAGTTTAGACACAGATCTTCGTATGGATCAACAAATTCGTGATGATGTCTATAAAATATACGGAGTGTCATTTTTAGTCTTTCCTCCTCAAAATTTTTTTGGAGCAGTTTCTGCGTAAGGTGTTCGCTTCTGTATATGAAGTCCGTATATTGTGAACATGCACGTGCAGAACGTATCTATGAGTCTAGAAATTTGTGCAACGATGCGGATAAAAGAAAAAGAAAATAAGATTATAAAATAAATTTGTTTAACTAATATACCTTCTATGTTTCTTTCAATAAAGATGGCTAACCGTACAATACTGTTCCTTGTGACAGCAATGGCATTGATGGTGCTGGTGTCAACTATTTCATTTCAACCCTCCGAAATAGTTGCTGAAACCAAAAAAATAAACAAAAGTTAGTATTATAGATATATTTGGAAAGAAGTTTTTTAATCTTCGGAAATCCTTTTTATGACAATGTTATTGTCTCTCACATTGAAATGTTAATGAAAATCATTGCCAATTAAATTTTAAATAGAAGTGATTCAAATGCACTTATAACGTTTAGGTGAAGTAAACATAAATATCAAAACTGCTTTGATTTGTATGAGGTTGTCTACTTTTATTTGATGCTGATTGGTATATTTTTGTTGTGACACCTACACAGTTATTTCATCCTTGTTACTAATAGCTATAACTATGTATTGCTGATGGGGATTGTCAGTTTTCCAGCCGAAGGTCGATGGTTCCTTCGGCACTCCGTGGGCCGAAACCAGTAAAAACTGATCGCCGCTAAATACTTAAGTAGACAAAATCGCTGAACCGAAAATTGCTTCAAACACCAAAAATTCATCATTCATCTTTATATTATAATGTATGTATATGTAAACTATTCAGGAAGTGTATGTATTGTTATGGCGAATTACTAGAATTTCCATCTAAAAAATTAATGCAAGTAAATATAATTGCGAAAGATTCAATTTATTTACAAGAGTAACGTAGTTTGATAGAATTAAATACCTTGACCAGGCATAAAAAACAACATTTCAGTGGCTAGCTTATAATAATTTTCACTTCTTTAGTCAATGCAAGATGCAGTATAAGCAAACAAGAAAACATATAAATGTTGAAATATTGAAATATCAAAGTTTTCACTAAAAGCATGAATGACCCGTGTATTCTGTCCTTTAACATTATTACAATTTCAACATTTGTGTTTTTTTAACCTAATATCGACTGCATACAAATCGTTTAAACAAAGACCAGCTTAAAAGCTATCGTTTTGCAGATGGCAGTATTTTGGGCAACAGCATGGTTGTTATAATTGGCTGTTTAAAATTAACAAGAAGCGTAATTGCAGTAATCTGATTATGTCAAAAACATCCTTAGCACTAAATAAAGAATGTTGTTTGGTTTTATGGTGATTATAGTTATCAAAGGTACCAGGACTATAATTTAGTACGCCAGACGCGCGTTTCGTCTACATAAGAATCATCAGTGACGCTCATGTCAAAATATGTATAAAGCCAAACAAGTACGAAGTTGAAGAGCATTGAGGATCCAAAATTCCAAAAAGTTGTGCCAAATACGGCTAAGGTAAACTATTCTTTGGATAAAAAAATCCTTGGATTTTTCGAAAAATTCAAAGTTTTGTAAACAGGAAATTTATAAAAATGACAACATAATTGATATTCATGTCAACATCGAAGTGCTGACTACTGGGCTGGTGATACCCTCGGGGATGAAACGTCCACCAGCAGTGGCATCGACCCAGTGGTGTAAATAGTTATCAAAGGTACCAGGATTATAATTTAGTACGCCAGACGCGCGTTTCGTCTACATAAGACTCATCAGTGACGCTCATGTCAAAATATGTATAAAGCCAAACAAGTACGAAGTTGAAGAGCATTGAGGATCCAAAATTCCAAAAAGTTGTGCCAAATACGGCTAAGGTAAACTATTCCTTGGATAAGAAAATCCTTGGATTTTTCGAAAAATTCAAAGTTTTGTAAACAGGAATTTTATAAAAATGACCACATAATTGATATTCACGTCAACATCGAATTGCTGACTACAGGGCTGGTGATACCCTCGGGGATGAAACGTCCACCAGCAGTGGCATCGACCCAGTGGTGTAAATAGTTATCAAAGGTACCAGGATTATAATTTAGTACGCCAGACGCGCGTTTCGTCTACATAAGACTCATCAGTGACGCTCATGTCAAAATATGTATAAAGCCAAACAAGTACGAAGTTGAAGAGCATTGAGGATCCAAAATTCCAAAAAGTTGTGCCAAATACGGCTAAGGTAAACTATTCCTTGGATAAGAAAATCCTTGGATTTTTCGAAAAATTCAAAGTTTTGTAAACAGGAAATTTATAAAAATGACAACATAATTGATATTCATGTCAACATCGAAGTGCTGACTACTGGGCTGGTGATACCCTCGGGGATGAAACGTCCACCAGCAGTGGCATCGACCCAGTGGTGTAAATAGTTATCAAAGGTACCAGGATTATAATTTAGTACGCCAGACGCGCGTTTCGTCTACATAAGACTCATCAGTGACGCTCATGTCAAAATATGTATAAAGCCAAACAAGTACGAAGTTGAAGAGCATTGAGGATCCAAAATTCCAAAAAGTTGTGCCAAATACGGCTAAGGTAAACTATTCCTTGGATAAGAAAATCCTTGGATTTTTCGAAAAATTCAAAGTTTTGTAAACAGGAATTTTATAAAAATGACCACATAATTGATATTCACGTCAACATTGAATTGCTGACTACAGGACTGGTGATACCCTCGGGGAGGAAACGTCCACCAGCAGTGGCATCGACCCAGTGGTGTAAATAGTTATCAAATATAATTTAGTACGCCAGACGCGCGTTTCGTCTACAGTTGAATCACAGACATAAATTTTGGTTTTTATGCATTTTTGACATTTTCAAAGGAATTTCTGGAAAAAGGTGCTATTCTTTAAATCCGATATTAATATTTCAAATGGCTTTTGATAAGTTACAATTAACAATATGTCCATTCAAAATATTATTATTCAGAAGACAGAATATGCAAAAAGGCTGACATCTTGAACATTCTTGAAGATTTCTGTCCTCGACCTTTCGTGTGATATAACGGAAACTGCACCATACGAATTTGTGATGATCGGGCAAAAACAATAGTACATATGTTGTGTTTTCGAATGGTATATAGTATAGCCGTATGTTAGGTGGGTGAATAAACAATAAAATGTTATGGTTAATGTCACTCGTCTATGTGTTGAAAGCAGTATAAAAGAGCTAGTGATGTTATATATAGATTTCACGTTAGAAAAGAGACGTTGAATTAAATAGCCCCAAGCGAGGCCGAAGGTGATTACAGGAGATTGGGCCGTGAAGTAAATACTAAAAAGTAAGACATCAAGGCGACGACGTTATATTTAACACCATCTAAAGGACAACATGTAATCTTCAACTATAAAAGTATATCTATATAATGTCTTAAGATCCATATTAGTCCCATAATTTTTTTTCTTCTAAATTTGTAACGGGCTGTCGTTGCGAAACAAATTTTACTATTATAGTGGAAGAGCGGTTCAGCCGTAGACTAGATATTGGCATGGAAAAACTTACTTTGTTTGACTGCATTTACCAATTATTACTTCTTTTCTTTCTTTTTTAGTGCGTTTGTTCAAACGTCAAGTCGGGTGTTGCTGTCCTATGTGCATCGTTGGGTGTAGTTGCTGCTGTGGACCTCGAAAGAGATAGATTTTGTCCAGAGAAACTTAAAATCTAATTTTCGAACGAAATGTTATTATTATATTTATATAAATGATATACACTACATGTTCTCTTACAGTCATTTCTATACGGACTTAGTCAATTTTCTCTGTACATCTGATAATAACATTTATGGCATCTTAATTTTTAATTCATGAATTATTAAACGTGAAAATATGGAACGCACATGTCACATGACCTACATGAAAACCAGTGCAAAAATATATCTTCGATTATATCTTCCAAAGAAAAAGTCCGGTTATTAATTTAGTAAAGTATGGTAAGCAGGCGCCTGTAAAAATTCTTCGTGCAAAAAATAATGACCATTTTCCTGACTTTGTGCAGGACATTTTAACAAAAAATGGTGGGTTGAACCTGGTTTTACGGCTAGCTAAACCTCACACTTTTATGGCAATGTTAAATATAATATTAAAATGACAACATTGCATGAAAGGACTACAGTACGAATAAATGCAGGAGAAAGGAATACACAAATAACATTACAATAGGTCATTTCGACATGCTAATAGTTATCAAAGGTACCAGGCTTATAATTTTATACACCTTACGTACGTTTCGTCTACATCTGACTCACAAGTGATGCTTAGATCAAAATAGTATAGAAAGCGAAATAAGTACAAAGTTGAAGATCATTAGTTACCCAAAATTCTAAAAAGTGGTGCCAAATACGACTAAGGTTAACTATGCCTGGGATAAGAAAATCCGTAGTATTTAGAATAATTCTTACTTTGGAAACAGTAAATTTATAAAAAATGACCATTACACACAAAATAAAACAAACACGTAACACAAAAAACGAAAGCACATAGAACAGTACAAAATAACCCTGGAATGTCACCTACGAAATAACGCTACGCTTCAGAATGAGGTCACAGGTAAAAGTGACGTCACGATAATTTTCGAAAAGTTTGATATAGTTCAAATCAGGTGTCTAATTATGGCATTTAATGTATAATCAACATTACAATTTAATTAATATAGATTGTGTTAGCATTGTATTCACGCTATGTAGGTATTAATTTTATGAATAAAACTATAAAACAAATAAATCGTATGCGTTAATATAAGTTGCCCCAAACTAAAATCTTATAAATGAACTGGGTGATTCATTATCTTTAAATTTTCAGAATTACAAATACACGTTATAAAAAAATACATTAATTGTAGATAGCAAAGTACCCTGACACGTCTTGTCGTTATGCGAAATCATACTCAGCAAAACAGTCAAATTCCGAAATAGGTCACGTTCAATACATTTAAAAAACACAAGACGACGTTAATGATAAACAACAATCTAAGACGTGGTAAAAATATCCTTAGTTAGTTTAGACAGAGACACATCGTATGGATCAACCAATTCGTGATGGTGTCCATAAAATTTACAGAGTGTCATTTTTAATCGTTCCTACTCTTAACTTTGTAGGAGCAGTTTCTGCGTAAGGAACACACTGTATATGAAGTCCGTATAGTGTGAACATGCAATGTAACAACGATAACATTTTAAATAATCAATCAAAGTTTGCGATCCTTTTTCATACATAACAATATATATTGGATCTAACTGTGCTGTAGCTCAAAACTACTAATGTTCTAATAGGTATTACCAACTTCTGCAGAAAAGATGGTTATTCAACTATCAAATATATAGAATAAATTTTTGCAGAAAATCAAATAAGCACAATTGATGAAATTAAAACATCTAGTACAGATGGTTTATCCGTTAAAATTCTTAAATTGGAAAAACCAGTAGTTGTGACACCTATCACAAAACTGATAAAGCAAATCAGTTGAACACTCGATATATCCATAAAGTCCCTAATCAAATGGCAAAATCAAAGGATAAAACACGTCAAACGAACGGACAACTGTAATATTCCTGACTTGGTACAGGCATTTTCAAATGTAGAAAATGGAAGATTGAACCTGGTTTTATAGCGCTAAACCTCTCACTTGTACGACAGTCGCATCAAATTCCTAATTGATTCTATTTCACAAGGTAAATAGTCATCTTGTAGCTATTACCTAGTCAGTATTAAACCTTTTGTGCGACATTTTTCAATACCGCAATCTACCCTCAAGTAGATGGTTTTCTTCATAGTTTATTTCATCAATATTTATGCGCTTTTGGGGTAGGATACCACTGCCAGACTGCACTCCTTAAAAATTAATGATAACTGGAAAAATGGTTTTGAAAACGATCAAATATACTGTTTTGAAAACCTTCAACTGACTCCTACTTTCTGTCTTGATTTAGAAACTGAAGGAATGTACATGTAGATAAGAGGAATCGACTAAAAGCTTTAAAACTGAGACTGGAAATACGGAATATGCCAAAAGAACAACACCACGACAAAAAAACAGGCCAAGACCACCAACATGAACATTGTCATAAAGCGAGAGGTATGGCATACCATTAAACCAGGTTCAACCAACCAGTTTTTTTTCTTAAAATGTCCTGTAACAAGTCAGGAATATGGCAGTTGTTATCTAATAGTTCGTTTTTATGTATTTTAGAGTTTGTTTTTATTGCACTTCATTGTTCCTGTTGTTCCTATGTTTTGCACTTATAGTTGATGTGTTTCCCTTGGTTTTATATATAACCCGAATTTGTTTTATCTCAATCGATTTATGACTTTTAAACACCGGTATACTACTGTTTCCTTTATTTGATAGATATATATTCAAGTAAAAGAAAGCAATGTATATAAGTTAGTATCGATAAAAGTATCTGGATAGATATAGATATATAAAGGGGCGCAGCAAGGCTCTATATTTGAACCTGTAATATGAATGATTTTTTTTAATAATAGATTTCTTTTTGTGTCAAGTAGGAACGACAATTATGCAGATCATAATTCTTTTTCATATTCAAATTCTTATATAGACAATGTTGTAAATACTCTTAGAGTACATTATTTGGTTTAGTTTAAATCTTATTAAAGGCCAAACCCGACTAATAGCCAATAGCCATTGGTAAGAAAACTGAGCACCCACTTGATTTGAACTTTGGTGGATAGTTTGCAATCATACCTTATTTCCTTTTTTCAGGAATTTATTAGACTTACTATGCAATATTCATTTATCCTGTACAATTTTGATTATTGTCCAATAGTGTCTAATTTTTGTGGTGATTGTTATTCCAGAAAAATAGAGAAAATATCGGAGAATAACATAATATTTATTTATGAACATCACTGAAGCACAAACTAACAGCTTTTGACTAAACAAAAAGTATCAAGGTTGAAAAAAAAAGAAAAAAGAAGTTTGAAAATAATAAGAAGAAAAAAATGATAGCAATAGAATGGGTTTACAAAGTTTTTAATAACAACCAAAAGCAGGTCAATATGATCTACATTTTATGTTTCGATAATTTGGTATACCAAGAGTTATTTCCGAGTTGAGGTCTCAGATACGGCAATTAATCATTGAAGGAAGTATATAACGTAGCACTCCACAGTTAGAAAATAAAATTAAAAATGAGCCACAAAATGTTTTATCATCCCCTATTCCTGGATTTCTAATACATTAACCTAACTGTTTGTGTTGTACATGTGCATATGTATGTAATCAGTAACTTCCATAGATTTGATTTTCAAAAGTTAAAAGGGTGAAATTTTTTCTCTTTTATGTGTATCCATGGCAACATTCTGCATTTATTTACCATAAAATATTGCAAGAAGCGGGTTGAACATGTCACATATCCCCCCAAAATTTGGATCAAACTAGAATTTCAATGTCTTTGAGTGATACCTTTTTAGAAACTGTTTTCATAAATCTTCCTAATGATCAAATAAAAAATGCGTGCCTTTTGCCTCATTTTTTTCGTAAAATCCAATCACAAAGTTCGTGCGATAAAAAGTTGAAAAAACAATTACAATAATTGCCGGACCAATGTATGGTAGGGACATGCAAATACGGACTGTCATACAGAAAACAGCCTATATTACATACATTACATAACTTTGATGTTCATATAAACCCAATACAAAGGCTATTTTAATACTCAGCTATCCAAAAAATAATTTTATTGCACACTAGCTCTCATATTTGAAAAATCCATAGGGGCCAAAATGCGAAACTACACACCTAACTGTGGAGTGCTACCTTAAGCACCATCTGGTATTTCTTTGTAAAACGGGTTAAACTTATTCCGCAAAATGCAAAGTACTCACGAATTTACATCTCATGTTAAATGCATTATAAATAAGCACGTCATATCAAGTAAATGAACTTCGAATACATATGTAGCTTAATTAAATTATTACATTCAAATGGACATCTTGTTTAAGAGAGAGATATGGAGAGAGCTTTTATAGGCTGTGCCTGTTGCTCAATCCTTTTCATATCTTAATGAATAAAATCAATTATGCATCACCTCGGCCACAAAGGGAAGTTGTTTTTGACGGCGGAGATCGAAAATTATTTTCCACAAAATTCAGATCACTGTTTTTTCATCTTTTGCTGATAAGAGGGAGTAAATAAGAGGTACGTAGTTTCTATTTTTACATTTATGTAAAGTAAATAACTGATAAAAGTATTTCGGACAGCACTTTAAATAAACTCATCATAGATACCAGGACTAAATTTTGTATATACGCCAGACGCGCGTTTCGTCTACAAAAGACTCATCAGTGACGCTCGAATCCAAAAAAGTTTTAAAAAAGCCAAGTAAAGTACAAAGTTGAAGAGCATTAAGATCCAAAATTCCTAAAAGTGTTGCCAAATACAGCTAAGGTAATATATGCCTGAGGTAGAAAAGCCTTATTATTTCAAAAAATTTTGTAAACAGTTAATTTATAAATTTAACAATATCAACGATAATTCATATCAGCACAAAAAGTGCTGACTACTGGGCTTGTGATACCCCCGGGGAAATAAATCTCCACCAGCAGTGGCATCGACCCAGTGGTTGTAAATAAACTCATCATAGATACCAGGACTAAATTTTGTATATACGCCAGACGCGCGTTTCGTCTACAAAAGACTCATCAGTGACGCTTGAATCCAAAAAAGTTTTAAAAAGCCAAATAAAGTACAAAGTTGAAGAGCATTCAGATCCAAACTTCCTAAAAGTGTTCAGTTCCATCTATAAATATTGCAGACCTATCGTTGCAAAAACATTCAAGATTGAGGTGTGTAGAAAAAATAAGTATAACTTTCTCGCGATCATTTGCAGTGACCTTCCGATATGTATGGCAAGTATCTACTCACCTATGTTAAACTCTAAATTAATCGATTAGGAGCAAATATAAAGTCAGCGCAAATGCTAATGGAAACTTTTTCAATTATTGACCAAAGTATGAAATTAATAGTTACAGTTCGTATATATCATATATTAACATACATCAAGGAAAAATAATAATTTAAAAAATGAACGTTTAAGATTTTTTTTCTGCAAATACATAGAAGTCAAATGCACAATAGGAAAAACTCAAATTACATGTGGAAACATATTTAAGGAGTCACATTTGTGAATGAGAAGTAATGAGTTCAAGTTGCCTTCCCTTCTATTAGTTCTTAAAAAAATACAAATAAACAGATCCTAGAGCTCACAAGGGTCCACATATACCTTTTCATGTTCGTAGTTTTCAAGATTAGCATCACAACGAGGGCAGCTGCAAGAAGTCATAGCATTGAGAAAGGGAAACGTAAACCTATAGAATAGGTATCTGAAAATAGATTTTCATTGCTCCTTTTGACAGCAATGGTATTGGTTGTACTGGTGTCAATCTCTCCATTTCAATCTGGAATAGCTGCTGAAACCAAGAATAACAACAGCAGTAAGTTAAATAGTCTATGTATTATAGAAACAACGAATGAGCGTCAATTCTTAAAAATTAGAACATATTCACCCCTTCTCGTCTCGTTTTTGGTAGATTTATTTTGAAAATGGATTCTTAATAACCACACTAATGAAGTAAACAGTGCCCTGAGGCATTGTCCTTAGGAAAACGGTGTACTGATTAAAGATGAAGAGGACAGATTTTTTTTTTAAATTCTAACATTGCTAATCTTTTTAATGGTACATATATGGAACAACGGCAAAAATTATGAAATGGTGTAGGTGTAGGTGTAGGTAAAATAATCTCTAAATTCATTTATACCAGACATTAGAATAAACAAAATATTTATTGAAAGAAAACAATGTCAGACTGATGATATATAAAGCCAAGGAAATTTTCGAAATAGAAAAAATATTAGTAAGAGCTAATGTTGCGACACAATATGGACATCCTGTGCATCTGTTGACTCGGAAATTGCATAAGGAAAATTGCCAGTTTTTATTTTGTTTGACTGCATTCACCAAACTCTTGCTTCTTTTTCCTTTTTTAGTGTTTTTAGTGAATTCTGAGTGATTTTGTTGTCCTACTTGTCACAGTGAATGTACCTGCTGTTGTGTCTAAAATGAACTAAAACAGAATTATTCTATCCAAATGAAATAAATAAAAATTATATACATGTACTTCTACTGTGATTTCTTTCTATTTGTACGTGTTTTGTACAAGATATATGAATTGTAGTAAGATGTCAATTATTTATAGGTATGACGGGCATATTTTACAGATGTAATGGCGTTTTGACATATTGATAATAGGGTAAGCAGTGGAGATTGAACATGCACTTACAGACTTTGACTAAGTTTTGAGATTATTGATTTCATAACTTTTGACATATGGGAAGAGAAAATTGATTATAATTTCAAATTGTTTATTTTATGTGAGAATGAAAATTTAAATAAAAGAAAACTCGCATAATATTATTTATATTTATTCTCATTATCTACGAAATGCTTTGTAAAAGCAAGATAACAGTTTATTATTGAAAACAGTCTTTGGCCATAGAATGTCTTAACGTATTGTAAATAGGAAAATGCATCTGTCAGATGTAAACCTTCAATCTTCTAAAATAATCAAATATTAAGTTTGGTGCACGTATCATTGTGTTGTGTTTTCCGTGTTCTAGTTTGCAGCTATAATTTGAATAAATGAACCAGTTCCAATAAAACTGTTTTTCAGAATATGATTCTAAAATTAAAAAGAACTATTACTTTGGAATAATTGGGGTGTAACAGCTGCATACACATTATAAAGAATAAAAAGAGTTATCCCTCGTTTAACATATAAATGAAAGTTACTATGCATAAAACTTGGGGGTAAGATAAAAATTTAGGATAGAATTATACAATTTTATCAAAAAGTTAAGTAAATTATACGTCTCGGCATGATAAGGTTATTGAGAACTCATATAATCATGATTCCGCTAAACCCGATGCTAGGGGTCCTATTAAACTTTCAGTGTGGTAAGATTTTTTTTGGTTATGTGTTGAAGGCTTCTTTGACTTTGAGATGAAGAACATCAACAAAAGCGGTTTTCCAAATACATCATCAATTTTGATACAACTATGTGAACATAGACATAAGTCTATCATATCATTAAAACTTTCATGCTCACAGATTTTTGTGTGAAGAGAAAAGTTCGAAGATAAGTCTTTTTTTTAAATAATATATATGTGCTACAATAGCAATAGAGCTAATTCTTATAACAGAAAAAGGGGTGTAAAAATGTTCACTGCACGAAGCTTTCTCTAATTCATCAGCAATAACAGATGTGACTGAATAAGGATAACAAAGCATTTTTACTTTCAAATGTTAAAATATAAATATCAGATACACATATGGAATAGGACTTGTTAATTAACAGGTTGGTAGTTCGTGAGGATTTATATTGTACTTTGTGCTATGAAATCCAAGACTCAAAAATAAAAAAGGGAGAACAAGTCTTTCTCAACCACTTTTGTACTACTTCTGGTTACTTGAATCAATACAAAACCAGTGAGAGAAATAAGTAAAAATATTTCTGTAAATAACTATATGTAATTTATAAATAGGTTCATGTAATTTGAACCAATATAAAAATGTCACATATTCCTTAAACATCCCTACTGTAGATATTTGAAATGACGGACCTTTTAAATAATAACAAGAATGTGTCCATAGTACACGGATGCCTCACTGGCACTATCATTTTCTATGTTTAGTGGACCGTGAAATCGGGGTAAAAACTCTAATTGGCATTTAAATTAGAAAGATCATATCATAGGGCACATGTGTACTAAGTTTTAAGTTGATTGGACTTCAACTTCACCAAAAACAACCTTGACCAAAAACTTTAACGTGAAATTTGCACTATCATTTTCTATGTTCATTGGACCGTGAAATTGGGGTAAAAACTCTAATTTGGCATTAAAGTTAGAAAGATCATATCATATGGCACATGTATACTAAGTTTCAAGTTGATTGGACTTCAACTTCATCAAAAACTACCTTGACCAAAAACTTTAACCTGAAGCGGGACAGACGGTCGAACGAACGGACGGACGAACGAACGGACAGACAGACGGACGAATGAACGCACAGACCAGAAAACATAATGCCCCTCTACTATCGTAGGTGGGGCATAAAAAAATCATGTCTTTTTCAGGACTTCTGATCCAACCATGTAGTATGGCATGTTATTGAGATATGGTTCTGGTTGATGGATGTTCATGAAGGACCTGTAGTACAAAGTATATCACTGGATTGAGCTCTCTGTCTTAGTGTATTATTAAAGTGCATTGCTTTGAGCTCGGTTCATTGTTATACAATTCATTCTTTGTGAAATAAAGATTTGACAGATAACTCTCATGTACAAGGATTTCTCAAATTATTATCATTTCTATGTACAATGTAAGTAACAGGGAGATAAAAGCATTTTATTTTTTGTTTGAACCTAACATTATTTGTCCATTGACTAAATTAAAAAAAAAGAACAAATTTACACAACAATGCTACTCCCGCTACTAGCAACATGATGCTAGGTTGTATAAATACATCTGTAATGCCTACTGATGACTCGGTCCTGAGTGTAAATGGTCATTCAATTATGTTAAAAATAAGACCAAAATTTATAATGCCTATCTGGCTTAATTGATTTCTGAAACTATATTTCATTGTACATGTTGAACATTTTTCACTCGTTTGTTTATTTTGTGTGAATTAACATTGTAACAGTAAATGTTAATTACAACAGTAACACTTTCATACCACAACAAATACTGTATTGGTATCACTTATATTTGTATCCACATATTAACAAAAAAAAAATGAAAAGAGAATACTTTTGCAATACCATTTTCATATCGAATACTATAACTTTTTAGATATTTGGACATATTAAGTAAATGTTTATAATATCCACTTGACATGCTTGAAATTCTTTCAGATAAATTTTGGAGCAATTATGAGTCTTTGAAGCATGCTCACAAAGTTTCTTTCAGTGATATCATTTTCATATTGGTCAAAACTTTGTTTTGCTTTCACCAGCTTTGAAGGAGATATTATCAAAAAATTGATAGAAAACAGCACAGCAGCTTACTTTCTCGCTCATCAGACCCAAGCATCATGATAGGCATTGTCATTACTATAAACCAATAAATGTCTTTTAATCTGAGGATCAATTCAACATTTTAAAGTGTTTTACTAATGATACTGACAAGCCACCACAAAGATATATAAATAGAACCATACAAATAGTTAGCAAATACATATAAAAAAGATGTGATATGATTGCCAATGAGACAATTCTCCACAACAGACCAAAATGAGATAGAAATTAACAATTACAGGTCACCGCACAACCTTCAACAATGAGCAAAGCTAATACAGCATAGTCAGCTATAAAAGGTCTCGAAATGACAATGTAAAACAATTCAAAGGAGAAAAATAACAGGCTTATTTATGTACAAATAATAAAGAAAAAACGAATATATAACACATAAACAAACGGCAACCACTGAATTACAGGCTCCTTATATCATGTTCTCAGATATCATCTCCCAATTTAAAAAAAAATCACGAAAAATTTAACCTATTATGTGTTGCTCTCCTAGCTATAAAATGTATCCAAAATCAAAGATGTGGAACATATTCTATCATTATCATTTGGTAACTAATGCAATTAGTTTCTCTTCCATGCCCGTCTTGAACATACAAACTAAACTAAATATTAGATAAACAATACTCCTAATGCTCATGTTGGTTATCATCGTGCAACACAGTTAATAACACATATAGAAAAATCATAGAACAACATTTATCATAAAACACTGTAAAACATCCAAACATACTATCCACACTCATCTGTGTCCACACTTGTACTAGGATAAAATACTGCCGTTTAGTGGTGACAGTTGTATGCATAAACAATAAAATGGTATTGATTGAATATATGGTAAGTTTAATCATTCTTTGCAACAAATAAAGAAGGTGATTCCAAAAAATGATTTACTTGCAACTATACGGGTTGAACTGCATTCCCCCCTTCAGGAATTGGAAGCTCAATTTTTGTTAAGCATTGTTGCCCGAGTAATCCAGAGCTCAAGACAAATTGTAGAGAGTGTTGTTACCATATCACAGAAGTAAGCATGATATTAAATCTTGCTGAGAAAAAAAAAATCAGTATTTACTAAGAATTAAGTTTTTGAAATTGTATAGTAAATAAGTCTAGTTATAAAAACACACAGAATTGAAACTTTGTCTGTTTTTAAAATAAACGAAGAAGAAAAAATAATATTCAAATATTTGTGATTTTGAAAGCCTCTTGTGAAATATTTTTTTCTGTGAATCATTTGCATGGTTTGTTTTCAAATGCTGTTTTTTAAATATGCAACTTCATTTTCTAAATGAAATTGGAATCTTTTCTAAAATAAGAAAGTATACTATATCAAAAGATTTACATTATTTCAAGCTGTTTTTAAGCATTTGATTTCCAGATGGAGGTTATTATGAAGAAAAGCAAGCTATGTTTTCAGAAATACGACGGCGAAATAGCCATAAATAAAAGCAACAGTATTATATTGCTGAAAGCAAATCCGACATTTAAGGACAATTTGCATGATGTGTACAACTATAAAACTATGTCTTTGCAATATCTGAATATGCATTTTAGTACCGTGAAACCTTTTTTTCTGAAATATTTGTGAAAGTGGAATACCTGTGCTGCAGTAGACTCGGAAACGGAATAAGGAAATTTACTAGCTGTAACTTTGTTCGACTGCATTCATCAACTTTTCTTATTTTTATTATCTTTTTAGAGTTTCCGTTTCCAACTACGTCCAGATGTTGTTGTCCTAATTGCCACAGAGGTTGTAGCTGCTGCTGCGCCAAATGAAATAAAAATAAAGAAGATTGCACATTTGCATAAATGATATAGATGTACATGTTTTCTTTTTTTCATTTCTGTTTATTTGTGCCTGTTTCAATTTTAAGATAGATGAATACTATTATTATCAAAAGATTTGTACGAACGTAATTTACAATTGTTTTGCCGTTTAGACATTTTGACAATAGCGCAATCAGTGGAGATTATTCATGTAATTAAAATGATGTCAAAGTTTTAAGATCATTTTTATTAAAATTTCAAAGATTTTTTTTGTCATGTGAGAATGGAAATTCTAACATGACGTCATTCAAACGCTTTGAGTACACACCCGTGGTAAAATATGAATATATTAATTAGGCTGTTCCGACCGTACACCCACGTCATATGCTTTTTTTTATGAATGAGCTACCCGACGTCATAGAACTATAACGTCGGAATATAAGCATTTTACGGGAAAATGCACGTTTGTGAAACCGAAAATCATCGAAAATCATCGCTCAGGGTAAAATATTTGTCATAAAGGGCCAACCCATGGTAAAACGAGATAAATTCAAGCCCCCCATGAATTATTTCTTAAATAAACTAAAAGAAATATCGCCTTATGTTATTTATATTCATACTCATTGTTGAAGCCTTGAAGACTATGATTATCCTTCGACACCTTATATAAACGCAATTAACTTCATTCTTGAAGAAGTATTTAACCGTAGGATGTCTAAACTTATCGTGGAAAAGAAAAAACAATGTCTCGCAGATGTATAATCAAGTGGTAGTATTTACAACTTTTTATAATAGAACCTGAACAAAACAGTGCGGCCACTTACACGTAATATGCAGTAAAAATAATTTAACCCTTTTGACATATAAATGAAAATAAATACACACAAAATGTTCTGGATAAGATTACAATTGTGGATAGAAATGTACAATCTGATTGAAAAGTCAAGTAAATAAACTCATCATAGATACCAGGATTAAATTTCGCATTTACGCCAGACGCGCGTTTCGTCTAAGTCTAATCAGACAAGCATAGAAATGCTGACTACTGGGATGGTGATATTCTTCGGAAATTAAAACTCCACCATCAGTGGCATCGACCCAGTGGTTGTAAATAAACTCATCAGATACCAAGATTAAATTTTGTATTAAAGCCAGACGCGCGTTTCGTCAACAAAAGACTAATCAGTGACGCTCAAATTCAAAAAAGTTAAAAAGGCTAAATAATGTACGAAGTTGAAGAGCATTGAGGACCAAAATTCCTAAATGTTTTTCCAAATACAGCTACGGTTATATATTCCTGAGGTAGAAAAGCCTTAGTATTTCAAAATTTTTGTAAACGGTTAATTTATAAATATGACCATATCAATGATAGTTCATGTCAGCACAGAAGTAAATTGTACGTCGGAAGGGCTAGAATTCATATACAGGCATGATTTCGATCAAACCGGTGCTAGGAGCCATCTTAAACTTTAACAGGAATATGTGAAAATAATATCAGTCTATTATATCGTTAACGATCTCATGCTCACAGTTTTTGGACTCAGGATCTCTCCTGGGTGACAATGGATTTTTATTTTCACATTTTGAAAAATTGATATCAGACACAAAATGTCAAAATCATATCAAACACTACTACACAGTAATTTGTTGATAACCTTTTTGTCAGTGTTATTTCTTAATGTAGAATCGAACTGGTCATACCCAATAGGCGAAAAGCTGCATGGGTATGGTAATTTGTTAAGTTTTCAGTTCTTTTTTACTACTTTGTTTAGAGTTTTACTTTGACAAATTTTACAATATGAAAATAAGACACAACTCATTGTCTTGGTAGTTAAGTGGTTAATGTAAATTGTTGTTTTATTTGTTAACAGAAATAATTGGTTTGAAGGTTGCATTAATTTTCCTCAGAGTACAGTAGTGATCAGTAGTTTTGTGATTTTCCTTTTTACATGTTGCTATGTACTGTTATTGAATATATACTTTTATCTAAATAAAATGTACATGCTGTTTATTACCAACATAGCATAACTTATAGGAAAAGAGATCATTGATAACGTATTTGTTTATCGTTACAACAAACAACAAACACGGATTTATTTTGGGTCTTGAAATGTCATGACAACAGTTAATCAAAATTCACAAAAACAACAACAACAACAAAAAAACACAACTAAAATATTTGAAAATCAAGATAACATTAACGACGATGGAACTGATCATTGTATCACAGATGGACAAACCAAGTTTAAGGCAACATTATTATAGCTGCGAATCACGTAAATAACGCTCATATAGTGAAGATATGTATATTCTGATGTTACAATGACGAATAAATGTAATAAGACTGGAGCTTCTGGAAAAAAAATTAACTGCATTTATAAAGGTCGATGAGGATTAGTCAAAATTTGCCAACTTCTTTTCTCTGCTTTGTTTTTAGAGTAAAAAGTAAAATCACAAAAAGAATGTGAACTCCGAGGAAAATTCATTAAGGAAAGTCCCTAATCAAATGGCAAAATCAGAAGCTCAAACACATCAAACGATTGGGTAGCAACTTCCCAACTTGGTACAGGCATTTTCTTATGTATAAATGGAAGAATAAAACTTGTTTTATAGAGCTAAACCTCTCACCTGTATGACAGTAGGTTGAAATTTCAATATATTGACATTGATGCGGGAAGAAAACAAACAGACACAATAGGTAAAAATGTCAAAAATAAGGGTACAGCAGTCAATATTGTGTTATAATCTTGATCACTATGACAACAAACAAATATGGAACAAAGAAGCACAAAAGAGCATTTCTAAATTTAAACATTCTCATTCATTGCTTTTTAGCTCACCTGACCAGAAAGGTCAAGTGAGCTTTTCTCATCACCTGGCGTCCGTCGTCGTCGTCTGTTAAATTTTACAAAAATCTGTTCTTCTGAAAGTACTGGACCAAATTTGACCAAAATTGTCTACAATCATCACCAGGGTATCAATTTTAAAAAATGTGTTCGATGGCCCCGTTTGCTAACCAACATAGCCGACATGGCTAAAATAGAACATAGGGGTTAAATGCAGTTTTATGCTTATATCTCTGAAACTAAACAATTTAAAGAAAACCTGACAGAATAAACCTGTTCATCAGGTTAAGATCTATCCGCCCTTAAATTTCAGACGAATCAGACAACCCGTTGTTTAGTTTCTGCCCCTGAATTTGTAATTTTAAGGAAATTTTTAAATATTATATAGATAGAGATAAACTGTAAACAGCAATAATGTTCAGCAAAGTATGATCTACACATAAATCAACATTATCTAATTTGTTAGTCGACCCTTAAGGATTTATTGTCCTTTATAGTCAATTTTGTTTTACAACTTTTTGTAAATCTATGTAATCTTTTACAAAAATCGTCTTCTCTGAAACTACTGAGACTGAGACAAATTTCACCATTCTTGGCAATAATCATCATTAGGGTATCTAGTTTAAAAATGTGTTCGATGATCCCGCCTTCCAACATAGGGGTAAAATGCAGTTTTTGGTTAATATCTCTGAAACTGAAGCCTCGGTCACACCTTACCGGATAGCTCGAACGGACGACTAACGGATAACTTTTTTTCAATCCGTTCATGTCCGTTAGACGTCCGTTCTTATCCGTTAAACGTCCGTCCATGTTCGTTGCATGTCCGTTAAGCGTACGTTTTATCCGTCGACGTCTGTTCTGTCCGGTGGAAAATTTTGAGCATGTTCAAAACTTTGAACGGACGTCCAACGGATAAAATGTCCGTTGAACGTCCGTTAGGCGTCCGTTTTGTACGGTACTCGTCCGTTTCGTTTCCGTTATACATCCGTTAGAGGTCTGGAAGATAAATTTACCAACGGATTTCTACCGGACGTTTAACGGATAAAACGGATGTTGAACGGATGAGAAACGGACTTCTACCGGACGTATAACGGATAAAACGGATGATGAACGGATCTGAAACGGATAAATGCCAATTGAAAATTTAGAAATGCCAATTATTGGTATGTCAGATTTCTTAACGTTCATGAATTCTTATTATTCATAATCGATCTTAGAGTATAGGCACGCCTTCACAATCAAGCAGTTCTTATTCAGACTAGACAATGCCCTTTGGCGGAATTTTTGAAGAACAAACCAAAACCAGTTACACAGAAACATTTGAATATTTATTCGATTTACATGTATTATTATTGTCGCCTTTGATTTTTCCGTATATCTTGTTCATCCGTTTTATCCGGTACGCTTCCGTTAGGTGTCCGTTTTATGCGGTACTCGTCCGTTGGATGTACGTTCGACATCCGTTCTGTCCGGTACGTGTCCGTTTCTTATACGTTGCATATCCGGTGTGTGTCCGTTATGCATCCGTTAAACGTCCGTTTTATTCGGTCAGTACATCAACGGACTCCCAACGGATAACAATTTTGTCAACGGACAACTTTTATTTTCATCCGTTAGGCGTCCGTTCGTGCTATCCGGTAAGGTGTGACCGAGGCTTTAAGCATTTAGAGCAAATCTTGCAAGTGGCAAAAATTAACTGCCCTGAAATTTTAAGCAAATCCGAAAACCCTATGTTGGGTTGCTGCCCCTGAGTTAGTAATTTTACGAAAATTTTGCAGTTTTTGGTTATTATCTTAGATATCATTGTAGTATCTAATAATATCTAATATCTAATACTATTAATTATGATTTTAACCTTATTTTACATGATTTCCAAAGCATCAGTGAATATAGGTGATCGTTTATTATACGATCTGTGACCATTATATTAAAGTGCACGACGTTTTTCGACAACATCGCACGTGCTCGAATTTACATAGCAATAACAGTAAAGAATGAATCGATTTGACAAGCCTGTCAGTACCAGTATTTGCTAATTTAAGAAATGAATTTAATTATGATTCAATAAATTTATATTATATTATGTATCTATGCATTTATCTGTCCTGAGTGTTTATTTGTGCTGTATACCTATTATGTAATGGTGTCATTTTAGCGGTAATTTTAACATTTTCATATAAGCGGTTTTTTTTTTTGCTAAAACCAGGTTTAACCCACCATTGTTTTCCTAACATATCCTGTACCAAGTCAGGAATATGGCAGTTTTTATCCAATAGTACGTGTCAAAGCATATTGCCGTTAATTTTTGTACTTTTGAACAGCGGTATGCTACAGTTGCATCTATCTAGGTCAACAGTAATAACGTGGCCAACCTGATTTTATATAAATTTTGAACTAGTACAGGTGCTATCAGAAGGTTTAGACTTGAATTCGTCAATATTGAGATCCGGCAAAAGAGGTGCAAAAGATACCAGAGGGTCTGTCAAAATCATAGATAGAAAATAAACTGACAACGCCATAGCTAACAATGAAAAAGACGCAACATAGAAAACTAATTACTAAGCAACACGAACCCCACCAAAAAAATTTGGATTGATCTCAGGTGCTTCGGAAGGGTAAGCAGATCCTGCTCCACAAGTGGCACCCGTCGTGTTGCTCATGTTATTACAATCTAGGTTAATAGTCTTTTTCGGTAGGTCACATGCTTGAAAATGGAAGGGGATTGTAGTTCCGACATAAGGAACATATCCGATACTATCTGTGCAACGGTTATTCCATAACGGTCAACCAACTCGTGGTGGCGTCCGTAAAATCCATGAAGGGATGATTTCATATTCATCATTTGGAACATTTGGTTTAATAGCTTTCTTGTGCGCAACAACCCTCCATCAAGGCAATTGTGATAGGAAAAACAAGCGCGAGGATATCGTATCAATTGGGAGATAAATACTCCGTATGCAGCACGTGCTTGTAATAATATAGCATGAGTTCGAATCCCGGCCTGGATGTTTTTGATCGAACGTTGATAATCCCAAAAGATACCAAAATGAGTGTTTTAGTGAGAAAATCTGCTTTCTCCCATCAAAAATTTTGCCGATTCTACCGTAGGTAATGTTTTCCTTCTTTTTTTCACTGAATACGAACTGATTTTCATTCATTCAACATCACTGTCGAAACTTATTGTTAATATTGGCGCAATTTATTTTTGCTGTTAATGGCAAATTTCAAGTGATAAATTTAAGAGACATAATCATGATCATGAAATGCATGTGATAAATATATACCTATTTTTACAAACTGTGACTTGTATGGAGGATTGTCTCATTGGAACTCGTACCACATCTTCATATATCTATTAAAAAGTTAACAGGGTAACCATCTGCTTTCGGAATCATATACGATAATAAACAATTACTCGAAAAATAGATATATATTTTCCTATGCATTTTATAATCATGATTATGTCTTTTAAATTTATCACTTGAAATTTGGGTTTAAGATCAATTAGAAATTGCGCTCATTTAAACATTGGCAACCATTACAGGTCAAAGAACGGTTTTCAACACAGTCTTTGCTCGCACCGAACAGCAAGCGATAAAGGGCACAAAAAATTACTAGCGAGAAACCATTCAAACGGGGACAACATGCATTTCTGAAGTGTGCTACGTGTGTGTGAGTATTTCAACTTTGAAATGCAACTGAATTTGAAAGTGAGTAAATTGTTAGAGAAATAAAGACAACAGTAGTATACATGTGTTCAAAAGTCATATACCAAGAAAACAAATTCGTGTAATAAACTAAAAACGAGGGAAACACAACAACGGTAAGAGGAAAACAAAGGAACAACAGAAACACTGAAGTGCAACAAAATACATACGCCTACATACATAGAAACGAACTATTTGATAACAACTGTCATGATCCTGACTTGGTTCAGGATATCTTAAGACAAAATGGTGGATTAAAACTGTTTTAATGGGTAGCCAAACCTCCTGCTTTAAGACAATTTATAAATATATCGCTAATATGACAAGACTACGTGACTAAAATACAGCAAAACCACACGCGAGAACCTTCAGCCCAGAGAAATGCACAAACAAATAATATTAATAATAGTCGACACAACACGAAGAGAGAAGCTTATCAATATTCTAGTTTAAAAGGAAGTGGTGAACCTATCAATATGTATTATAAGTATGTTTAATGTGATAATCTGAAGTGGTAATTTACAGTTACGAAACTAGTCTATGGCATGTAAGGAAAGCTGTTAACTGATTTATTATACATTCAAAGACCACATGCCTTTCCCAGTGATATATCTTACACGATCCAATAAAACAAGGAGATAAAATAAGATCAACGGGGTGGATATCATTCAGCAACAAAGACAATGCCTTCATATAAATAATGTTTTAACAAAAACTCTGTGGTATCATTTGTGTTTGAATGTACCTAGGTAGACAGCTGATATGGAGACTGCTAAAATTCTTACATTTAATGCATGGATAGTTTTATTGATATTTCAGTGTCAGGTATATAATTTTATTTGCGACAATCGGCGAAACGAACCAATACAGCCTTCATGTCTGGAATTAAGAATGATGTGTACATCGAAATGTTGTGGGACGATGATATTTGTTTCTTCGAAACAACAATAACCATGTGATAGCACTGTCTAAAATTATTAAATTATATGATCAGAAATACACGTACTGTGTATAAAGATCTTCTTAAAGCTAAACATACCAAAAAGTAACTATTCAATCTATACAAAACAAAAGATGAGTGTTGCATCCGACACCCGAATCATAGTAACAGTCTATTAAACTTTTTGTCATTTGTTAATAAATGTATTCTTTTTTCCGGCAGATTGAAGACTCATATTGCAGAGGAAAAATAAGTTTGAAGTTATTAGAATATACTAATCCTACAGGAACTGATGCTAAAGGAGACTGTTGTGATTCACCTGTAAATACTCCTGGTTGTACTATAGGAACATGTGATCATTTATTTAGGATATGTTTATTGGAAAGTGCATCTCGGTAAGTAGTATTATCGTCTTAAGGTATTAAAATCGTCTTAAGGTATTACAAAATTTATAACATTTATGGTAGCAATTTGATTAAGTGCTCTTGTGTTCTGATTTATTATACGTCCCTCCATGTTATTCCATGTTACTTGGTTTTTTTTTTATTAACAATGATAGACATTAAAATGGTCAGGATTTGTGTCTGTATTTGCAAATACACATTTAGGTTCTTAAGGAGGCTTTAGGGTATAAAAAAATCAGGAAAAATCTAAACATTTTGTTTTCATTACAAGTTTTATTTATTACACTGTTAGTTGTTACTTTATGTTAACAGTTATACAGTTAAGTCGGCCTCATATCTTGACTTACCCGTGCTTGCTTTTCCTATCATGATTTTCTTGATAGTGGGTTGTTGCTCACAAGGAAGCTATTAAATCAAGAGTCCCAAATGGTGAAGTTGAAATCATCTCTTCGTAAATTTTATGGACGCCAACACGAGTTGGTTGACCGTTATGGAATAACCGTTTCACAAATGATATCAGATATGTTCCTTACGTCGTATCTACAATCCCCTTCCCTTTCATAAATGTGACCTACCGAATTAGACTATTTACCGGATTTGTTATCTCATAATCAACACGACGGGTGCCTCATGTGGAGCAGGATCTGCTTACCCTTCCGGAGCACCTGAGATCACCCCTAGTTTTTGGTGGGGTTCATGTTATTTATTCTTTAGTTTTCTAGGTTGTGTCATGTGTACTATTGTTTGTCTGCGTTGTCAGTTTATTTTCGTTTGATGAGTTTGACTGTCCCTCTGGTATCTTTCGTCCCTCTTTTATGATAATGGTAAAAAATCAACCCAAAAATCAATTCGTTTTGGCCCCAGATGACTTTTAAATTGTTGATATCACTGAAAAAGCTCCAAAATGCCTCCCTTTAGTGAAAAATTGTCATTTTTTTGCATTAGAATTGTAATATCTTTTTTTTTTAGCTCATCGGTGATCTATATTTTTAATTGTTTTTTCAAATAAGCTGTACTTAAAGTAAACTATTGTAAAATTTAAGCGATTTCTATAATGTAGTTTTTTTTATTTAGATATTGCCTTTTTATCTCCTATTAGTTCAACAGAAAAAGTACCTTAACAGAAATGCATGCTTCTTTCGAAGACAGATTGTGAGCTTAAATGAACGGTGACCCCATATTTTTATTTTATTTTACTATTAAGTATAGGATAAAGTTTATTTATAGAAAAAAAAGCAAAGTCCTTTATTTGAACAAAAAATGATTTATACCCGCGAGCCCCCTTAAAGGCATTTGTGATTTACAGTACTGAGTTTCCTGGTTTATATGTTCAACAAACTTCATGCGACTAATAATCCCTGTTGATAAAATAAGGAAATAGGACTCATTATAATCTAGTTAGAAAAAAACATGTATTTACTGTTGATACATGCTAAATTTTTTTTATATTTCAGTTCAAATACCAGTAATTGTGTACAGTCTATTGAAATAACATTTTCAGATCAGAATGTTGTCAAGTTTGACCACAGTCATCAAAATGTACAGTTTGTATTTGATACTTGGAAGGTAGGGCATGTTCTCTTTACAAAAATGTATCCCTGCTGACTCAAACGATAATAAAATTATACGTAGACTTTTAAATGTGCAAATGTGCATACAGAGTAGTTGACATAACAATTTGACATAGAGATATTTGTACCACAACATTGATTTTTTTTTTATTATTATCAAATTTTAATTAAATCCTCAGTACATGTGTTTGCATCACTTGTCATCGGTGTAAAAAAAAATAATGACCATGAAATTTAATTAGCCAGTTGAGATTAAGCATATAGCCTCTTACATTAAGTCATATTTAAGGTTAACTGCATAGCGATCCCATAACAAATTTCCTCATGTTAAGAAGATTTACCAAATAGTTATTCATTTGCTATCAAATAAATCCAAGGAGTTGATTAGAAAACTGATGCATGTTTGAAATAGAGGATTTAAGAACATGCGTCGCATAATTTTGGCTGCTGGATGCCAATTATTGTAACTTTTACCTATTATGATTATTTGCGTTGCTAACCAAATGTTGCCAATATATTGGAACTATTTAAAACTGTCAGACATGTCGGTGTTTAGTCAGCTATAAAACCAGATTTTACCTACCATTTTCTTCGTAAAATACCTGGACCATATCAGGAATATGACCGTAATTTTTCACTCGTTCCATTGCTTGATATCGACTGATGCTGTCATTTTTATGGACTTTCTATTTTTGAGTATACCATAGAGTTTTGTTCTACTTTTTACCTGAATGTATGTATGTATAGTTTCTCTCTATCTTCTATAGTTTTTTTCTATGTTGCGAAAAATTGGTAACCAACATGAATTACGGGCAATAACTCATGAAAATAGTCGACCATAAAACCTACTATAAAGGGTCAAGCAACAGTTACCGCAATTCGACTTTTGGTTGATCAATTTGCAATTTAACGGTTTTTTTCAGGGAGAAGCACCTATCCAGATTTTGGTATTTGACTCCAATACAGATGATGGGCAGAATGTCTTAATTGATCAGTTCCTTGATATATACAATTCAACAAAGGCAGGGTTCAACCAAACCAGCACTGTTGCAGTTAACCTCAATCTTATTGGTTCAAGAAGTAAAAATCCTACAAGGTAAGGTTAGACATTGCATTTTCAAGGATTTCAATTGATAGGGTTTGCAAAATGTGTGCAGTCTTTTAGTACATGATATTTTTTTTAATTGTATGTTGAACAAGCTTAAGGATTTACTAACCCTTTATACACATTAGCGAAATAGTTATGAAGATTTTGAAGACGAATGAAAATAGTATCATAATGTGTAAAAACAACCGCTTTGTTTCTATCATAACCTCACCTTTAATGATACAGCTGTGTAAGTCACTTAGTCAATTTGATTTAAAAAAAAAAAACTGATTTCTTGAGTTTCACGTTTGTTTGAAAGATAACGGTCGAGGTAACTTAATCAGGAATATGACAGTTGGTATCCATTTGTTTGATTTGTTTGAGCTTTTGAATTTGCCAGTGGATTAGAGACTTTACGTTTTGAATATTCCTCAAGAGTTCAGTATTTTTGTGATTTTACCTTTTCAAGATTTATAACCAATATTTGACATTCAATATGTTTATTTGATATTTGATATAAACCTTACATGAATATGAGGAAATGTGGAGATTACGTTAGTGAGACAACGGACAACAGTAAAAAGACACTATTTTAGAAAGTCGTTATATAACTGAAAAATTTTATATGGATTTTTTTTAGTTTGAGATTTTCCCTGTCAGTATTTTGTGACCCACAGTACTATGGAAGTGATTGCTCTGTTAAATGTGTGCCTACAAACAAATGTGATGGTCATTTTACTTGTGATCCAAAGGGAAACAAGGTCTGTCTGAGTGGATGGAGGGGGACAGACTGTACAGAACAGGTTCCAGGCAGTGATGTCGACTGTAGTGTATACACAAGTAAGTTGACTTTAGGGGCTGTGTTGACCAAGGTTTGATAATATTTTATTTATATAGTATTCCATATATGTCCACTGTAGATCCACATGTTTCTTCTTTTTATAGCAACTACGATTCTTCAATTTCATTTTTTATAAAAGTTTACAAATAGTTACAGCACAAAATTTATTTTTAACAGATAAACGAACAGAAAACGAACAAATCACAAATGTTTATTTCTAGGATCGATAAAAATGATTAATAGTGAGAAAACAAATAAAATACACTTTTTTTATCGAAACTATAAATGCACGAGTTACGGACGTTCATGGAATCAATTTACAAAGATGAGAGATACAATGGGAGAATTCAAAACTCAGACGTTAAACTAAAAATGTCGTAGCATATACGAAAGATGTCAAATGACAAACACATAAACTACATGGACTAAGCAACATACAACACTGCAAAATCAGGGGGATATCAGATGGTCCGTAAGGTTAAGTAGAACCTGCTCTATTATTTGCTCACTTGTTACTCATGATAAGAACAAATCGGTGGAAGTGTAATTTTAGGGTGTCACAATCGAGAAAAAGTCCAAATCTATTATTTTGATTTTTCATCGCAGTCCTCAATGATGTTTTAGAACTCTGCAATGCATAGCTTGTAATCATATTATTGTTTGTACTAACCCCAGTGAAAGAACATTGCAGCGTTTAGTGGCAAGGGAGTATGAAGACTCTCTCTAGTAGGCCACGTGTGCCAATGACAAGTCATAAGTGCTATTTTTGTGTGTTCTTATTCGCTGCAATTGTTTTTGTTTGTTATATTTTGCTATCTCTTATCTTTTTATGATGATAGATAAAACAGAGTTTTCATCAAGTGACTGGGTAGGAATGTATTCCTGCGACCATCAACAACATAGTTATCCATTCTTCTTGAATGCCACAAAACCTAAAGATTCACTGACTATTGCTGCAACTGTTTCCTTTATAAACTTTACAGTCCAAGTATATGGGACATATTCAAGTTGGAGTAAAGCATTAGCTTTGCAAGTGGACACATCACTTGCATATGAAGGTCACAATTTAACAAAGATTTCTTTGGAAACCAGAAAAATTAGTACATCGGGTATGATTGGACAGTTATCTTTATATAAAGCAGATGGAGGAAAATTGACCTGTATTGTTGATCCTTTGAGTTTAGAAAAAGGTATGATAATTGTTGCTTATAGTTATTGTTTCTACCCACCATCTTATTCCTTTTTGAGGAAGATTATATTCACCTAGTGTCATGATGAATTTGTCCCTGCGACAATAATCAGCATATACCTCAATTTTAACAAATTGTTTAGCTGTTGATGAAACCAAGAACTGACAAACTAATAAAAACTATCAACATGATGCATCAGTGCATACAATGCAATCCGTTTAAGAAAAACCAACCCAAGCTGGGTATCACCATAAACATGTCAAGTATTCTTCAAAATTTTCTTTTAGTAATTTATATAAATAGAACAATACTTGTTATGTGGTTTTAAAAAGGAAGTCCACATGCTTTTATTTATCGTAGTAATAATGACATATGAGGAAAACATGGTCGTTGGTTCATGTTTGTCTTTTTATCCCCTTTAGTCTACAAGCTCGCCTAAATACAAATTGTTATTTCTAAATATGAAGATCACAAACCATAATATCTTGATTATAAACATTTAGAAAAGTGTACCTTACATCAACACGATATATGTAAGTCCGAAACTTGTATTTTAACAATTCGAGTAGGAAAAAGTCGCATACAGTTGTGTAAAGTTGGTTGGCATTGAAATTATGAACACACATTAAGAAAGTGAAGCTCGGAAGTGTTTATTCAGACTATCCGCAGTGAGAGTAAGCGTGAATTACAAATATTGATGAAAATATTAATGAAGAGGCTGACACATAGTTGCATTTTGAACCTCAATCAACAGCCTGGACCCTTGGAGTATATATGCTTTAAACTTGTCAAATAGTCTCCTTGCTGTACACAACTAATGCATTCATAAATAAAGGTATAATAAGACCCAAGGAACACATCAAGACACGTTTAGAAGTTAAAAAATATGAATATGATAAAAGTATGTCTCTTTAAAGGCATGATAAGTACAAGAAGAGAAACAGTTGAAAAGATTTATGACCAAAATGGACCTAAACAAAAGCTAAATCCATCTGAGGTCAATTTTTCCTTAGGGATTTGAAACTTTAGTATCTAACTTTTTGAGCTTTTTGACGAATATTAGAAAGGTTTGTAATGTATCTCCCTCCATTAAATCTCTGTTTCCCTGCACGACACATTCATATTGATACTTATGAGGATAGAACTTTTTTTCTGATAATGGTGGTCAGCTCCTTTTGGAATTCGGAATGCACTGTTCTCCATTAGTTTTTTTATTTTTGCGCTTGTAGTGTTTTATCAGATTTCTATGGCCGTCATACTTTCTATATATTTTACTGCAGGAACTAAGGTGCACAACTTGAACAAAATTTATATAAGAAAAAATTTGAAACTTAAGTTACCTGCTGAATTTAATCCATTATTTTACTATTTTATGGGTTATAAATCTAGCAAGTCTATTATTAATCTAGGTATGTCCCGTAAAATTATTGAAGATTTCAAGGTTATAATTATACTATCTAGTCTTTACTATATATCAAATATATAACCGAATGAAACTGATTAGAGTACGCATTACTTGTCGAGTAATTAGCATTATTAGATTTTGAGCAAGACAAAGGTATTGTTACTTTATTAAATGAAATGTGTTTTAATTAACATAGATTACAAAAACAAAAGCACTAGTACTAGCAAGCTATAAAATATATGAAATTTGCATGTCTATTCTATTATAATATTGTTTTGTTATTTCAGCATATTTTGATGGATGTGGCTTTAAAGGAAAATGTGTGAGATATGGAAAGAGTAAAGAGAACTATTACTGCTGTTGTAACGATGGTAATGTATAACTGTTGGCAAAAGTATGAATTATTCGAAATACTTAGGAATTTCTTATCCCATGCATAGATTACCTTAGCTGTATTTGGCACAACTTTTTGGAATTGTGGGTCCGCAATGCTTTTCAACTTTATACTTGTTTGGCTTTCTTACTATTTTGATCTAAGCGTCACTGATGAGCCTTGACAAAACGCGCGGCTGGTGTATCAAATTATAAGCTTGGTACCTTTGATAACTAATTATATAATACACACATGTATATTGAAAACAACAATTTGATCTTTCATTTTTTTTTTGTCTGAATGAAATCGAAATAATAAGTTGCAGGCAAACACTTACGAAAACTTGCTTTTACAATTCAAAGATCTTTTAATATCGTAATTTTCTTGATAGAGAAATTCCGACTTCCAGGGAGCTCTTTAACTAAGGGCTCCAAGTGATGAAGTTCAAGTCACCCTTTCAAAAAATTGACGGACGCCTTCGCGATTTGGTTGCCCATTTTTATGGAGATACGGAAAATATCATAAGTCGAAAATAAACTGACAATGTTATGCCAAAAAAGGAAAAGTACAATAAGAGAAACAACAGTATACAAAACAAAAAAAGGAAGACTGTCTCAAACCCCACATGTGGTGACTGTCGGTGGATTATCTTTGGTAATCATATGAAACAGAATTCAAACAAAACCATCTCAAAGACAATGTGAAAAAAACGTCTTGCATTGTTTTTTAATTACACTATCTGATATATTGATGATGCTTTGACACTCAATAACCCACATTCCAGTTAGGTCTTGTATTTCATTAATCCAAGTTAACATAAATAAAGACAATAGTAGTATACCGCTATTCGAAATTCATAAATCGATTGAGAAAAAACAAAACAAATCCGGTTTACAAGCTAAGACTGAGGGAAACGCATCAAATATAAGAGGAAAACTACGACACAACAGAAACACAACATTGAAATGTAACACACACAGAAACGAACTATAAGCTTTAACATAATGCCGTAACTAGATGGTCTACCTCACAAATTGTTCTTTTCCTAGATTTTGACACAGATGGACGACTTCAAACTAGAATCACCTGTGATAAAAGTAATGATTTCAACTTTCTAATTGTCAACTTTCCTTTCCCATCTCTTAACAGCCACACACCATCTGCCCAAGTTTATGCCATTACGTATTTCAATAATACATTATATTTTTGCATTGTCATACTATACCAATTTTCTTAGTAGAGGTGTGCTCCTGTTGTGCTACTTACACAAAAGCTACCAAGCAACATTATAGGAAGGAACGACTTAAAACGATCCATATTATTTTACGGTCGTTATCATGAATTGATCATCTAATGCCACATTTGTTTTTTTTCAGTCTTAGATTATAAAATACCAGAATAATTGTTCAGTCTGTTATTTTTATTATTATCTCCATTTTCCTATTGTGACATTTTGCCTGAATGTTGATTCCATTGCGGGTGAATCATGCATAACAGAAGACTCTAACCATTTCGATACACCTAGTCTCAATCGTTTTGGGAGTTCATGGGAGTTCATCTGGTTTTGTTTGTTATCTTAGTTGTTCTTCTCAATTGATATGAGTGATATGAACATCGGTGAATTGTTGCCTCCGTGTATTTTTTTCTTTCTTACATTGGATGTTTTGAAACGAGATCAAATTAGAGTATGGCTTATACAATGTTGTAATGTTGTATCGGTATGAACTGGATTGTTTTTTTATTATTAAGACCCAGTCAAAATGATTTGAATTCTATTTATAGCGATTAAAAGAAAGTTCACGACATAACACGTAATATATATATATATATATATATACCTTTTAATTTCCGTCATTT
Organism: Mytilus edulis; assembly: GCA_019925275.1. Lineage (NCBI taxonomy): Eukaryota > Metazoa > Mollusca > Bivalvia > Mytilida > Mytilidae > Mytilus > Mytilus edulis. The sequence continues at coordinate 11,732,939 of CM034349.1, read as the reverse complement.
GATGAAAATATTTTGAAAGGAGTGAAAAATTTCAAATTTCACTATCTTAAAAGAATAAACTTAAATCTAAAATTAAGAAAATTTGGTATCTCCACAAAAAAAATGACAAAGAAATTAACCACTATTGGTCACCGGTCCATACGGCTTTCAACAATGACCAAAGCCCTTACTTCATAGTCAGAAAAGGTCGTTTATGGTTACAGTTTGAATCGTTGCTTCCGTATGTTTTCGCATACCCGTGCAGCAATTGCTTATTATTACATTTTAGGAACAATTGGTACAAGTTGTACTCGATCAACCATGCATTCAATTAGTACTACAAAAATAAATGCACAGACAAGCAGCACAACTACAGATCTACCGCAAAGAACAACTAAACCATATGCCAATGTAACACATATAAAGCAAACAATAATTGCACTTAATACAAGAACTACAAGAGAAGGTCATTATACAGGAACTTCCGGTACGTATATCTAAAATTAAAGTCGTCCTGATCTGGAAATTAAATATATATTGTACTTGCAACACAAACATAGTTGATTTTGTTCGAGTTTGTATGTTTTTTTTACTTCAAGACAAGTATTCATGTTTTGTATGTATATTGTTATATCCATGTTTGAAAGTAATACATATGTGTTTCATTTTTTTCGTCGCTACAAGTTTTAAACATTGCACAAATTTTGTCATTCATTATTTTACAATCACAAAGAAATCTGCCACAATAATATATCAACTCTCGAAGGCAGAACGAATTTGACAAATTATTTACCCATTATAAAATGCGACATACACAACTGCAATCTTGTCCCTTTATGTTATTCTTTAATGAATAGATATATCATATGTTTTATATGAATATATATAGCATACGCTATACATGAATAGATATAGCATTTGTTTTATATTAATAGATATAGCATATGTTTTATATGAATAGATAAAGCATACGCTATACATGAATAAATATAGCATATGCTTTACATGAATAGATATAGCTAATACTTTACATGAATAGATATAGCATATGTTTTATATGAATAGATAAAGTATACGCTATACATGAATAGATATAGCATATGCTTTACATGAATAGATATCGCATATACTTTACATGATTAGATATAGCATATGCTTTACATGAATAGATATAACATATGCTTTACATCAATAGATATAACATATGCTTTACATGAATATATATATATAGCTTATGCTTTACATGAATAGATATAGATAATGTTTTATGTGCAGCTTTTACTCATAATTCATCAATATGTTCATTCATACAATCATTCAACTTTTTCCTGTTACTGATAAACCTAGTTGGCTAAGTGATATATAGAAATTTGACTTTTGTACATTGTGATTTGAAATATTTCAAAAGTTAGCATTATATCATTTAGTATAATTTAACAAAAGAAAATATGTCTTCTGTTAATGGAGAAAATAATCATAAATATGTATTTATCATAATGTGCAAGGTTTAGGAGAAATTAAACTTAAGTTAATGTTTTGACAGTTTCTGTGATAGTTTAAACGCTAAAAATAAAATTTTAAAGAAAAAGTTAAATTTGACTAATGAATTGTTAACTTTATAGAGCCAAACATTAGCATAAATGGCCGTGTTGATATATATGTAACTGCTTATAATTTGACTGAATGACATTTAGGTACATATGCCTTATAATCGGTAAGTATACCTTAAACAAACAATCAATTAATTAATAATACGAGGTGTTTTTGATATAGGGGTACATCTTATATTATCCTATATGGCGAATATAGTCAAGTGAAAAAAAAAAACCCACATATTTTCAGTAGAGTTTAAATGGAATGTCGTATTGGTGGTATTATAGATATTTTTAATCGATTTGTTTGATTTGAACATGGGTTAACTTATGTTCTCTTCTATAATGAGAAAATCACATACCTTACCGTATAATCTAATCGGCTATAAAAGGCCCCTGCATGAAAAAAATGTGAATCAATTGAAACGAGAAAACTAACGGTCAAATTGAAAGACAAAACAATTTACGAAAAACAAATATGACAGACAATAACAACTATCAGATAAATCATTTTCGTACAAAACAAAGAATCAACCAGTACACAACCAACAGATTAAGAGCACAAATATTATTAAAAAAAAATAGAAAAGCATGACATTGTGCAGTACAAAAATAATGTTTACATTATATCGAGAGTACATAGAACCTTAGTTTTCATAACTATTTATTAATGTTTAAATCATAAAAAAGGTATGCTATAACTATTGTACTATAATCTGTTGTGTGTAAATATCTTTTTTAGAAATAGTAAACACACGAGGCTTACAAGATGGAGATGTTCAATTATATATATTCACTAAGAAGTTCAACAAAGCTTTCATATGAGCATATTTCATCATGAAATGGATTCTTATAGTCTAGTCAATCTGTTCTAAATAAGGGTCAACCTCAAACTAATTGCAACAAAAGATTTTAATGGTAAAAACCAAAGTTTATATACATATACATCACATAGTAAAAATATACAAAAATATATTTTGCGGAAAAGGGTCATTTTGGGGTAAAAAATTAGTTTTTGAAAGTAAAACTGCGGAAAATTGGGAAAACTCTAAAATTCAGTGTTTTTTTTAACTAATGCTGATTTTTTTTTCTCTAGAATGCAGAACCTTAATGAATGAATTATTAAAAGATAGTGAGACATTTATTTGCAATCAATGTGTTTATATATTATCATTATCATACTGAAAAACATCATAAAAAACAGCTAAAACCGGGAAAAATCAAAGTTTTAAGATTTTGATTGGGTTTTTTTTCGTTTGAAAGCCGAATCCTACTATTTGTCATATATAACCATAATTAAACTTTTAAAACTGGATTTAGCTTAATAATATCTCTTTATCAACTATCAAAGTATGTATGTTGTGTAATGAAATATAATGCATTTGATGAATTTAGTAATCGAAAATAAAATTGTTGAAAAATAGATTTTTTTTTTAAATTTTACCAAGAATAGTTTAGTGATTGTCTAATGATAAGTCAACTTTTTATCAAATTTAGCAACAACAGACAATTATACAGTCAAGTGTCCTCATTTTCTTCAACATCAAGTTCCTCTAGTTCGAGTTTGGAATTTGAACAATTTATTCCCCTGCACTCCCCACAACCACTGGAGCAAGGAATGCCATTCTTGCGGCAGCTACACCTACGGTTGTCACAATCAGTCTTACAATTACAATGAATTATCTTCAAAAGGAATTCAGGTGCTGGCTGCTTTGTCATTTCGATTGGGAAGAGTTTTTCATTTTTCAAAGTCCAACCCCATTTCAGGGGGTCCATTTCCTCTGCTGTTTTTTCCCCTCCAGTACTGACACTGAAGATAAACTCGCATCGAATGAAACTTTGCAGCATCAGAAGTAGGTGGGAGAGTCTGAACTTGCACTATAGATGATCTGTTTAGTGCCATCGTTTTGGTGGTGAACTTTCTCCAACGCAGTATGTTTAGTCCTTCTAAGGGCATGCCGCCATACAAGTTTACAAGTGCCTCTTCACCAGCTTTGCAAACGTCATCTTTTCCCATTGACTCCATTAAAAAAACTTCTCCTTGAGTCTGAAGATGACGGTCGGATTTTATTTTCTTTAATACGGCAGGTTTACCTATTCCATGCAATCGGCTTGTTGTGTCACAACCAGTAATAGCATGAACAAACGGAAGTTGATGGCATACCTCTTCACCAAGAACTTGTTGTGTTTTTTGTATATTCCAAACCTTTGAATTTTTCATCGCACTTTGCTTGTCCGTGGTAAAGAATATGCAATGAGAATTCTTTTCTGCAAGATGACAAAGTAGTATCAACAAGTCAGTGTCTTCTCCGTATATCACAACTTCTTGTCTGGTTGATTTTTCTACAGCTGTCCTAACTATAAGTAAATCTGCATCTTCCTTGGCTTGTATTGTTTCGATGCTATGTTCTTGAAATATGTCAATCAGCATTTCAACAAATCTTTGTTTGTTAGATTGGTTTAAGAGAAATGTTTCTTTCTTAACTCGTAGTGGCATGTCTCTCGTGAATGTGATTGTGTTTGATTGTATTCCTTTGCTTCTTCTCAAGTGAGTGATGTCTTTTGTTGATGAACTATCATAGCCATCCATGACTACCGTTGGGTTGGAAAATCGTTTTCTGATATGATCTATATACGTCATACAAATTTGAGAAAATGTCTGACCTTTAATCCATGGTATTCTATATAATAGAGATCCTCCGTCAATGACATGAACAATATTAGTTTCTGGTAGTTCTTGAGCTTGACAGTCACCCATGTTCCAAATAGCGTCTGCAAGTGTTGCTTTTGCTGCTTGCTTTGGAAGACCATTAGCCTCAAATAAAGAAGATGGAAAACTTGATAGTTCGTATTCAAACAGTTCTGCTGTATTGTTAAGTGAGTCTTGTCCTACTGCTGTAAGTCGTTGAAACATTAGCTGAGGATCGACTTGTGGCTGTTGAGAGATATTTGAGCCTGATGGTCGTTTAGCGTCAAGTGTAACAATTTGGTCTTTCTTCTTAAATGAAATTTCTGAAACAAGATTTCCAGCTATAGACTCTATAATTTTATCGCCGACTGTCTTTGCTTCGTCTGCATTTGCATCGCTATCCGCTACCATTCCAGTTTCGATGTTTCTTAGTGTCTTGTCATTTGTGAAAGGATTACGCTCTGTCAAGAATTCAGTGAGCATATTTGAATCTTTGTTGTCTCTTTCCATTCTAGTTTTGCTGTTTTCAATGTGCTGGTCACTAGTTTTGTATCCCGTGCCAGTTAACTGCTGCATGGCATGATTGTATTCGGCTAAAGTTGGTATAGACAAGAGCCATAGTGTTCTTTGGACTTCTCCCATACCTCTGCCTCTAGTTAACCCTCCTGTTGACTTTACGCTTCTCATAAGCACTTGCTCTATCACCAAATCTGTCGACAAGCCAGCCCAAAATCGGTCACTTCTTCGAACAACATGTTTACCATTCATAAAATGAGCATGGATATCTGGATGGTCAGATTCTAGGTTCTGCATCTGAGAGAGGTAAAAATAGGCAGATTTAGTGTACAGATTGTGGCCTGAAGCTGCCAAATATGGTAGCATTTCCTTCAGTGTTGATAAATGTAGCAGCCAATCCCCGGTCCTTTCTGCAATTAGGAAACGTTTTAAAATGGCCACCATGTCTAGAAATAAAAGCCAAAGTTTAGATGTCCTGGATTGTTTTAGCTCATTCCGTTTCTTTTGTAGTAATTCTTGTACGGCTTGTAAAGTTTGACTCTCAAGTGCGTCTTGTAGAGAGATTTTCTCTTCGTGTAAGTGTTCGTATAATTCACAAGCTTCCGTTAGCAGCGGATGTTCAATACTTGGGGAATGATTGATTTCGTTTTCATGTTCTTCTAAAACGTTATGCCCAAAAATTTCATTTGTCATCAAAGTGTGAAGAGCTGTGTCAACGAGCATGAATCCACGGACAGCACGGGATACGGCTTTTCCATATAACATATGTGTTACTGCATTAGGTGCATAAATAAGTTCAAGTACTTCTTTCAGGCCTGAGCCTGACATAATCCGCCCAATACTGCCCAAAAAACTCATCTGTGTATGAAAACCACCTAATCGTACAATAATGTTACTGCATTCTTCTCCACTTGTGATCATGATAGATTTCCAGTAGAGTGGTTGATCAAATGTGATTACTGGAGTTCGTCCTTGACGAGAGGCCTGTTTTGATACGAACATAAGGGTGGAGTAGATGCAGCTCATATCACTTGGATTTAGGTCAATCATAGGCAAAAAAGTAACATCAGAGACACCTGTACTGCTACCTTTCTGAAACATCTGCATTGTTCCTGACCATTCAGGAATAGGGGACTTTAATTGCCTTGTCACATGTCTTAATGCATCGATTCGCCATGAATTGTTGAACACTCTGCCTTTCAAACTTTGAAGTTCTGGAAATTTCAATGATGCAAAACCTTTGTGTTTATCTGCATTGTAGTAATACATGTTGATTTGACCACATGCTAGTATTTCTTCTGTTGTAACATCTAACCTAGGAATGTGAATAGGTGCTTTTTCTATGCCTGGTGTAATACATGAAATTATCCCCATACCATGAAAGGTATTGTTTCCGTCAACAGTACAAAGGTTGTGATCTACGTTGTCAGCCACGTATTGGAGACAATGTGATTCATCATAATGATTTGATGTGTTTTCTTGTTTCGAGATTACAGCAGATGTTTCAAATTTCTGAACCTCTGAATATGACGAACAGAAACCCATGTTGCTTAGTGTATCAACTAAAAATCTTGAGCCAAACATATGATGCATCTGTATGGCAAGTCCAAGCTGCAGTGGTTCAATTACAAGTCTAGGTCTTGTTGCTTGCATGATGGCCTGTCCTATCGAACTTATTTTCAATGAGGCATCCTTTTCCGAAAATAAAATGTTCAAAAATACAGCCAAACTTTCGGGAATGTGTTTTTCATGTGACAAAATATCGTTGTTGCTTGGATAATAATTATTGTCCACTGGCATAGATCTAATTTCGGATTTAATAAGTGCTGCTGCTGTTTTTAACAAGAAAAGCTTGCTGTCTTCGTCTGATTTTTTTAGCTGAGATTCTTTATAAAAGTTGTGAATTATAGTAGACGCAGTCTGTCGGAATGTTACTACATTTGGTTTTCCATTAAGCTCTGTTATTAAAATTGATGATCCATAATGTTCTTGCACCTTCTGCTTCATGTATGGTTGACTATATGCTTCATCACCACACAAAGCTTTCATTCGATCAACTAGGTCTTTGATGGTTAATTGTTCATCGTCGTTATCTTCCAAAAAATCAAGCACTTTTAAGAAATGTTGGTCATTTGTATTTGGTCTGCCTCTTTTTATTTGGCTCTTGTCTGACTTTGGTGAAAATAGCTGTGGTACATTCTTTCCAGTTCTGAAGTTTGTGCTGCAGGAGCTATGGTATAATGCGTCAACTGCGTGTAAATCCCGTGCAAACTCTATTCTTCCTTTGACTTCGGTTGCCCATTCATCTTTTCTTTCAATGCAAATCTGCTCTACGGTTGTCTGAAATTCCGTTGTTTGAACGGCATGCACGTCAAATAATTTTCTTTTAGCTGTTGTTTCAATGGTAGAATTACCACAAAATAAGCAGTCTTCTTGAAAGCTGAACCGTTTCTCTGACCGAAGTGTAGGTGGTGTAGCTAGCGGTGCTGGTGATGTAGATTTTCTTTTTAATCCTTTGATGACGAGTGGATTTACGTAAGAACGGCGGCAGTGTAAATGCACAAGCTGACCTGACCTGGCAACAATAGTGTCTCCTCTTTCTATACTTGCATTATTGATTCCAATACTGCCCTTTTCTCGTAGTTCAACAGTCTTGCTTCCATTTTGTATATCATCATTACATATTATGCAATTATCCATGTTTTCTTTATTTCAGCAACCTACAAAATATAACGAAACTCATAAATATATGTTTTTTGATTGTTACAAATTATGCAGATTTATGTAAATACTACTAATATTCAATCAAAATTGTGGTGGTTTTTTTTAAATAATTATTTTTCTAAATACTAAATTGTTAGTTCCATCTAACTGTAATTTACTAATAATAAAACATGATTCATAGAAAATCCATATCAGTCATTTTCGCTACGAATATTAATGATATTTAGCCATTAATATTTTAAAATATATTTCTCTCACTGAAATATCACTATGGATCAATCTCTCTTTTGTAAAACTGTTGAAAAGTTATTTCATTTAGTAAAGTTATATCGTTTTTCCTGTTTTTTCCCTGAGTTTATAGCATAATACGAAATATGTCAAATAATGACATATTTTTGTTAATCCGGCGCTTCGTACTTTTTTTTCCCGAAATAGGGGAGGTTAGGAAAAAACAGTTTTATCGTATTTTAATGCGTTCTTTGTAATGTATTTTGTTTTTGTTTATTAATTTCTAGGTTTATATACTTAGAAAACGAAGCAGTTCATTTTATTTACGGCTATATTTATGAAAACAAAATATCAAATATCAAAGGGAGATAATCAAAATTCGCGGAGTAGAATGTCTTTGTTTTGATTAAAGTTACGCATATATTTGGAATAATTTAGTGTGTATTGGTTTCAGATTTATTTACAATTATAATATCTAAGTTATCATTTGATATACATACCATTCTCTGTTGAAATTGAGAGTTTCAACGTTGTTTACTTCTTGTACCGTTTACATGACGTCATCTTTAACTGTGTATGGTGGGCGGTCTTGACAAAAATACTCGACGTTATATTGTACATTTTAAATCCGATATTTAAATATGTTCCGCAAAATATATTTTTGTATATTTTTATTATGTTCTTTTTCAAATACAACACAATGATTTACCACAAAAAAAGCTTGTGTTGCAATTAGTTTGAGGTTAATTTTTATATTGACTAGACTATTAATAAATTACAACATACAGACATACGACAGACATATCGCTAACGTTAACAGGTAGGTATTCTATTGGTTTGTCTTGTAAACAGCTTAAGAATGAATGTAACGTGTGTGCTCTTTCAGATCTTTCATAATTAGATATAGGAAGATGTGGTATGAGTGCCGATGAGACATATAATAAAGCAACAGTAGTATACCGCTGTTCAAAATTCATAATTCGATGGAGAAAAAACTAATCCGGGTTACAAACTAAAACTGAGGGTAACGTATCAAATATAAGAGAACTACGACACAATAGAGACACAACACCAAAATGTAACAAAAACAGAAACGAACTATAATGTAACAATGGCCATTTTCATGACTTGGTACAGGGCATTTTATGAAAAAATGGTGGATTGAACCTGGTTTTGTAGCATGCCAAACCTCCCGCTTTAATGGCAGTGGTAATTATAACATTAAAATGACAACATTACACGACAGGGTTACAATCAAGAAACAGATAAATGGGAGAAAATAAAGGACAGCGAAACAAACGAATAATAGCCATCAAAAGGTACCAGGTTAAAGAATATTTTTATACGCCAGACGCGCGCTACGTCCACCCAAACTATGCTCTGATGTAAAAAGTTTGAAAGCCATTACAACCACAAAGTTTAAGATCACCGAGGACCAAAAGTTCCAAAACGTTGTGAGGCCAGGATTATCCGCCTAAGACAAAAACATCATTATTATCAAGAAGAATACATAGTTTTGCAAACAGTAAATTTTATAAAATGACTATATAATAGATATACATGATTAAACTGAAGTGGTGACTAGCTATAGAATAAAAACGAATACATTACAAAATCACAGCCCTGTTAGCCATAGTCAATGCAACGCCCAAAGTGACGTCACATTTAAATTTCTAAAACGTGTTCCGAAAATTAAGAAAGAATTTGGATGAAATTCAAGATTAGATTTTTATGACTTATCTCACTTATATTAATAACAGTGAAAATTATAATACTAATTAATATTTAATTGTAGTAGTAATTAGATAATTAATTGTATTATCTAGCTTTGTGGGTGTTTCTTCTAATCAAACTGCAAACCAAATATATAGTGTAAATTTCGTTGATCCAAAATTAAATCTACCAAATGAACTGGATGAGTAGTTATCCCCAACACAACACAAATACAACAGAAAAAAGATACGATTTACAACTACAAATGTTAAGACATTTGACAAAATCCGATGACAACAACAAACACAACATCAAAACCCAACAAATTATTTTGGGATGGAAAAGTACCGTGCCACGTCTTAAAGCAATACGAATTCACACTCAGCAAAACAGTCACATTCGGGAATAAGTCACGTTCGGTAATAAAACAAATTAGACAATGTAATGACAAACCACAATCTAACACGTGGTAAAAATGTCCATAGTTAGTTTGGACAAAAATACATCGTATGGATCAACCAATTCGTGATGGTGTCCGTAAATTTACGGAGTGTCATTTTTAATCCGTCCTCCTCATAACTTTGTTGGAGCAGTTTCTGCGTTAGGAACACACTCCTGTATATGAAGTCCGTATAGTGTGAACATGCACGATATTAACGTATCAATTGAGATATGTAAACACTATACGAAGGGGCAGAGGGTATGTTACTGCTGAGAAATGAGAAATTGATAATTGGGAAGTTGAAATCGTCCCGTTTATCATAGATTTTCGTGTGAAGTCGTACATCTGTGTCAATATTGAGGAAAAGATCAAGGTATAAAGCAGTCCTTCTAGTATCAGTAGTATCCTTAATTTCAAGTTCACTGGGATATATGAGATGCAAGTATTGGCTTAAATATGGGTTATTCAGTGATAGGACATCATCAATATATCGGAAAGCGAAATTAAAGAATTTCGCAAGGTGCTTTTTCTGTTTGTCTTTTAGAAGGGTTTGAATGAATTCTGCTTCATACGAGTACAAAAACAAATCGGCTAGTAGGGGCGCACAATTAGTTCCCATTGAAATACCGATTGTTTGTTGAAATATGAATCCTCCAAACTCAACAAATATATTTTCGATCAAAAAGTCCAGCATTTTGATAATATCATCTTCAGTATATTTTCTGGTAGATTCAGTGTGGTTCTTTACAAAATATGAATTATTGTAATCCAAAACAAGAAATATGTATCTACGATTCCCATTTTTATAGAAATAGCTCTGTTTAATAAGATGGTGGAGTCGATCTTTCAACTGAGCATGGGGAATAGTAGTGTAAAGGGTCGAAAAATCAAAAGTCTTTATGTTGCTGCAAAATTGCAAAGATTGTGATCGAAGATTAAGCAGTAGATCTTTCGAATATTTGAGAATTCACATCTGGTTAACACCACTGCACAGTGGTAGAATATATCTCATCACAATATTTTTGAAGCCCATCTTTAACTGTAGAAAGAATAGTAGTCAGTATTTTAGAAAGAGGTTTAGTCGAACATTTTGACGATCCAGCTATGTATCGTTCTTTATATGGAGTTTTGTGTAGACAACTCTCCATCAAAGTCGCAATTTATAGAAGTAAACTATTATATGTCAAGGTACGGTCTTCAACACGGAGCCTTGGCTCACACCGAATAGCAAGCTATAAGGGGCCCCAAAAATTACTAGTTTATACCATTCAAACGGGAAAACCAACAGTCTAGTCTATATATAAAAAAAGAGAGAGAAAAGAGAAACGCTTATGAACCACATCAACAAAAATCAATTACTGTGAACATCAGAACATAAACCTACTTACTGCTTTAAGTACAACGAATTATCAGAGTCCACAAATGTGTTAACTGTTTTCGATAGATGTGAACAGACATCCCTCGGATTTCAAATGTCTGGTTTTGAGCGTTCCTGATGAAGGTAAATCCAGTAAAGCGCTTCGTTCGCATGAAATTATTAAACGTGTTGTTTTCAATTTTTTACATTACTGGGTCGATACCTCTGCTGGTGGACTATCAGTCCCCGAGGGTATCATCAGCTCGGTAGTCAGTACGTCGGTACTGACATGATTTATAACAAACCTTTCTAAACTTGTCCGTTTATAAATTTTGAAATTATAAAGAAACTAAGGTTTCAACTCCCTCAGGCAAAGTTGACCTTATATGAATTTGGCTATTGTTTTATGTATTTTTGTCATACAGCTATTCAACTGTTTGGGTACTTATACATCCCTCGGATTTCAAATGTTTGGCTTTGAGCGTTCCTGCTGAAGGTAAATCCAGAAAAGCTCTTCGTACGCCTAAAATTATTAAACGTGTTGTTTTCAATTTTTTAACAAATGACTTACCAATTTTCAATTTTTTCCAAGTAGCCCTCACTTTAAATTTATGATTTGTCATGCGTATTAAGTTTGATACATATAATATGACTTGATATTAAAAAATAGTGGACCAGGATCGACGTAATCATTTGTAGCACATGAAATATCACACTGAATTAAAATGATCGTGTTGCTCAGTCTATTGTTTCCTGTGTTAAGTTGCATAAACGGTTGTTTGTCTTTTTGTTCAGCAAGAACACTAGCAATGATATTTTGAAACTTCATTTTTTAAGTTCCGTCTCCTGTCGAAGCGTGTTCTGTCATAAAAAATTTTTAACTTCTTTTGTTTTTGGTTTAACAGTTTTGACTCGTTAGAAAAATGTAAACATTACTATTTTGAATTTAAAAGTAGGTGTTCTATAACACAACTTCGTTAACTGACACTTTGATGTTTATAGAATTAACTCAAACATATATAAGAATCCATCTCTTGTATTCTAGATATACGCTTACAGATTATTGCTATATATATTTTGTTATCATGTTGCTGACATGATCGAAACCAGCTTATTTAAAAAGTTCATCATAAAGAAGATGCAAATGGTGTTCAAAGATGCAATCCACATAACGTATGCAATGTATTGACCTTTTTCTCCTTTAGAATTTGATCCTAGAAACGTCAATGAGACGGCATTTATATTTTACTTTACAACAAATTATACATAATAGTACAAAACTTTAATCTAGGACCCTACAATGTTCAATTCGAAGAAACAGTGCATTGCATGAAAAAAAAATTCGGCGTTATGAATTAATAAAATGTATAGTATATTTGAGTTGTCATAGGTCAGGATGATCAAAACAATGAACAAATATCAAACTACATCATAATTGATATGGGTATTTATTGTGTTTCTCTTTTTTCATATTGTTATGAATTTTCCTTTATGAAAACTCTTTTAGATAAATATGTGCAATATGCAGTATGACAGTAAACAAGATGAACAGTTCTGATGATTCCAGTATAAATAACATTTCACAATCAAGTGATCAATAAATTGTATAGATACTTTTGTCGCTGCAAGTAGTAAAAGCCGTTTGAAATATATATTTCCTGGAAGTGTAAGGGAGAAACTGAGCCAGTTTAGGATAAAATTGAAATGCAGTCGCTATCTGCTCAGTTCAACCTACTATTAGCATTTGATTGCTTGAAGCTAGCCTATAAGGTCTCATTTCCTCAACACTATGTAAATGAATGATTTGGCAAAGTCAGTTAGTAATTGTTTCTTTCATAGTCTTATATTAGTACCACTATTGTTTTGACGGAAAAATAACTTAAAGAAATGAAAACATTTGACGTTGCCTTTTGTGGATTTGTCTTTTTTATTTGCTTGTAACTTTTTTTATTGTCTTTCATTCATTTTTATGCGTAGATTGTCAGGTTGTGGATACAAACATGCAAAGTTTAATGTCGGGAATCTTTAACGTAAGGGTACTCAAATTGCACCCATTTGACCTTAATTTTACTTAACGGTAGATTTAAATACAGACACAACTTTACATTATGTGTTTCTTTAAATGTGTCCTTATTTGCTATATAGTTTCATAAAAATGTATTTGATTTATTGAATCATAGAAAAATGGGTTTGAATCCTCTCCACTAACGATCCAAAATTCTGAAATATTGAGTACGTAAACCTGTAAAAATCGAATAACAGATGTTTTGTTTTCTTTCTTAATTTTTTTGTTACAATATTTTATTATTTTTATGCTATTTGTATGAAATGAATGTCTGGGTTATATTTTATATTCTCATATTAAGTAGACTTTTTGTTGACGTCGTGGCAACATTTCCGCAAATTTTACTTTTTTCATTGGAAACTTTATCTGGTGGTACATAATGTGACCGTTTTGTCAGAGTATACTTTATTATATCTACTTATGTTGAAAGACAAGATAAACAATGGCAAACTATGCAAGTACGATTTGTTTTGTCTCTAAGAAAAGCTTAAATGTTTCGTATGCTTTTCTGTACACCTTTTATGGCTGTAATTCGTGCGACTGGTTTGTTTAACTGTAATTGTGCCTTGTTACAAGCGGAATGTTGGCTAGCTATAAACCCAGCCATTCTTTCTTTAAATGTCCTATAACAAGTCAGGAATATGGCAGTTGTTATCAAATAGTACGTTACTATGTCTGTTTTGTTTTTGTTGCACTTTATTATTTCTCCTATTCCTTTGATTTTCTCTTATAGTTGTGTTTCCCTTGGTTTTAGTTTGTAGCCGTAATTTGTTTTCCCCCAATCGATTAATGACTTTTTAACAGCGGTATACTATTGTTCCCCTTGTATGTCTTATGAATTAAACTATTTACTTGAATGCATTATACAAGTGGACATTTGTTGAGTTTTTTGTATATAATCTTTCATATTTAAAATTGACTTTGTTAATTATATTTTAATTTCTTTGTGATATTTGTTGTAATTTTATGTCTGACATTATGTTTGATTTTGTCTCTCTTCTTATTTTCAATAGAAGGGGAAATTGTGTTTACTTTTCTGCTGCCTTCCTTCCGTTTGTTCTACCCATATCAAGTTTAAGTATTTGGTCGAAATTGATTATTATGCAGTTACTTGTATGATTACAGCAACTTGAAATTCAGTACAACTATATTACTTGTGATGTAAACTTTAAATGTCAAATTCAGGTTTTGGTCTGTGTACTCAACATGGATACATAGTATGTGCCGGACAAGGTGCCATTTGACCACAGATTTTGGTTTCCAAGTATGATGGTTTCTGCTCCCTTTTAAGTATTTGTATAGTTGGTGCTTTCTTTACTTTTATACATTGCAAACTATACATTATGTTCATAGTATATTTTGTTATGATTGATTCGTTTTATTTCATTATACCATAAAATTTCCCTTGTTTGTGTTGATCATGAAGTACATGTTGTTAAAAGAATGTCGTTTTCAGTTTACTTGGCAATTTATTTTTGAATACTCTTAATCGGCTACGTATATATAAATTTGATAAATGAAAACCAAGATTCTATGCAAAAACATTACGTGTTAATGGAAAAAAAACAAAGAAGGCAATCATATTCACACACTGAAAATGTTAAACATTAGTTAAAATGCAAAAATTGTCAAAATCGATCAATAAGGTTCTGTACTACGAACTAGCCTAAATAAACTACAAAAGTTGGACTGTAATGTTCCCAGTATGTTGTAACTTTTCCACTATTTCCTACACAGTGACACCAATT
Organism: Mytilus edulis; assembly: GCA_019925275.1. Lineage (NCBI taxonomy): Eukaryota > Metazoa > Mollusca > Bivalvia > Mytilida > Mytilidae > Mytilus > Mytilus edulis. The sequence continues at coordinate 11,717,886 of CM034349.1, read as the reverse complement.
ATAATCGGTTGTTAAGGTCAAGGAACAGTAAATGGGCTATGTCGCAGATTTTGATAAAATTTTGCATACAACCTTGGCTCGCTGAACTACAAATGAAAATAGAAAGAAATGTATCTCTTTTATTATTTGAAATATTACAGATTGATTTCTTTCAATATGGGTGAATATTTTTATAGAAAGCACAAGAAATCGGCGAAAATCTTCTAAAATTTGGCCTAAAAACACCAAATCTTGCATTTCTGCTCCATAGATTTTTCTTAAAAACGTATATGTTGTTAATATATAAATGTCTGTTTTAATGATATAAAATAATCATATACTAATCGACTTCGTTTTTTGTTTAATAACCAATTTGTTACCTTGTTGGTAGTGAAAAACGTCAAAAATGAACGTCTTACTTTAGGCGTATTTGGAACAACTTTTTTGGAATTTAAGGTCTCAATGCTCTTCAACTTTGTACTTGTTTGGCTTTATTACTATTTTGATCTGAGCGTTACTGATAAGTCTTACGAAGACGAAACGCGACTCTGACGTAAAACATTGTTGTGACGTCATTCTATTGTTTTACCTGTTTTTTATTATAGTGATTGGACTACCATTTACCTGTAAGAAACCATTATGTCACCTTTAGCTGTCCAATATTTTTAAGAATAGCCCTCCTCTTTCTTAAAAATATTGGATAGCTAAAGGTAGCATAACTGATTCTTACAGGTAAATGATAGTTAAATCACTGAAATAAATAAAAATATTAATTACCCCAATTGTTTCATCATGTAAACAAAAATACCAACAAAAAACAAATGACAATTAAAAAACAACATTTTTATTGAAGTCACTTTTAAATACAATAACTTGTCACTCATCAAAACGGTTTCTTGAGGAAAAAATCACTTTTAAATTGATTTTTAATACATCCAATACTTATATCACAGCCATTTTCTCATGTTTTGGGGTTGTCTCTTTTAAAACTAATTCAATAAGTTGATTATGCTCGTTGTAAGTCTTGTTTTTTGGCTTTTATGAATTTCTTTTTTCAAAAGAGTTATCCTCATCCGTCTTTAGACTATCAAAATTGACCTCTGGTGTTGCTCTTATTCTTCCTAACATCATTTTCAACTAGAATTAAAATGAAAAAAAGCAATGAAGTAATCCTCCTTAAATTTGATTGATCATGCAACAAAACAAGGGCAATGAACAACATAAACCTTATCTCCTGTGTACAAAGTGCGAATCTTGAACTTCCTTCATGAACTAGGGGACTATAATAGTTTTTATAATTTTCAAGTTTCTAAATTGATTTAGAGGTTCTTGTTTTTGTAAGTCTGGTATTATTGCTTAAATATGAATATAATGCTACACTTCGCTCATGAACGACGATGAATATGGGAAGTAGAATTTTATAGGAAAACATTACCGCATTTTATCTGTCAAACAAACCAATCGTGTTTCCGATTCGCACTTTTTTGCAGTGATCGTTTTATGAGAGATTTTTGTTCAAAAGAAAATCGAGATAAGAATATATTTCGGTTACATTTATAAACCACAAGGGACTCAATAAACAAATAAATGAAAAAATAGCGACACGATCTTGCAGAAAGAAAAAAAGAAAAAGGGGGGGGGGTATAAGGTGGTACCGTTTGGGTACAGTCTCTTGAAAATTCCGACAAAAGAATATAACTGATTGCATGTTGCTATTTTATCATTTGATAATATTTACTATATATCTGTAATAAAATCGACTGCGGTGCACTCGATATGGTTCGACAAGAACCTGTTTTCATATCCTATTATTTTTATTTTCTCAATCACTTCGTTAAAATAAAACCCAAGAAGAAACAAGAAACTAATAGAAGAGCACTACATTATGAAATATAATATATATATAACTTACCATTATTAGCTGCTTTGACTATATCCTCTTTGTAATCCACACTGAAATAATGTATCTGAATAGATTCTGAATACACATTTGATTTTAATCCAAAGTTTGAAACAACACATTCACTAATACATGCAACGACATCTTTTTCTTCGTATTTGCATTTAAATTAATATACTTTCATCACTTTAGCCATTTAGAAACACAAACCGTATGTAAAGGTATTCACGAAAACTATGAGCAGAAAATGTGAGTAGTCCTTGCGCACGCAAAAATCATGATACGCATACCCTGTGTCTTATTCTTCATGTAGCAATACATGTTGTTTACCTTCAGTTGTACTTTCTTTTTGTCTATTTGTTTTACGCTAAGTTATTGTTTAAAGGGGCCAACATGTAGGATATATTTTTATGTAATTTAAAGAAAGTTTATTTACAAAACAATTTTCATACTTGATGAAAAAAAATCTTTGCTTGCTTTTAGTTTTTATTTTACCTTTTATCGACGTGTTAAACAATGTTTTAAGTAAGATATAAGCCTCTAACAGTCCATTCTGTAAAATATTGAACAGGTCTTCGGCCTGCGGCCTCAGACCTGTCCAATATTTTACAGAATGGACTGTTATCGATATCCCTTACGTATTAGTACTTTTGACTATTTACGGTCTGCAACGCGATGACGTTACGATTACTTCGTACTTTATTTTACCTTTTAACTTTTTTTTATTCGATCGTCACGCATGAGTCTTTCGTAGACGAAACGCATGTTGAGCGCAAATATAAAATTTCAATCCTGGTATCTATGGTGAGTTTTTTTTCAACTTTTTCTAGTATTTTTTCACAAAGACCACAATTGTGAATGATATACTGTAAAAATCTATGGAGTGAAATTAGAAATTTGATGATTTTAAGACAAATTCTAGACGGTTTTTCGCCAGTTTTATGTGCTTTCTTTAAAAGTGGTCATCCATTTTGAAAGAATTCAATCAGTAATATTTCAAATGAGAAATAAGTAAATGCATTATATTTTCGAATTTCAGTCGTAGTTCATCGAGTTATCAAAGGTACCATGCTTATAATTTAATACGCAAGACGCGCGTTTCGTCTCCATAAGACTCCTCAGTGACGCTCAGATCAAAATAGTTATTAAGCCAAACGAGTACAAAGTTGAAGAGTATTGAGGACCCAAAAATTCCCAAAAGTTGTGCCAAACACGAGTAGGTAGTCTATGCATAGGATAATAAACCCTTGGTATTTCGAAAAAATCATATTTTTTTAAACAGAAAATTTATAAAAATGACCATATAATTGAAATTTATGTCAAAACCGAAATGCTGACTACTGGAATGGTGATACCCTCGGGAACGAAACGTCCACCAGCAGTGCCATCGACCCACAATTTTGCAGTATTATCAAGACTCCTGAGTAGTCTAGGCATACTCTCTACACTATTATTCCATGTGTTTTTGGATCATTTGTATTTCAGTAATTTCAATAAGTGCTTCATCCCTTATATCCGAGTGAAAATGGGAATAATGATTACACGGAAAATAAAGGTCTTATACAACCCTGGCTTTATTTGAGCGTTCTTGTTGAAGGTAAATACAGAAAAGCGCGTAGGATGCATGAAATTTATAACGTGTTATTTTTCAAACTAGAATCTATGACAAACGTGATTCTAATTGTCAACTTCCCGTTTCTAATTAGTATCATACCCAAAATTTGTGGCGTTTGCATATATCAGTAAATACGTTACATTTGTACAAGTTCACACTTAACCGACTTCATTGATTGGGGTATTTCCTTACCAAAAAATGCTCCAACACATTTGTGTGTGAAAGCTACTTGAATCAAAATTACTTAAAGTTTAAGTTTAACATCACAAATTGGGTGATCGATACGATAGTTTATCTCACTCATGGTCTTAGATCATAAGATAACATTATAGTCTCCTGATATGTAATGTATCAATCGTATTCGATTCCCGATTTCGACATTTCGAAAGACTGTGAAATCGCATGGCGTTTGATCGATGCATATCAGAAGATAATTACCCAGTCGACGCACCTGTTCTTGATCCTTTTGGTATTCATGTGACTCCTTATCTTTTAGTTTGTTACCTTTATTTGTATTTTCTTAATCGATTTAAGAGATTTGATAATCGATCAATTACTGTCGACTTAATTATTGACATGAGTCATATGATGCTAGTTGAGTATGGATGAATGATATTTCAACAGACAGTGAGTGCTTGGATGTCATTTATTCCCGTGAACTTGAGATTGAGAATACAACTTAAACAAGGTATTCATCATTTTCCCGTGATATTAACACATGATTAACACGGATGGACGAATTCAAAATAAAATCTATGACAGCGTGATGATTTCAAGTTTCTAATTGTCAACTTCCTTTTTTTATCAGCAGTAACATACACTCTGTCTGCTCCATCGTATTGTGAATACTGATCTCATTCTAAAATATGTTACAACCGTGTGCATGTTTGCACTTATGAATTGAATGCTTCTTTTTGTAAATTCATTGGGGTGTAAAAGCGTTGACCGAAGTACATTTTGTATGAAGCGCGGAAGCGCTTCATTCTAAAAATGTGCGCACGGTCAACGCTTTTACAACCCTATGAAGTTACAAAAAGAAGCGTTCAATACTTATAATTACATTTTTTAGCTATGATCAAGAAAACACGAATTTTATATTGTTTTTATTTAATTCACCTGTGCACTTTATTGTGGGACCACGTGTTATGATCATGAATGAAAAGTTTTATTGAGTGATGCAATTGCTTACGGATTAACATGTGATGTGTAGTTAGCCAATCAGAATAAAGTATTGTTATGAAACATACATCTAATGTAATTATTATAGTCTATACGGACTTTACTCACATGCCCTCCTGCCACACACACTGGTTCAAGAGAGTTTTCAGGACAAACGCACAGAAATTTATACTGCATAAAATTAACGTTCACCATCACGAATCAGTATATAATTTTCCTGATTGTGACATTTTGTCTTGATGTAGATTCGCATCGCGAGTGATGGATGGATCAGTTCAAAAGACGCTTAATTACGACCTAGAATAAAAAAAAACATGAAAACAATCAAAATGTTTCATGTTATTTATTCCAGTAACAGGCACTGATTTTTCAAGTGTTGCATCCGATTTTAATTTGTTGGTAAATGCCTGTTCCATGTCAGGAATATGACAGCTGTTACCCATTCGTTTGAGGTGATTGAGCTTTTGATTTAGGCATTTAATTATGGACTAAACCATACTTAGTCCATAATTATATTTCATGTTATTTATTCCAGTAACAGGCACTGATTTTTCAAGTGTTGCATCCGGTTTTAATTTGTTGGTAAATGCCTGTTCCATGTCAGGAATATGACAGCTGTTACCCATTCGTTTGAGGTGATTGAGCTTTTGATTTTAGCATTTGATTATGGAATTTCCGTTTTGAATTTTCCTTTGAGTGTGGAATTTTTATTATTTTACTTCTTAGGACACACCTAAGACGGCATATTCAAGCGGTGTCAGATGTCTGAATTTCCCACTGAAATTACTGATCCTACACCTGAATGGAAAAGTGGCGATTACTTGTGTTTTCTATACATGAACTAGAATGGAAAACAAAAGCTTAACAAATGCGCCATTGTGAACTCGATATAAACTCTATAATAACAACACTGCGGTCCAATCATAATGAAAAAATGCATTCCGTGAATACAAAACAGTTATATCTGGTAATACCAAATAATTTGTTTGTTTTTGTTTTTGTTTTTGTTTTTGTTTTTTTGTTTTAGACACGTTTTTTTCTGAAAAGTCAGCAGAGTAAAATGCACACCTGTCTTTCCCAAGCCTAAAATGATGACCATTTAAATCAAAGCTTGATAAAGATTGTCCTCAAATATAGGACACTATTTGACCAAATACTTCTAATATAAATTGAAATGAATGAGATAGAACATCCTTCCTGTTTAGTTATCAGTTTAGATATCACAGAAGTATTTCATTTAATTGTGAACTTTGAAATCAATAACTGGCCAATATTAAAATTAAAGTCTTTTTATTGTTCATACTCGCTGAACATTGACGACTTATAGTGGTGTCTCTTGGATACAGTAATGCGATTAGATAAAACTGCTAAATAAATTGTGAAGTGTACAAAGAGAGTAAATACTGTTCCACTATAATATACACTGTACAAAATATGTCAGTTAAAAAAGAAGTAATTACCACCCGAAAACTATTTTATCGAAAACAAACTAATTTTGTTTTAGTTTTGAACGTATATGTTAAACCTCATCTGTCCCGTCAAGTAAACACTAAAAGAACACAATAAACGTGTTTTGATTTATTATTTTTTTAACACCAACTATATTTAATGAACATAAAAAAATGACTATTGTAATTGTAAAAAATTGAATTACCTTAGACAAATGTAAATATGAAACGTGTGCTATAATTCTTTTAAAAGATTTTTATAATGATCCCATAAGTAATATGAAGAAAGACAATAGTTATATATAGTTGTTCAAAACTATTCGTAAACTATGCATAGACCTGTAGCATCATTGCTTTCTATGGCTGCAATTTTTAATATTTATAACGTTTTTGAAATAACAGTCAAAAGCGAAAAATGTGCTTGAAGTATACACTTGCTGGTGTCAAAATGAATTCAAACGTGTGGCATAGTTTACTGAATTCATGCAAGTTTTAGATAAAATCTCACATACCACTAACCCCAGCTAATCTCAGTTGACCATTGATGTGACAGGTTTGAGTATGTGATTATACATCTAGTTTTAGTTATGAAGCGATAAAAGGAAGAAATAGTTTGTCTTTTGTACAGAACTGTGTCACGTTCTTCGTCTATTAATTATACAAATGTCATTTAAATCTCTCAAGCAAATAATGGAACTCTTTGCACAAGTCAGACCATAACCAATACCTAAGGCAAAGTTTAAACGTGTTTCTAAATTGACAATTCGGATTTTAATGGTCAAGTATCGGCCAGGTCATGGCATCTTTTTTCCCAACATGAAGCTGCATAGTGTATTTGTTTCACAATAATTCGATACATCGAGGTATTTGTTTTACTTCAGTATCTAACTTCTAAATTAGGACATGATAGTGTATGCTTCATATATTTACTAAATATCCTCGCAGAATGGTTTTGGGGTGTGTGCAAATGCAAAATTACGACACAATAAATTGCAAAAAAGACATGCAAAGATCATATGCAGTCCTCAAATATTGTGCCTCAGCAACTGGTTTAGCCAGCGATCAACCCGAGTGTAGATCATTTGTGAATCCTAAGCCTATCTGCCATATTTGGAGGTAAAAATTAATGGGATATGAACAAGGATAACCGCTTGCGAAGTTTGTCTATTGGGTAAAGCATATGGTCAGTATGGTGTATACATTGTATACTAGTACTAAAATTGGTTTGATTCAGAGCAGTACTATAAGTTTTACCAAAATTTATTGCTCTTAATTCAAAAATGATAGAGACCAAACCAGTTAATACTGTAACGTATAAAATGAGCATCTTTTGATACTCTTATATGACCAATGATATCCAGTAACTCTCACATATACTAATCGCAAACCAAACAAATCCGATTGAATTGATATCCCCAGAACTTGTAAATTTGAGTGAACTGTTTATAAAACAGAGACACCTGAAATATAAACAAACAACATTTTATCAATTAATGTCTTTCATTGTGTACAAATATTGTGTCATTGAGCTTACTAATGGTGATATGATTTCTTCTTTTAATAACTTTTAGATATTCATTAAATCTAAATTAAAAAAATGGTAGTATCACGTTCAGCATCCCCATTATTGTTGTGAACACTTAATTTGAATAAGATATATACCGATTAAAGAGAACAAAGGTATTAACATCATCCTTGGTGTCTGTAATTGAGAAAAACATGTACAGTTATTAATTTTGTTAACCCGATGAAGTGAAAATCATAAGAAACGTAAATGCACACAAAAACAGCAATATGCTTTGTTGAATATCGATTTAGTCTCTTTTGCTAATTTGGCAGTCGCGATGAAAGAGAAAATTCAACATCGATAGAAGAGCTAGAAAAAAAAGTCATAGAACAAACGTGTTAGTTACTTGAAACTGTATTCGACAAATCCACGAATTTTCGAACATTTTGATAGAAAAAAATATACTTAAAAATTCATTTATGGGCATTTATGTATGCTAGAAAATGTGTGACACAAGTGATAAAAATATTAGTTGGAATTTATTGTCATAAAATCATAAGGTAGTTTTATTAACACTGAAATAAACATGTTGAATAAATCGTTACGAAATATCCATATGTGCAGGTATCTATTATTTGTTCCTACCTTAGAAACAGTTGTATGAGTAAGGTGCAGTTCGTGGGTTTATACAACTGTTTTATGGAATTTCTAGCATGCGTAGGTGTCTTTGAAGCATTCTTATGATTAGCTCCAACTGTTAAAGGCGCTACTTGAAGATAAATGAAACGTGATATGTTTTTTTATACATATAATTTATTTTGGTCATAAAATGATTTATTTATGTATTCTGCACCACTTTTAATTCAATAATTGTAAGCCTGTACAACAACATCGTTATGTCAATATTTTCGTGTAATAATAACCTTTCGTCGTCGTAACATGGTAGTTGAAAACGGCGACTTTGCATCTTCAAGCAACAAAATATTTCAAAAAATATTCAAAAGCAAAAGGACACCTAAGCAGAAAATAAACAAACCACAGAAAATAAAACAAAACAAAAACAAAAGCAAACACTAAAAAGTCAACAACGAAAAACAAGGACTAAGAAGTAAGTATAATTAAAAAAAAATCAACATCAACGAGAAAACAATGAAATATAAGTTATTATTATAATCAAAAAAAGGTTGCAATATAAATTTAAAAAACCCTTACAAATAAAGAAAAAATAACAAACAGTATACTAACAAAAATAGTAATAATGTGGAAATGTATATATATTCATAACCTTCCACTCCTGAAATAAGTTGCCGAGTGTGGTTGCTTCACATTGTTCTCAACGGAAAATTTTATCAGTCTACCTTAAGCCGTATTGGACATGTAACATGCATGTACATATATATGTCACTTATGTCATTCGTGAAGGTATTGCCAAATTCTTACTATGAACAATCGTTCATGTCAATAACGAAGATTAAGAAATGACCATATATACTACGCATTGATAAAGCAGAATACAAAGTCCAGTGAATAATACATTCTGTCAGGGCGTTTAATAAAAAGCAAACAAACTGACAGAAATAAATTTAAAATTTAATGACCCCTGTGTCTCCGCCCCCGACATCCCTGCCCTACACGCCTTTCTTCTCCTTATCAGCATACCTACGCTGTCAGGTAGAAACAATTTCCATTATTGATATCTTAATACAAAAGGAAATAATCATTAGTATTAGCCAGGTTCATATCAGTAGACTTTGGACAATTCTGGTGCTGGATATTTGTTAGATTCAATGTTTGGTGATATTTGTAGTTTTGGATAATTACTAAAATGATTTCGTTAAAATTTGGGATATGGTTATTGCTATTATACGTTCAGGTATTTTATTTTATCATATTTTGGATAGAAAGAAACACTTATAAACCATTCTCTTGTGGAGAGTTATCTCATTGGCAATCATACCATATCTTCTTTTTTCATTTAATTTATTCGGCAATGGCATCGCACAATTACCAGATGAGAGACCTTTTACGTGAAAAAATAGCCAAAATATAAGAGAAAATAAAAAAGAAATAAGAAAAAAAAGAGCATACAAACGACCGAAGAATTAGTAAACAATCTAGCAACATGATCTGGTATATACATGATAAATGTATTGGTTAGATTTCATTCGTCCTCCTGAATTGGGTGTGCACAGATGTACTGTGGTCAACATCTTGCGAGCGCCCCCGATTCTACGAGTCTTCTTCAACTTGTAGTGTTTTCTTAACTTTTGCTCGATTCGTGAATCGTGAGGAGCCTTGCCTTTGAAATGAAAAAAAAAAATACAACAACATTAACAGCGCTTTTGATTTTGTCGAAACCATATATCTTAAAATTATTTGATTCTCCCTTTTCATTGTGAAGCTTTTCTCTCCATTTTAAATCCCTTGTTTAATCATGCTTTCTTCTTTTTTGAATGCAGATAAAAGACACATACTGTAAAGGAAAAATAAGTTTGAAGTTATTAGAATATACTAATCCTACAGGAACTGATGCTAAAGGAGACTGTTGTGATTCACCTGTAAATACTCCTGGTTGTACTATAGGAACTTGTGATCACTTATTTAGGATATGTTTATTAGACAATATATATAAGTAAGTATTTTTTTAAAGCAAGAAGCAACAACATAGCAATCAAAAGTGTTTTGAAAAAAGCGGCGGGTTTTACCTGTTGTGAAGAGGAGCTTACAATGTCAAGCATGAATGTCCAGCAATAACTATCTCATTTTTTTCCCAGTTTTTCTGATGGAAAGTAGTCACAATTGAGGAAAATATGCATTGATCTAAAAATAAGTAATTAAAGTTAAAACAAACTGAATACGTGACCGCAATTATCTTATTTGTCTCTGACCACAACAATAACCGTTCCTTTTCTGAGTGACGAGACGATTACCAAGTTATGTGAGGTGTAACTTCAAGTAGTTCTATTATCGTACTGTATTGAAGATAGATCTTTACGTCTGAAACTATTATAAAATAACTTATAGTAGTCTCAGTTTATTGCTATAAACTCAACAACACATCGTGCTTTTCTGTGGAGCTGGCATGTCAGTAACTGCTAGTCATATGAGTCTGTTGTTATTTATGTATTATTGTCATTTTGTCAAGTTATTTTCCTTTGTAACCTCTTCTGACATCGGACTCGGACTTCTATTGAACTGAATTTTACTGTGCGTATTGTTATGCTTTTAATTTTCTACATTGGCTAGAGGTATATATGTTTAACCCAGCCGCATGTTTGTGCCTGTCCCAAGTCAGGAGCCTCTGGCCTTTGTCTAGTAGTCTTAGTTTCTTGTGTATGATTCGGAGTTTAGTATGACGTCCATTATCACTGAACTAGTATATATTAATATAGATATTTGTTTAGGGGACAGCTGAATGACGACTCCGGATGCGAGAGTTTCTCGCTGCATTGCAGACCCATTGTGACCTTCTGCTGTTGTCTATTCTATGGTCGGGTTGTTGTCTCTTCGAAGCATTCCCCATTTCCATTCTCAATTTTATTTCTGTAACTTTTTACGACGTTTGTGGTTTCTATCTTAAAATTAATGCCAATGGCCGATTTAAAAGTAAAAAATAAGAAGACCTGATTATTTGCCTGAGATTACTCTGACGACTCGCTCTCAGTAACTGAGAAAATTCGTTTTCTGTATTCAAAAGAATTTATTTCTTATAAACATTACTTTGGTCGTCTGTGATACCTTTAAGGTAAACGAAGGGATATGCCTAAGCCAGTTATAAACGATAGAAATTGTTAAAACGATTTGCAAAAATGACGTTTCTATCATGCTGTTTTCAAGTCAAAAATATAACAAGAAGTAAGGGTCACGAAGAGGTTTATATCAAGCAACAGAGTGTGCAAAACTGATACATTTTGTTAGATTATACATTACAATACTGCCTCATATTTTTGGTGAAATGTTTTTATTTTCTGATGATAAAAACTTACCCAATATTATTCAGCGTTTCCCCCGAAATTTGCTGCTATATATTTTAACATCCATATTATGTTATGTTCTATATTTCAACCGAATAAATTCTTTAAAAAATACTAGATGTATACTGTCAGAATATTTGCAGACAATTGTACGTAAATCTACGTGATCAGTGGCGGATCCAGAACTTTTCATAAAAGGGGGGGGGGGGGCACTGACCGACCTAAGAGGGGGCCCGCTCCGGTCATGCTTCAGTGATTCTCTATATAATCAACCAAATTTTTCCCACGAAAGGGGGGCCCGGGCCCCCCAGCGCCCCCTGGATCCGCCTAGGCTATGGTGATGAATACTTTAAAAATACAAATTAGCGTAGTTTTCGTAAACATTTCATGTTTGTTCCAGCATCGTTTTATACAAACATTTCCCGCCAAATGTCATCATAAAAAAAGAAAGCTGCTATTTGTTGTCATTATAAAATGCGTAAAGAATGAATTATAAATAACGTATCATTTATTCATCCAGGACCATAGGCGAGGTTGATAAATACATGTTGTGATCAAAATCAAGAATTAAAAACATCACAACTTCCAAGCAAGAACGGAAGCTCATAAACTCGAATTCTATATAGTCAATTCAGCACCTGGCAAATTTGGCACCCAATGTAGTTATTTTGACATCCATGTTAAATTGTTCTGCAAGAAAACTATTACTGTACGTTTTGTCAATAGGAATTGAAAAATATGGCCCTACCACCATGACCACTGACCACAGTCTACTACACAGGCACTTGTCTCAAAAAAAATTTTCCTATATACCTTAATATAACACAAGGTACTTAACTAAATTTTTGAATAATGACACCCAGTCCCAAATTCCCGTTTTTTTTTATTTCTCGGTTGTCAAACTTACTTAAACTTAATATGCCGTAAATCTAAATTGATTTATCTACACAATGGTATATGACACGACTATCATTGTTGTCGGGATCATAAGTAGCAGGCCTCAGAAGTCGGTCAACGGGATGTTTTTTTGCCTTCGTCTCAATTTTTGGCAACACCCAGCCCGCAGTGATTGAATTATTATGAAAAATTATTAAAATAAAAACTGTCAGCTTCCCTCTGACTATGAATTATTACCTTTATTGTAAATTCTTTACAGATTATGTGAAACAAACCCAAATAAGGTTGTTATGAAACACACGTGTACACAACGACACTAATGTAGAGTTATAAATTGACCAAAATTTCCCACATTTATTTTTAGCCAGACGATTGACCAATGAGAACCAGTATAAAGTTACCTGCGGACTGGGTGTTGCCAAAAATTGAGACGAAGGCAAAAAAACATCCCGTTGACCGACTTCTGAGGCCTGCTACTAATGATCCCGACAACAATGATAGTCGTGTCTTATACCATTGTGTAGATAAATCAATTTAGATTTACGGCATATTAAGTTTAAGTAGGTTTGACAACCGAGAAATAAAAAAATAACGGATATTTGGGACTGGGTGTCATTATTCAAAAATTTAGCTAAGTACCTTGTGTTATATTAAGGTATATAGGAAAATTTTTTTTAGAGACAAGTGCCTGTGGTCTACTATGAGTAATGAAAAACAAGGATTTGTATAGAAAAATAACATCAAAAACTACCAGAAAAAAGTGTAAACAGCAAGCTATTTATTGTTTAAAATGGGAAGCAGGACAAATCACCCCAATGGCATATCGGCCCACTTTTTTACGAACTCACATACAACCACTTTTTTCTATCCTTTGGAAGAAGTGCCTGTGGTTAAATCCCTTTAATATTACTCCTGCAAATGTATATGTCCCCCATGTATGTAATATGGTGGAGGACTAGGGCCCCATGTACATTGTACCTTTATATGTCTCTGGTTATTTGCATAACAAATGAAAAGAAACCAGTTAATTGTATCATAATGCAAATTTAAATGAAAAGAAACAAAAAGAAAAGAAATGCAAAAGATGTTTATATCTAAGGTTTTCATAGGTATTGATTTTATATATAAGTGGCAGAAACATATACAAAGGGAAAGCATATTTTTCCATAAGTGGGCCGAGTTGGCATTACTAAATTCATCATGGATTATCTATTTGTCATGAGTGTGGCGAGTTGGCAGACTTTATTTCAGCAGGATTTTAACTCTTTTCTTAAGTGGGGCAAGTTATCCAACCTATTTTCAATTTGATTTTTTCTCATTTTATAAGTTGAGCGAGATGGTAAATAAGAGTAGGTCTATTTTTTAGAAAGTGGGGCGATTTGCCTGTGGGGCGATTTGTCATGGATTCTTAAATTGAATACCACTTTTTTTTAAATTAAGAAATAATTGATGCAAGCTATACTTTAATTATATTTATATTTATATTGTATTTTAATTTTAGTTTCTTGTGTACAATTTGGAAATTAGTATGGTGTTCATTATCACTGGACTAGTATATATTTGTTTAGGGGCCAGCTGAAGGACGCCCCGGTGCGGGAATTTCTCGCTACATTGAAGACCTGTTGGTGACCCTCTGCTGTTGTTTTTTATTTGGTCAGGTTGTTGTCTCTTTGACACATTCCCCATTTCCATTCTCAATTTTATTTATTGGTTGTTTTAACATGGGTAGGCATTATATTCGTGAATTTTTGCCCGAGCGATAGTGCATGCTAATTTGATAAAATTCATTATTTTGCTGTAGTCAATATACATGTGCAGAAAAAAATTTATTGGATTTAGAGCATGGGTTTATTCATAAAGCGAAAGAAGCACGTCATATTAGAATAATACGCAATCAAACTAAATGAATATAATATCAAGAAAACTTCAACCTATTTTATTAAAAAAACATATTTAGAAAACAAAAAACCTGTTCTCCCCCATCAATAAACAAAAAGGTAAGAACAAGTATTAAACAATATTTAATGCCAAATTGACTAACCAAATGCTCAAATGACTTTCGATAGATACTGATTTGACTGGATGCCTATTTGACTAAGTGCAGACTTTTAATTAGGCCATTAGTTTTCTTGTTTGCACTGTTTTACATTTGTCATTTTGGGGTCTTTCATATAGTTGACTTATATGTCTTATGGACTTTGCTGAAGGCTGTACAATGACCTTTAGTTGTTAGTTTCTGTGTCATTTGGTCTCTTGTCAAGAGTTGTCTCATATGCAAACAAACCACATCTTTCTTCTAGAAGTGTCAAATTGACCAAGTGACGATAGCACTCTTACCCATTCAATATTGCAATGAGATAAGTTTGATATACAAATGTACATTGTACATGTATTATAGTTCTAAACTATGCCCAGAAAAATTGGGAGTCTGCATTTACAAAATGATCCAAAATGTATATAATAGCTTTTTATTTATGATGTACATATTGTATTATTTTTTATATTTCAGTTCAAATACCAGTAATTGTTTACAGTCTACTGAAGTTACAACTTCAGATAAAAATGTTGTCAAGTTTGACCAGAATCTACAAAATGTTCAGTTTGTGTTTGACACTTGGAAGGTAGGACATTTTTAATATTCTTTAAAAAAGTTAAGTTGTCTGAAGACTGCAAATGATTTTGCACATCTGCACAATTTGAAAATATGAAACATCTTTACATGCATGCCTTTTACAATACAATGGACATAACAAGATCACATTGCAAATGATGTTTCATGACATCAATTATTTGTGCCCCACGAAGGGGCATTAGGTTTTTATACGACCTGTCCCACTTCAGGTTTAAGTTTTTGGTTCCAATTTTTTTTGTCAAGGTAGTTTTAATGAATTTCTAATTTTAATGCGAAACCGGAGTTTTGACCCCAACTTTACGGTCCACACATGTATACAT
Organism: Mytilus edulis; assembly: GCA_019925275.1. Lineage (NCBI taxonomy): Eukaryota > Metazoa > Mollusca > Bivalvia > Mytilida > Mytilidae > Mytilus > Mytilus edulis. The sequence goes on along the minus strand of CM034349.1, from coordinate 11,702,435 downwards.
GTAGCTAAAGACTGTACTTTGATCTATCATGGTTTACTGTAACAAAACTTGACTTGGATGGAGAGTTGTCTTATTGGCACTCAAAGCACATCTTCTATATCTATATTAACCTACAACAGGATTTTTGAGGAGAAATAAACACGATGTTCTTGACAGTTCTTCCTGTGATGATCTTAATGTGTGTTCTTTTGTCACTAAAAAATAATTGCACAACTATTTAACATAGATTAATGTATTTTTTTCTTTAAATAGTTTTTATTGCCTAAAATTTTTTGATAAAAAAGACTTTTTACAAGTCTTTGGATATATTCAAAATTTGTCTCTCTTTAATCGGTCTTGACAATTTAAAATTATGTGTCCATTTTTGGTTGTTGAAAAGAGTAATAGTTTGAATGGATATATCAGTATAAAATTGAATAAACAAAAAAATGTATTAAAACTTTTAAAATTATCTATTAGTTTTGACAATAGAAGTCAAATGAATAATGACAAATGTTATTAATATGGTGATATCATCATGTATCATGGGTATTTGTAACATTTATAATAATGATATGACAAAATATAGAAACACTCCTCTGAAAGTACTAAGGACCAGGAAAATCCTAAGAATTTTTCAAGTTCTGACAGTAATTGATTCTTTGAACTTTTATTAAGAAAGAAAGATTAGAATTTGAAAACTTAAGTAAACACTGCATGAACCATTTAAACCACACCTAAATCAATTTTGATTTTTTTTCTCATTGAAAGATTTCTTATCAATTCCTTTTAAATCCAAGTCCTGCATTTTGTTGGACAGTAGTTTAATGTAATATTCCTAATAGTTTGACATCATAAATTCTTTGGTAACGTAAGAATAACAGATCGTCACGAGTGGAATACATTATCTGAGTTATCTTTATAGGTTCTTTGTAGGAGGTAATATTCTTGTATTGTTTCTATATTGACAAAAGTTCATTTTATTTTTTTCATTCAATTGTATTTGTCATCAAAATTCCGCCCTCATTCACAGTAGGACTAATTACTTACAGAAAAAATATCCTTTTGAAACACAATAAAAAGTGTATTTGTCACTTGAAGCTTTCTTTCTTGTTTTAAATGAATTCCTGTAAGGAAATTAAGTTACAAAGTATAATTCACCTATTTACTTAGATGACTCAATGTTCATTTTAGTCTAAATTGCCTGCTCATGTCAGTTATAGATTTTCAAAAAAAATATAACCATGAGGCACATTAAACAAACCTTCATTATTCATAAGACACAAAGTTATAATATTAAGAACCAGTTACGAATCTAATAAAGTTTTTCAACAGGTGTTTTCTAATGCATGTTATGAAAGCTTTTACATGTGTTTAGAGTTTTTAATATATTCTAAGTACAAACATATTTTAGTATTGTATATATATATGGTCCTTCAGTGGTTTTGAAATAATAAAGCATAAAGTTAAGGAGGGTATTCTTTGAGGGTATTAGTTTAAAAGATTTCAAAATTTGATTATATGCCAAATTATTCATAGTATTGACTCAAGTCTTGTATTTTTCTGAATTTTGAAGGTATGTTTCCATTTTCCTTCATGAATTAGATGAAATATTAAAAACCGTGTATACAATAAGAGCTGTTTTGATCATAAAGACAATTACTATTATACATGTACATTATTAAGTTAGATCTTGCATGCTATATATGTGAATGAATCTCAAATATTTCAATGCTGTTATGTTCCTTTTTTGTACAAAATACTCTAAAGAAAGGTTATTTGATGTTGTGTGTTTATATACATATGAAAAAGAAGATATGGTACAATTGCCAATGAGACAACTTTCTACAAGAGACCAAACGACACAGAAATAAACAACTATAGGTCACTGAAAAGCCTTCAACAATGAACAAGGCCTGTACAACATAGTCAGCTATAAATGTAAAACAATTCAAATGAGAAAAATAGGGGCATGATTTTTATACAAAATAATGAATGAAAAAAACAATTATATAACTCATCAAAAAACATCAAACACTGAATTACAGGGCTCTTGACTTGGGACAGGCACATACAAAATTTGGAAAGTTTTAACTAGTTTGAAGTCACAAACTTTCCCCCTTAACTTGGGACAGTCTTAACTTGGGACAGTGGTGTGACAGTATAACATCAGAACAAACTTTAAAAATATGCATTTATTTTGATTTTATGGCTCCTAAGGAATTTGCGTTTATTTATTAGTAGTTTTAAAGACTTTCAACTTTTAATACAGACATTGAATAAAAAGACTGAAATAAAAAGACCAAATCAGGAAAAACTTGACAGCTTTATCGCACCTTGTCCTTCATAACTTATCCCAAAATGTTTATTTTGAGATATATATGATAAAACAAGATGTCCCCCCGTACAGAAATTGCTAACAAAAGCACATAAGTTTCACATGTGAAGCACATGAGATGCAAGTAAGAATTGTATGCAAATCAGGTTGCTCATATGTGCAGTTTGGTAGTTCATATGTGCCCACAAAAATCTAACATAATGCTCACATGTGCAATTAAAACCTCAGGTGAGCTTTTATCATCCATGTTAGTTTTGTACTTTGAAAAGTTTTTCCATTCTTCTAACCATTCAAAACTAACCTACATCATTGCTCATATGAGTTTTTTCAAAATGACATGCCCAGTAATGTACTTCCTGTAAATTCAAATTCATGAAAAGCATGCAATAAATGAAGGTAGATGGATATGGAAAATGTTAAGTCCTACATGTATATTGTGCTATTTGAAGAAAGGCATTGTTGAAATCTGATAAAACCAGTGTGGCTGTGGTTAATTATTTGTAAGTTATCATTTCTATTTCATTATTTTCATTTTTGTGTCAGATTTTGAAATATATTACAATTTTAAGTCCTTTATGGGAATATATATACAGTATATACAGGTTGCTTCAAAATAAGTACTACATGTATAAAGATTTTTCCTTTTAAACTTTTTGAAATACAGTACTTATTAATCAAAGACATTCATTGTGTACTAAACTTGCAAGTCCCTCTATTAGTTTTATAATGTAATGTTATGTTTTTAGTCATGATCATGATTATTGTTTGAATAATTTTTTTTTTTTTTTTTTTTTTTTATGAAAATCATAATTAACTGACAATAATTAAAGAATAACTCTTTTAACATGATGTATCAGTTATTTTATTTTCAATTGAATTATTTAAGATTTTCATTTAAATTTGAAAAATATTCCTTTTTTAAAGCAGCCATTTTGTTTTGGTCAACTATAATATTCACGTGTGCAACATGTTAGCAACTGCTCATATGAGCAATCTAATAAAATGCACATGTGAAACAAGAGCTCATATGAGCAGTTGCACATGAGGTTTTTAACATGCAAATTAGGTTAGTTTCATATGTGCAATTTTTTTGCTCACAAAATGCTCACCTAATTTGCATGTTAAAAAACTCGTGTGCAATCATGTTAGTTTCTAACGTGAGCATCTTATGTGCAACTTATGTGCAACATGTTAGCACTTTTTGGTAAGGGCATATACATGTATTAACATTAAAATGAACTGTCATTAAACTTAGCTTTATGATGTTCAAAAAGATGCATGTATTGATTTTTTACAGACTTGCGCTTAAAACATGAATAAATTTATTATTTGTTTCTCTCTTATCTGACTTCAAGTTTGTTTTAAATGGTTAATCAAATATACCAAAAAGTATTTAGTAAATAGCAATAAATTGAAAAGTTTGACGTCAGTTTATCTTGACAAATGTATACATTTAAAATGCATATATACTTTTACACAAAGTTCATTGTCATTTTACAAAAATCTTACTAAAATTTTTATACCAGTACATTAAACTTTTTGAAGTAAATTGATTATTTTTCACCAAAAAATTGCATAAACCAGTAACACATGTTTCATAGTTTTAAGTTAAAGAGAAATAAAGTCAGGAGTTTATTTTGCCATACCTGACTTTTGGTAACCCTTTCCTTTATGTTACAAAAATATTTTAAAACAGAGATGTTCTTTTAAAAAACATTTAAAAAAGATGCAAATTTCCTGCATTTTCTTAGTCGAGCCTGCGACTTTTGTCTCGGAAAGCTCGACAGAGGGATAGTGATCCTACGGCGGTGGGGTTGGCTAACTTCTAAAAAGCTTTATATTTTAGAAGGTTGAAGACCTGGATGCTTCATACTTTGTATATAGATGCCTCATGTTACGAAGTTTCTGTCAGTCACATGTCTAATGTCCTTGACCTCATTTTCATGGTTCAGTGACTACTTGAAAAAAAAGTTAAGATTTTTTGTAATGTTAAATTCTCTCTTATTATAAGTAATAGGATAACTATATTTGGTATGTGCATACCTTGCAAGGTCTTCATGCCCATCAGACAGTTTTCACTTGACCTAGACCTCATTTCATGGATCAGTGAACAAGGTTAAGTTTTGGTGGTCAAATACTATAAGCAATAGGTCTATTATATTTGGTGTATGGAAGGACTGTACATTTACAACTGTCAGGTTTCATCTGACCTTGATCTCATTTTCATGGTTCAGTGGTTATAGTTAAATTTTTGTGTTTTTGTGTTTTTCTTATACTGTATGCAATAGGTCTACTACATTTGGTGTATGGAATGATTGTAAGTAGTAGGGTGCCCAATCAACAAATTTGATCGATTTGCCTTAACGGAATAACACACGGCTATATTTTATATCATTGGAAAGAGGAGAATAAACCTCATTGAAATACTGTTGTCGTTGTTGTCTGTCGTGGTCACGTTTTTTGTAAATCAGGGTCAAAGGTCAAACAAAAAATTCCAGAAAAATGCAGTCACATTTAGATAGCTTGTTTCTCTTTACATATATGCGTTTGGAGCAAAATAAAAAACGACTTATTTATAGATAAATATCATTTGTATCTACATTTAAAACTTGTTTTATATTTTTATCGCCAAAAATGACTTTAGATAGACTTTTTTGCATATAGGGTGCAAATTTTTAATTTTTAAACAACTGTTATATAACAAAGACCTTGACCCTTTTTCAATTTCTAAATTTATAATTTTTGTTAACAGTTCTTAACAAGTAAGATCTAGAGTTGTTTTTTAGATCTTAACTTTAATAATTTGTTGAAAACAAAATGTGTTTTTCATGTCTTTTGATAGTAAGGTGTTCATCAATTTCTAGGTAAATATCAAATTTCTGTTATTAGGTGAGAACCAGTATGTATAAATGATTTGTTTCGAAATTTGTGTAACATTATCGTAAAACTTGGTTGAATATAAAGCTTTGTGTAAAGCTTTGTTTCACAGAAGTAAAAATTAATGCAAACGGAGAAAAAAGGGGGTTAAAATTATGAAAACTTAACGTCTATTACAAACTGATAAAACAGCCTATCCTACATATACAGATGACTGAATGAGCAACAATTGGCTATAATGTTTTCAAGTATTCCAAAAATATAATAAGGGTGAGGTTTATGTAGAGCACCTATGTATTTTCCAAACAATTGCAAACATAAAAGGCGCGAGAAACCAGAGGGAGTTTAAAACTTATAAATTGAAGACAAGCTGACAACAGCATGGCAAAAAAAAACTGAGAAAAAAACAAATGCTAATAGAAAATTATGATCGAAGCTAGTATTACCTACTAGGGTCTAGGGTCTCCTGTAGTTTAAGCCCACCAACCACAGTCAAGGTCAGAGACCATATTGCAGGGTTTTTGGGGTTTTTTTTTTTACATATCTTTTCCCATTTATAGATAGATTATTACTATATTTCCTAAGATTTCAAAATTGAACATATGTTATATTTATTGTTTAGAAAAGATTATGGACTGCTTAAATTTCATTTGATAGCCAACTGATTCATAAGGTACAAACAGAAAAATTAAATCTTATACATCTACATCTTCGTCGTCATCAATCTTTTTAACTTCAACCAGACGAGTATTTACATTTTGCCTGAGTCAGTGACATGATATGTACATGAAAGATTTTGTTCGAAGCAAATGCGAAGTAAATCTTGCAGAAATTCATATGACATCTGTCCTTCGAGATAGACTAGAACAAGTGATTCTTCTTTTCCTATTCGAATAGAATAGGAGACTGTAGGGTAGTTTTGGTATATAAAATCATGCGGGTTTCTACTTCATTGGGCGTACAAAATAATTCTTTAAACTTAAATAGTCCTTATGAGCAGATTAAGGGTTCTTGGAAGTGCTAGTTAGATAAATGATTTCCTCATGTATCATAGTATTTGTTGATATTCCATAATGCTGAACAATTTATTCGCCAAGTAATCTGATTAAGGCCAGCTGGTTCTCACTGACTCAAAGAAACTTTTTCCAGTCAGGAATTTGACGACCTTCTATATATGACCTGAAACACTTTTAGAGTTTTTTCCTGAGGTGATACTCATTTTTGACTTCATGTGAAACACAAAATGCACATCTGATTGTGGCTAAACCGCTAGACAAAACAACGATCTTTAAACGAACTGGACTATTAAAAACATTCAAATCGACCATACAATAAGCAAAAAAGAGAAATGAAGTAAGTGACAATTGTCCTAGTTAATGACCAGATAGTGTAATCCACAAAACGATTAATGGCACAAGAAAAGGCGTGTTTGAATCAAGGCAAAATTATCACTAAATATGTGTTTTAAATTGCTATTTTGTTCTCACCGATTAACATTACACAGAAGATATTTAGCACACATATGAACCATGTCTTATTGATGTAATCAGAGAAAAAATCCAGTGAATGTAACACGCAATAAATTTTCTTTCGTTCAAAATGTGGTAAATTTTAGTAAAAAAAATAGTCTTCCTAAAATCATGAAATACTTATACTTAAATTATATAAATTTTTTCAGCTTTCGTTATATGATAAATTTGATTTTTAAGCCAAATGATAAGTATCATTTGAACAAATTACACAGAAAGCAACAATTTGAATTTTTCATGTTGAAGATGGCCTGTATGAGGAGGTATTTTTGGGTACCCTATTAAACCACAAAATTTTGGAAAATGTGACCACGGTAGCTTACGACGACATTCATGATTGGAAAATATAATGATTTTCCAATAGTTTGCATATAAATATAGCTGTGTGTTATCTGTTAACTTAAACTTGTTAACTAGACGTCTTTTTCGATACTGGGCACCCTACTAAAGGTGTACATGTGTAGTTGGCAGGTGTCATCTGACCTTGACCTCATTTTCATGGTTCAGTTGTCAAAGTTGAAGGTTTTTAGTTTTGGTCTTTTTTTCTAATACTATATGCAATAGGTCAACTATATTTGGTGTATGGAAATATTTTATGATCTGTATGTCTGTCGCACAGGTTTTATTTGACCTTGACCTCATTTTCATGGTTCATTGCTCAGTGTTAAATTTTTATTATTGCCTTTATTAGACCAATAATTTTTATAATGCCACTACCAGACCAATCACCTAGCAGTCAAACATAATTGTAAACCTATGCTATATTCTGCTCTTTGGTCCAGTTTTTGTCTAATCCAATATTTCCCACTTTATGGATTTTTTTATCGTAGGTGGGGCATTATGTTTTCTGGTCTGTGGGTCCGTCCATCTGTTCGTTCGTTCGTCCGTCCGTTCATCCCGCTTCAGGTTAAAGTTTTTGGTCAAGGTAGTTGTTTGATGAAGTTGAAGTCCAATCAACTTGAAACTTAGTACAACTGTTCCCTATGGTTTAATCTTTCTATTTTTAATGCCAAATTTTACTGTCCATTGAACATGAAAAATGATAGTGCGAGTGGGGCATCCGTGTACTGTTGACACATTCTTGTTAATTCCTGTCTTCTTTTTATTTCTAACGAGTTTAGATCTGATTAGTTCCCAATGAATCACAGATCATCACACGATATAAAGAAATTAAATATATATGCCTATGCTATAGTATGGTTATGTCTCAGATTGGAAAGCATAACAAAAAGGAACCTTTTTAGTGTAATGAACTCCTACAGTTTTCAACCAAGATCCCTGAAAAATAACAGACAGATTACAAGCATGTTGAATTATTTTTTCAGGGAGAAGCACCTATCAAGATTGAGGTATTTGACTCCAATACAGATGACAAGCAGAATGTCTTAATTGATCAATTCCTTAAAATATACAATTTAACTAAGGCAGGGTTCAACCAAACTAGCATTACAGCAATTAGTGTCAATCTTATTGGTACAAGAAGTAAAGATCCTACAAGGTAAGGTTAGACCTGTAAACTCATGTCTTTCCTTTGGAACCCAAGTGATTTAGGCTCTGGCCATGAGAAGCCTGTTGTTCAAACAACATTCTTCCTTTTAATTATTAAACTATTGCTTAGACTGGAATATACAGACACATGTATATATGTCTTTGACACATTAATCCGCAATCATCATCAGAAAATGTACTTTACTTGAACAGATATATACAGTATTTAGCCGTGTATATAAAACCCCTTTTCAATCCTCAAAAATCGTTAAAAAAAATAGCTTTTGAAAAGAAAAAAAAGACAGTTAATATAAAAAAAAGATATTGGTTATTGAGACCGTTATTAAAAAGCTCCCAAGTAAAAGGGTATCTGTCATGTCTGTATATATGTTTTATTTTTCAGTCTGAGATTTTCCCTGTCTGTTTATTGTGATCCACAGTACTATGGGAGTGATTGTTCTGTGAAATGTGTGCCTACAAACAAATGTGATGGTCATTACACATGTGATCCTCAGGGAAACAAGGTCTGTCTGACTGGTTGGAGGGGAACTGACTGTACAGATCAGGTTCCAGGCAGTGATGTCGACTGCAGTGTATACACAAGTAAGTTGACCTGAAGTTTAATTTGACCTTGCTGTAAGGTGTTAGCTTTTAGACTTTCCAGCAACTGCCAATATTTAGAGAGCAGAAAGAAAAAGCACTGTTTTATTTATATGTTTGTGATTTTTCAGTACTGTAGCACCTAAGAAGAAGCCATTAGTTAAAAAAAAAATATTTCAGATTATTTTGCCCCAAATCTGTCAAATCTCACTTATGACATCCCTTTTAAATTGTGTCATAATGCTTAGCTGATGCTCACATTTTTCTGACAAGCCTATCTTTTGATGCTTCAACAATTGATCAGTCATTTTTTTTACTTTACAGATAAAACAGAGTTTTCCACAAGTGAATGGGAAGGAATGTATTCCTGCGACAATAAACAACACAGTTACCCATTCTTTTTGAATGCCACAAAACCTAAAGATACACTGACTATTGGTGCAACTGTTTCCTTTAGCAACTTCACAGTCCAAGTTTCGGGGACATATTCAAGTTGGAGTAAGGCATTAGCTTTGCAAGTGGACACATCACTCGTGTATGAAGGTCAAAATTTAACTAAGATTTCTTTAGAAACCAGAGAAATTAGTACATCGGGTATGTTTGGACAGTTATCACTGTATACAGCAGATGGTGGAAAATTGACCTGTATTGTTGATCCTCTGAGTTTGAAAAAAGGTTGGATATTTGTCTTTTAAACAATTACTGATTTTATTCTGTTATTACACATTTTCACACAAGTTGTTACTCTTTGCCAATTGTAGACTGGTTCCAAACTGGACAAATTTGGTTGCTTCTGTTGCTTTTGTTGCAAAACATGATAACTTAACAGATTTCACATATTGTGCAGAGATGAATTTGCCCTTCATTGGTAATGACAATTTATGTCCCTGCTTTTAAGAAACAGCTCATACAAATGGATCTCTAATAACAGAATATGCATATCATTGTATCCATTTTTGTAAAAAAAAAAAGATATTCTATAACTAATTTTCAGTATTTCAAAGATTGGAAATACATCTGATCCCATGATTAAAAAAACATAAAGTTTGTAACAATGCTTATTTTTTTTCATTTTAGCATATTTTGATGGATGTGACTTTAAAGGAACTTGTGTGAGATATGGAAAGAGTAAACAGAACTATTACTGCTGTTGTAATGATGGTAATGTATTATATAGACTAAACCAATATTGTGTTCATCCAAGCAAGTTAGTTTAATTCATTTAATATTGTCAGAATAAACATGGAAGTATTTTTCTCTATGAATTTAACAGATGATTTTCCTTAATGATGTGTAACATTCTTATGCAATACTGTGGATTCATTTATTTTCATGGATTTAATAAAATTATTTTTTTTGTGGATATTTGATTTTATGGTTTTCCCAGGTAACCACAAACTCCACGAAAATTGGTATCCAACAAATAATAATGTATCCACAGTATAACATGCAACACAACTTTTCAATGGTTGACATTATGAGTCATTGAGGACAAGCTTAATTACATTTGATATTTCTGGGATATTTTCAGTTTTATTTTAAACATTTTATTTCATTAAAAAGTACAACTTTCGAAGAGTTTCAACATCTATTGCTTCAATTATATTGGTTCACATCTTAGACTGTATTAACAGAATATAGTGTCATAAATATATTTTGTATTTTGCAGGAACCATTGGTACAAGTTGTACAAAGACAACAACTCCAGTGGCAACAACAACACATACCACATTAACAACAAAATCTACACAAAGACCAACCACAACTACAGTTGAATCAACAACTACAGAAGATACTACTCCAATTCAAACAACGATAGCTTCAACTACAACTCAAAAACCAACAACACAAATACCAACAACTGAACCTACCACATCACCAACAACTACACAGACAACTACTCTGCCAATGACTAAACCTACCACCATACAAACAACTACACCAAAACCAAACACCACTCCAACAACTACTGTTACTACGACTGAAACAACCACACAGACTGAAACTACATCAGAACCATCTACTACCTCTGAACCTAGAACTACACATGAACCATCAACTCCTTCTGAACCAACTACTACCTCTGAACCCAGAACTTCACAAGAACAAACAACAGAACAACCAACAATGATGCCTACAACTACCCCAACAAAAACTACTGCATCTACTACAGTTACAACTCGGCCAACAACTGTGAGGACAACTTTAAGACCAACTACACCAAAAACAACAACTCCAACAACAACTACACCTAAGCCAACAACTCTGTTGACAACTACACAAAAACCAACAACTTTAATGACAACAACACCAACTACACTAAAACTAACAACTCCTGTTACAGTGTCCTTGTCAGATCCTTTTACTTTAAACTTGCTCATGGTCTCAGTTGAGTTAGATGGTTTAGCTGTGATGAATACACTACTGAACTCATGGATCATTGAAAATAAAGGTAAATGAATCTTCAAACTTTTTTCGTTATTTTCTGTATTTTTACCCTCATTTACTTAGATCATTGATAATTCTAGTTTCATTTAGTACTTACTGTATAACATTTTTTTTCTTAGACTTTCAACATAAATTCAAATATACCGGTCATATCTAGTTTTGTTTTCTGCGATTTTTGAGATACCAATGTTAACACATATATAAGTGTAAATGTGCTGTAATATTTCAATCCTTTTATTTTAATGAAAAACAATTATGGTTAATTTGAAGTCTCTAATACAACAGGGAGATAACTCTATAAAGTCAGCTAAACGTTTTAATTTTGTTGCGTTGTTAAGGGAATATTAAGCTTCTTAATGATGAAAATTCATGTTTGTCAAATTGCTATATAACCAGTGTAATTTTTCTGATAAATTGGTTGGTTCAAATTTTTTGAAATTTTTATAATTTTGTCAAAGGGTTAAAGAAAATACTTTGCTAAAATTTTATAAAAATTAAACGAGCCAAATTAGTTTTAGTAAAGGTGTTTGGTGCCACCTTTCAAAAGATCTCAAAATTTGTCAAATTTATGAACTTTGTGATTTTTTGGAAAATGACGCAGTCATTGTTCCATAACTGCCGACCTGAACTTCATTTCATTTCTCTGCCTACCGCGCTTGGTTTCGTATTTACTATTTTCCATACAAACTGGAATCTGCTTGTGTTATCATTATGCATCATTGTGTAGTATTAAATCAGCCAGGACCCAGTTTACACTGGTTTCTACTTGAATTCCACTACACTCGAACAAAGTGTTGTAGTTTGACGGAAACCAGTTTTAGAATTTGTAAACTACAAAACGTAATCGGTTATTGTTCATTCCGTTTTGGTGTTTCATACCGACTTATATGGTTTGAATAAGCTTAAGACCCTTCAAACATTAATGTGAAAGGTATATTAAAGACTGTTTTACAAAAGGATTGAACTGTTTTACTTTCAAAGTCGTACTATAGGGATATCTGTCATATACGGATTTTCACTCTCACCGGTTAATTTCTTCTTTTACACATGCTTTGGAAACTTCCTGCTTAAACATCGCAAGTTTTAAAATTGTTTTTGAGTGAATTAAACTTATTTTAACAATCATGAAGCGTTCCAGAATCATTTTAAAGCAGTTTCTTCTTCTCTTTGATGATGGAAAATAGATTTTCTCAAGAAAATACCGCAAACGATCGCAGAGGAATTGAAACGTACAAGTCAAGTCGTCACCTGGTTAAATTGGCATCTAGTCAAATCGGCACCTATTCGACGTCAATTCGGCATCCAATAATATTTGTTATAATATTTTCTATTCAATTAATTAATTACTGTTACCAAGTACATAGTGAATATGTTGTTGTGTATTTTGGTAAACAACGAAACGAAAGTGAATATAATAATGTTGTGTATAAAGGTAAACAACGAAGCCCTTACCAAAGCTGTTGTTTTAACAATTAGACAATTTGTGTAATTGTAAAAACAAGTCAATTATTAAAATAAAATGGAAAACTATGAGTCCCTTTCAATAAATCAATCTTTCATGCAAAATAATTAGCAAATTTAAGGTGGTTTTTTTTCAGTAAAGTTTATACAGCATTAAACCAACGGTAAACGGACAGAAAGTCACAGGACAAAAAGTCACAGGACATAAAGTCACAAATTTGGTAGGACAAAAAGTCACAGGACAAAAAGTCACAAATAATTTGTTGACAATTGTTTGAATATATAAGAGAAATATCTTGAAATATTTACTTTTTAATACATTTATTCAAATTAAAGTTTAGGAAATGTGTCATTATACTTGAAAAATCAAGATTTATTTAATTTTAATCATGCAAAAGATATATTTCTTGGCACCATGAAGCCATTTAAGTGCCAAGCCACTTTGACATTTTGTTTTTTTAACAATTATTTGATTATCTTTCATATATTTTTGATAAATTTCGTTTACAAAGTTGGTATATATACAATAATTCAAGAAAAATACAAAAATATTTTCGTAGAAATAAGCTGTTTTTCTTTAAAGAAAATAATCAGAAAAAATGAATTGTGACTTTTTGTCCTGTGACTTTTTGTCCGTGACTTTTTGTCTGTGACTTTTTGTCCTGTGACTTTCTGTCCTACATTCAAACCAACAATCCTGTAAAATGCTCAACTGGTTAAAATAATGCAGAAACATACCCAATATCTCATGTATTAGTCAAAATAATTATGACGTCTGGCAAGGCTATTTTATTATTTTTCTGGGACGCCTTCCTACGACGTTCGTAGGAAGGCGTCCCAGAAAAAAAAATAATATAGCCTTGCGGTCATAGGAAAGTGTTCCAGAATAAAATTTAAAAAGCCTTGCCAGACGTAATAATTATTTGGACTACTCATATATATATATCATTAAAACTACACCAAAAAAGTCATTTAGTTGAGAAAAATAAATATATACAAAATGTACATGAACACCCAAAAATGTGAAAGTTAGTATTTAACTCTTTTTGCTTAAATACTGAAAAAAATTCTGGCAAGCCCTTTCTTATTTTTACCCTATTGCTTAAAATACTGTTAAAAATATATATTTAACATGGGTGACGAATTGACTATATCAGGTGTCGATTTTAACCAGGTGATGATTTGTCCAGGTGCCAATTTAACTAGGTGCCGGTTTGACTAGAATTCTTTGACAAAATGTTTGAAATTATCTGAGTTTCATTAGACCTTTGATAGCAGTAACAAAAAGATTATTTACTTAATATTTTGTGGGAGAAGGGGGTTCAGACTGTGTTGTATCAGGTCTGTTTGTGCCCAATACATTTTCGCACCCTACACGTTTGCACATTCACACTCTACTCATTCGTGCCCAATTTTAATTCAAATTCAAGTTGAATAATTGGAAAATCATGGTTGTTGTTTTAAATTGCTTTGGTGTAAATACTGAATGTATTTATAGCTTGGTATGAGTAAAACATTGAAGATTTTAAAGGAAAAAACACAAAAGATAATTTTTTTTAACAGCTTGGTCCCATTGATCTGAAACAACGAAACAATAAAACATAGACACCAAAATATAGCAATCCACTAATATAACCAAAACATGATAAAATTTATTCAACACACGGAAACAAACATAGTCAGAATCTCACTTCATTTTGAAACAAGTCAATGAAACAAGTTATAGCAATACACTAACCAAAACATGATTAAGAGTTATTCAACACAAAATAAAACGTTAACAAAATACCACTTTATTTAGAAAGGATTATTATTATTTTTAGCAATACCCTATCCAAAACATGATTAAGATTTATTCAACACAAAAAAAAAATTGCTGTCTTACTTTATTTTGAGACAATGACAACAATTATACTTATAAGAAAACACTTGCTTACAGAGTTATTAAACACAAAACCAATTAAGATTGGGTGCGAACATGTAGGGTGTGAAAGTGAAAGGGGGTGAAAATGAGTGGGCGCAAACGTGAATGGACGCGAACGGACCCGTATTCAGACTATGTACCAGTGAGAAATATACAAGCCTTTCTATGGTATTTATTTGTACAATTCAGCTAGTCTTGACCTATTCATTTGTCTTAAAAAAACAGCCAGTTGTCACCTTCACTTCACACACACACACACATATACGAATATCAATTATATGCTCACGATACATGTTGCATTGTTAAACTAATTACGGTACGTGAAAATCAAGACTTGCATAAAAACTATCCCAATATTAGAGACAGTGGCGTCATTTTTCTTCAGAGCTTTCAGCTCTTTGATTAAATCTTTATGCCAAAAATATACCCTTTTTATACCTTCTTACTTAAACGTCTACTTACATTGGTGTTTATAGGTATCTTATTTAATAATTTTAACTTTATATTCCAGGACTGCTGAATTTAACAAAAAACAACACAGAAATAGACATTGGAGGCTTTGATGAAACAATTGCTGAAGGGTAAGTTATACTAGAGTTTTTTTTTGCAGACTTGACTTTTATTTTCAAAAATATTTGCTGTGTTGCAGGTGATAACATTAACTTGAATGAGGCCAAAATCCTTCACAATCAATATACCTTTTATGAATAATTTGTCATGCTTTAAGTGGACATTCTGTATGTAAGTGCCTGTCCCAGGACAGGAGCCTGTAATTTCAGTGTTTGTTGCTGTGTTGCATATTAGTTTTTCTTTCATTTCTTGTACATAAATTAGACCATTAGTTTTCTCAGTTTTCTCTTTTGAATATTTTTTACATTTGTCATTTCGGGCCTTTTATGACTGAATATACAGTATGGGCTTTGCTCATTGTTCATGGTCGATAAAATTGTCTCATTTTTAAACACACCACATCTTGTTGGACAATCCTAGATGACCTATGAACTAGCTTTGTCCAGAAAGGAAACTTCCCCTTGATTATTCAAATGGCATAGGTCTGACTGCTTATTTGTCTCTCCATACAAATATAGATATTTTTTGCTGTTCTTCATATTTACAGTTGCTGCAAGGTTTTCATGAAGTAAATAGCATGCATACCTGCCAAATGTCACTATTTGTGGGGGATTTCCCACATGGAGGATCCCAATTAAACATTTTGAAATTGAAGTTCCTTCCACAATTTAAAACAAAACAATCAATTTTACCATGGGTATGGATTATAAAAGCAGGAAGAAGCAAATAAACAACATTAAAATAAATTTAAAGGCCCCTCAAAAGGTTTTGTAGGACTATGAGAGCTATCTGGCAAATAAAACCCCAATGGGCACTTTTAAATATTGGCAGGTATGAGCTTGTCCACACTTTTAAAATTACCATGTGTCATTTTGGAACTGTTTTATAACAAACTCTTGTCAGCTAATTCAATGTTGGAATATTAGTGATAATAGAATTGGAATAAGTTTGAAATGTTTTCATATATGATGTCCAATCTTTTATTCTGAAATCAAATTTTTACATGCTTATATTTTGTAGATTGCCAGTTACGGTCATTAGATATAAAGTGAAAGTAAAATCATCTGTTATAAACACTGTATCAGCAAGACGACCCAATGACAACACTTTAATACAACAGCTTAAGATCCAGTACAGTACAAACCAAATATTACTGTATACAGGATCAGGGCCTTTCTTTCAATTGAAAGATAGTCTAAAGTTTTATGTACATGGTCCAGGGCCAGTTGAAAGTAAGATAAAACACATGGAGGAGGCTATTTTTTCAGCTCATAACAATACTTGTGGTAAGAATTGCAGATCATCTGGTATTGAATTAAGATTTTCAAATGGTTTAAATCTATTTTCTTGATAGTTTCAATAGCTGTATTATACAGTTATACTTCAAATGACACCTAATGCTCTAATATCTAAGGTGCAATATCCAGAACAGTATTTAGTACAACAAATTACAAAAGTTTTATATTAATTATTAAGAGTCTGCTGCTGACTTTTACTTTTGATAAAGTATCATTCAATGATGAATTCAGGGAATTTTATTATTTTAGAGAGTAGTGGGAAATGTGAAGTTACTAAAGAAACAAGAGCTGTAATTAGAATGAGAGAAGAATATGTTGGAGATGATGGGTAAATATATTATACTGACAAGACCATAATCTACTGATTAATAAGTGATGGCATTATAGTTATACTTTACAATACCATATATATAGGGAGTTATTTTCACTTATTTTCGCGGATTGAACAAAATCACAAAAATAAATTCCACCAAATTAATTTGTACATGCAAAAGAATTGATCAAAGTTTTGAATCCACAAAAATAATAACGGCCAAAATATTTCATTACCTTATTCAATGAAAAATCGCGATATTTTACACCCTCGAAAATAACCCACTATTCAGTATTTGAATCTGGTTCTCTAAATTAAACAGATGTATTTAAGTTGTGCATCTCTTATTATAAAAAAAATTCATAATTTTTGTCAATGTTATAGAAAATTGGCATTTATTAAGATTGTTTTTCTACATGCTGTACGCCTATGATAATAGGGGAGTAACATTGCTTTGTCTGTGCATAAGTGTATATGGGTAAAGTTTTTATAGGTATGCAACCATGCTAAATAAAAACTTATGCCCAACAAGTCTTTATTCAAAACAGTTACATCTGATAAGAAAAAGGATACATTTGACTCTGACCAAATTGAATTGTACTATTGCCAAACTAATAACAAGTTTGTCTTATTAACAGGTTGGAAATAACAGAAATAACATACTACATTGAGATCTTTGGTGCAGTAGTTCTCCCTACAAACTACAGTGGTGTTACTTCTGATAATTATACAGAGGCTTTTAAAGCAGCTGGTATAAATACTGTTGTTTACAGAGGACTTAAAACACTTAGATACAGGTTCCACTATACACTTTATATTGATGGTAAAGTGAGAACTGAAGATGAGAAGGACTTTAAAGCTGCATTAGAAAATACTTGGTTCACAACATTCCCAGGTTAGCAACTTAGTTATTGAATGTACTTTACATATAGTCAGTTTTACTGTACCACAACCCTAGGTAGCAACTGGATGTTTCTTTTATGCCATGTCCTTTACATAAAGTCAGCTTTAACATCTCCAATAAATGTATAGTCATAATTTGTTAAATATTTGAATTGCAGAAAATGCTGTCGATTCACAAAAAAAAATTCAACAAGTTTTTGAAGATAGGTTTTAACAGTTTTTGTGTGCATGCCTTGGAAATTTATATTGTGACACACTAGAATTCATGATTCACATTTACTTTTAAAAGAAACCAACAAAAATGTGAACCCGACAAATGATAATGAATACACAATATTTCATGGACTTTAATTAAATGTGATTTTATTTATCTACAGGATATTACACTGGATGTAAAGACTGTTTTGTCCAGATTGTAAGACAAGAAAAGTATCTAACAGATAAAGGGTGAGGTTTGATTCAAAATTAAGGTCCCATACTTTTCTTTAGAAGTTTATAATTAGATATTTAAAAAATAATATCTTCATTTGTAGTTACAAGGAAAATGTATGTTGATTTAAAAAATATCCTTATCAAGTCTGCCTTTTGATTTTCAGAGTTTTTTTTTAATCTTTAAAGGATACATGAATATTTATTTTGCAGGAATCAAATTAATCTTTTTGTTTCATATTTAATAATAATGAGAGAAGTTGAATTATAAATGTTACATTCTAAATACATTCTCAGTTGCTAAAAAGTGTAAAGTTGCTGTTTCAGCTTATGTAATATAACAAAAGGCATTGGTTTAAATGTGTAAAAATATTTGGGTAAATCCAATGAAAAAACAACTCAACAAATCAACCAAAATAGGTATGTAAGTTTTATGAGGTAACTGCACAAAGTTAGATTCACCATAGTCACAGTTCAGATTGATTGATTGATGGCTTCTTGTTTGTTTATGTCCAGTGAGTTTCATTTGATTTTGTTTTATGCATTCAATACATCTGAAAAGCAAAGAATATTCTAAAAAAATATATGATAATTCTTTTTTAGAAATGAAGTAACAGCCTTGATATACTACTTTTACTTCCATTCAATTCTTCAAGTACCACTAGATTTCATCCCTCCCAACAACACACTAATGGTAGATAATACACATGTGAGAGGGGTAGACAACAGTACATACATCCTATACACATCAGATGTGTATTCTAGATATAGAAACAGCTTCAGTTTGTTATTAGAAGGAGAAGAGGACATCCCTACTACATCTATAACAGATAATCTACAGGCAGCTTTCTTAAATTATAGTGATTGTAAGTATGCTTCATTTAATAGGAGTATTGATCATAATAAATGGTAAAAGGACAAAGAAAAAGAAATAAAGTTTTTTTTCAAAATACTTTCAGTTTGGTGGAAGTAGAAACATTCAATGCTTATACCTACTGAATTCTTGTACCTACTGAATTATTTAAAATGGATAAATGGCTGTTCAAGTCTATCAAACATAGACAGAGTGATGTGGTAAAGAAGCAACTCTTTATTGCTCTAGATGAGAGCATAAATGATTCAATGGTTGTGTAGATCTTAATTTAACAGTCCTTTAAAATGCATTGTATGATCTGAAGGGGAAATAATTATTGACATTACAGTGCTTATCCAGTGACCTTTGGGGTATCACAATAGCAATGGCCAAAACAGTTTACCAAATTGCAGTTAGATTTCTTCTCCAACTAACTGATCAACTGGTAAAATGTTTTAGCAGATTGCTCAAGTGAAATGTTGTTAGTATGAAGTGAGTACTGTGAAATCAAAAGTAATACTTACCATCCAGATCCAGTTAGTTGATATCTTTGTCATTTGTTTCAAACACAAAAATGACTTACTATAATATGAGTCACTGAATAAGAAGGTCTAATTTTGACATGGAAACTTCTATCATAAATAGATTTTAGAAATAAATAGTTGAAAACATTGTTTTGTAAGTCTATAATTAATAGCTCTGTTTTCCAACAACAAGTTAGTGCACAATAACTTTGTCTTAGAAGACAAAGCTATAAAATATACATCTACAAAACAATGGTTTGAACTATTTATTTATAAAATCTATTTATGATAGAAGTTAGCATGTCAAAATTAGACCTTCTTATTCAGTGACTCATACTATAGTAAGTCATTTTTGTGTTTGAAACCAATGACAAAGATATCAACTAACTGGATCTGGATGGTAAGTATTACTTTTGATTTCACAGTACTCACTTCATACTAACAACATTTCACTTGAGCAATCTGCTAAAACATTTTACCAGTTGATCAGTTAGTTGGAGAAGAAATCTAACTGCAATTTGGTAAACTGTTTTGGCCATTGCTATTGTGATACCCCAAAGGTCACTGGATAAGCACTGTAACAGTTTGTCAACCTGTAAAAGAATTTTATATACTGATGCGTACCCGGTATATATACAAAATAAGAGATGTCCAAGAAATCAATGTGTATGTGTGGAATAGAGTCAAAATATACTTCTTTATACCAAAGACATAAATAATAATATTTATAAAATATATATGATACTTAAAGCTGCTGTCCAAAACCACAATTACCCATGCAATTTATATATTAAGGCCTCTCAGCCCTGGCATTCACACAAGCAAATGTTAATAATGGTACAGTCATAATAAAGATACTAAATTTTATAATTCCTCTCCTTTACAGCTACAAAGACTATTAAAGTTGTTCTGAAAACTACAGAAAACCTTATTGATGACCAAGGGTAAGCTTTATTATGATTTTTATACATGCATTCTGCTTTTAAATGGAAGAAAAAATGGGATCAGCTAATTATTGTATACAGCAGAATGTCCACACTGCTTTCAATATACCATTTTTAATTGTTCCCATATGGACTAACTTATATTACACCATCCTGAAAATCTGTTTTGAGAAATTATAATGGAAAAAAATAGTTTATACAAGGAATTTATAAAAAAAGAAGAAGAAAAAAACCCCAGTAATGTGAATAATCCTTCCCTTCAAAATGTATTTGAACTTTTGCATTCTATAGTCAAAATCTTCATTAGATTTAATGACTGTCTGCACTTGAAAGCAACAGTTTAATATGAAGAGCATAACATTGATTTGTATTTCTTTCAGTGATCTAATAACAGATTTAGTATTTTTCCTGATGAGAGATGGAGAAATAATTGATGCTAGAACAACTGACACGCCATCTTTAACCTGGCTTCGCGACTGGTTTGTAATGCAAAAAGTACTGAAGGAGAGTGGAAAGCACTACATGGTTTATAATAAGAAAGGCAGGGACATATTTAGGATAGATCAAAGCTGGCGTATAAATGTTGAAGGCTTTGTTATGATGTCAGACATGAAGACCATTGAACTGTTACTGATAGATTCAGTTAATGTTACTATAGAGAGTAAGTAGTAGGGAAAACGTATAATTCATAAGGGTCAAATGTGTGTGGAAAGATATTTGGTCTTTGGAATCACAGTTGTCTAATATATCAATTCTTGTCACTAGTCTATAGTTTTGTTTTATCAAATCCTACTCCACAGTTGTTTCCAACCAACAAAACTTTCGATGAATTCTTTAAGAAAAAACATTTGAATTGGGAGTTAACATTTTCATTAGGTGAACTTTTAAAAGTATAGCACCCTTAATTCTTATGGCTTGTAAGAAATATCACTCTCTAAAATCACAAAGGAATAGAATCATACCTTAAAATAAGCAAAAAAACAATGCCATCAGTTCACTTTGATGAGCACGTCCCTTTTAATGTGTGTTGAAGGATATACAAACTTGCTAACGTAATATTTCTTTCTTTATCAAATTGATTATACCTTGATATCATATTTTTGTTTTATTAGCAGCCAATGTTGAGGTACAGATATTAAAGGCCAGAATATTCATGGAAAAGAATAGCAGGTAAATAACTTATTTAAATGGTTTGTGATTAAAAACTAAGGGCTGTGAGTTCTCTGCACTACATTAAATTTAACTCCACCAACCAAGTTACCTGATTTAACTTTAACAACAATTAACATTTAGCACAACAAAATTGATCATCATTTAGTACCTACCACTAACTACATACCAATGAGGCTAATTTATCAACTAGTCAGCAGATTAGCTGCAGTGGAGAGGGCATTAAGTATTACCTTTGTCTGTCCATCTGAACATCTTTCTGTACATCCGTTTGTACGTCAGTCTGTACCTGCCTACGTACATCCCAAAATTTGTTTCCGTTCTCTAACTTCAACCAAATGTTATACACAATGCTTATTACCCTGTTCAAATTTTGGTGGAGTCACTTTTACGTTCTTGAGTTATGCCCCATTATAATATTATATGGAAGCGAGGTCATCATCTGTGTCCCTTGAAAACTTTCTCCATTTATTTATATATCAATCACTGTATTTTAGCCCTATGCTATCCCTGCTTGGTTGATAATACTCACATATCATATGATATTATTTAACATTTTACTTTTTTAACAGGAAACTAATGACAGCTTTTTACTATGTATGGAGAGTTAATGATGCTGTACAGGAAGAATCACTGACCAGCACGCTAATCAGAGAGAACAGCATTGTTTACATAAGGAAACACCTTTCTATGTTGAATTACACATTGTATGACTCGAACACATCAGAGTCTACACTGTTTATGGACTATCACTTTGAGTTATACTTCAAGATGGAATTATCATCGATCGAATTGTTGGCAAATTTTTCATCACAGCTTATAACTGCCTTACAGGCAAAATGGAAGGGTATGACCATAATTTTATGTTAAGTTTTTACATAAAAACTGAAATTTTATTATCTTTTGTTGATGCTAATGTATCTTATTAAATGAAAACATTTTTGATATAGACTTATAAGGTTCTAGAAAAAGAACATGGTCAAATTTTTTTTAGAAACAATGAAAACAGATAGTTGATGTAGGTGTATTATTCATAAGCATAAAGACACACATTTACCTAATTGTTCCACATTTATTGTTTCATATTCAGGTTATACAGGACAAGGTTTAGAAGTACATGTAGCATTCCAGGAGAAAGTCTACATTGACAGTAATCAAACGTAAGTACAGTTGACAAAAACCATGTGGTCAGATGTCTTCATGTATCATTAATTATTGTTTGTTAGTTACTTAATGTCCAGAATCCACAAAGCATGCACAGTGACAAGTTTGCATTAAATCAGTAAGTAGTATTTGATAAGTGGGTTACTAGCAGTAAAATCTTTGGGAGAATGCTTAACTGTCATTGGATGACAGGGTTCAAAAACCCCCAGATTACAATTTTTCTTTATATTGAAAGTGGCCCATTCTTCATGTTATACCCTCAATCTAAAATTGCTAGAACTGTTTGGATCTTTGTGATACATACTTCTTGTTTATGGTTACTTTAAATTTTTCCACATGTAGACCAATTATTTTTGTCTCTCTTTTCTTAAACTATTTAATGGACAGAATTACTTCATATTTGGTCAGCAGCTTAACTGATGAGTTGGGCTCTTATTTGCTCTGTCTGAGACGTACTTCCAGTTTGCAGAAACTTCGAATTAAGTGTTGGGGTTAGCTAAGCACAAGATCATGAATGTTCTTTTTTTTCAGAGAAGCATGGCGAGTGGTATTTTTCTTGACTGACACTGATGTAACTAATGGAAACAGAACAGTAGTAATTAAGTCAGAGTTTTCCAAACCAATAACTGAGTTGTTATTGTACCAGACGTTACCATGGACTGGTTTGAATGGATTGGAGTATAAACTTTATACTGAAGCCAGATCACAGAGGATCCTGTATAAAAATCAACATTTTAATATGCTGCTATCAAGAGAGGTGTCAGTGTTTGACTGGAAACGGATTGAAGGTGATCTCAGAGTGATATGGTGCAAACATCTAGGTACAGTTAATTTGGATTAAATTTTGTAACACTAATTGTTATACATAGGTTTTAACTTTAATTCATGTTTTTTTATCGAAATGGTTTACTTGTTATTCCTAAAAACAATCTCTAATGACTGAAACATTCTTCTTTATTAAATCATGAAAATTGAAATATCTTAAGATGTTTACCTGAAAATTATTTCTAGATTTATTTCAATTGACTGGGTGGGATTTAAGAAGTTCGCTTATTTAAGACCAGTCCATCTATAGACAGGAGTTTTGGGATAAACTCATCAATGAAGTGTCAAGTTGTATGTCCAATATCATACACTCAATTGTTTTATATAACAATTGGTGACACTGATAGGTGATTAGATTTCAATAAAAATTATAACGGCAATCATCCTTATCACACACATCTTCAAATAGACTGTCCTTATGCAAATTAAAACATAAGCTCCACCCAATCAGTTGAAATAACATTGGTGATACAAGGACCATAGGAAAAAAGCAGACATTTAATTATATATATTTATTTTAAGAATGCTTTATTCCTATATTCAAACTGATAGCAGAGAAAATTGTTCTATCAAAAGTATAGAGTGAATTTCATTCTTTGGATATTGACAGGAAAAAAGGACTCGCCTCTTAATCCCAAAAACAAGAAATTTAATAGTGAGAAAATTATTTAAAAATATGGAAACTCCTAACTAGTATAAAAATGTATTGTTGAAGCAGGTGTTAATATGGAATTTAGCAGTATGGGCTGTGATATAACTTTAAATCCCTGTTACTTTGATGTATATACTCATGTATCCCAACTACTCAATTTACTTCAAATAAATATGTTTAATGAATTAAAAGTGTCCATTTTATTTTATTTTTATTTCTTACATTGCAGGATGTAAAGATAACACTAGTATTTCTATTACAATAACAGAGCAGGAGAAATATGTGGACATTTCTGGGTAAAATTATATTTTGTTATTATATTCAAATTTGCAGCTACCAGAATTATGGTAATAACTGAAGAATACTTTTAAGTAAAAACCATTTTAAATCCCTGAGAATATAGAGTTGGAAGTTATATTAGTAAAGCATAGTAGCAAATATTGATTACATAAGTTTAGTCTGTTGTAAATGATATTTTCAAAACAATGTCTGCTATAAAAAAAACATCTATACTATAGTATTTACATCTTGAATTTCCAGTAGTAATTTGTGAATCTTTCTTTTCAGAAACTTCTACTGGAATCTTGTATACTTTGTGATGGAACATGGCAGTGTTATAGATTCTAGACGTTATCATAAAATATCTGTAACCAAGGATATGTTTAAATGGACCAATCAATATCGAGGATTGTATGAGGTTGTTGTTCACAGGCCTGTTACTATGTGGAAGTTTTCATATGGCTTTCATCTCTTCACTGACTACCCAGTAACAAGCAATATCAATTATCTAAAAGAAGCTTTACGCAGAGTCTGGTATCTTAAAGGAATAGGTAAACTTGCTTTCAAATACACCTTGTCGCTATTTGTCCGCCATTCCTGGATATCACACAGGTTCCTGTAAAATTTTGACGTCATAAAACAAAATATCTGATGCCACAATGGAAAAGTGATTGTTGTATGCGTCAAAAGTTCAAGCGGCTGGGTCAGCCGGGATTAGCGATAAAGTGTATTACAATGTTTCTTGTAAAAAAATCATTAGGGTGCTACCTCCTTTAACCTAGACTAATAGTTCAACACTAATTGTACTAAAAGTTGAGTACTAGTTTACATTCATCATTGACCCTTGACACTTGCTTTTTGAGCTCTGTTGGGTCTAGCTGTTTTGTTATGCTATGTTTTTATACTTCCTTACATACACAGATTTAGTAATTAAGGAAATATTTTCTCTAGTATTCATGTTTAAGGGGAGATAATTTGAAATAATTCCTTCAATATTGCTACATGTTTATGGGATAATAAGTTGCAAACAGGACTCCTAGGACAGAAATGATCCCACATGTTAAAGGGAAGAAATCATACTTTCTTCAATTTTGCAATTTGCGATAATAATGTATCACAATCACAACTCATTAACAGCTAAATGGATATTGATGAAACTAAAAAAAGATTTAGCATATAAGTAAACTATTTCTGTACATATATATCAAAAGCATCTGTCTTGAAGAAGTCTGAAAACTTGTGTTTTGCTCCATTTTTGTGTGTGTTAAATTGTTTATATAAATATAATTACACATTTCTTTACATGCATATTTAAAAAAAAAATGAATTTTATGAAGTTAGATATTTGTTTTATTTTTCAGTTTCTGAAAATTGCAAGTGTTTACAGATTGACACAGTCCATCAGCGACTTGTTACTGATATTACAGGGTAAGTATGATGTAGGGATCAAATTCAATGTATTATTCAAATGGCGCTGCTCTGTAAATATTTTTGGAAAGTTTGCTATAGCTTGCTATAGTTACTTTCCATAGGCGTCGGCCTCAACTTTTGGTGCGACAGACTATCGCAATGTTCTGCTCCAAGATAATGTAGTACTAGTGTTTGAATTCTGATTCTTGGATATTTTGAGTTGCTACTCTTTTGAAAAGATTACAGCTTGAATAAAAAAAATTCAGATGAATTAAACTTCATTTTGAAAATAAGTATCACAAACACTACTTTGCGGATCGGCCATTGGCTGAAGTAAAAATCAAAAGAAATCTACGCGAGACAGCTTCATTCATGAATATTTCATGAATGAACATTTTCCCGCACTATTTTTTACTATGTACGATATTTACAACTGTTTATTATTGAATAAGTAAAAGCCCGAGAGTATCGGAAAAGTCTGGTATGCGAGAACAAGTTGATATTTGACCAAGTTGTCTGATAATTGACAAGTGATAATGGTTTGATTTATTTTAACAATACACAGGTGATAGAATATAAAATAATAGATAATTATATGGCTTATTTCTCACGCCAAGGACGAGTACAGGTAAATACCGGCTTTAATTGAAAAGTGCATTGTTTTTGTCAAACTGACATCGATCTGAAAGTTTTAATGCCAAAAATCATTTGAAAACTTTTGATTCCGTTATTTAAATACTAGCTGTTTCACATTCCAATGTGGATATAAGAACCTTTACTCGTTTAGCATGCTCAAGTGGATCAAACTGACAACAGAAATACATTGTCTTAATGACAATTAGTATTATAGCATCCGTATAATTTAAAAGCAACCGAGTCATCATCTAATTCTTAGAATATTATAGTTCAGTGATCTTCAGTGTATTAAGACCGAGATCAAGCTAAAGACAAGTGCTGTAGAAATTATAAACCACAAAACACAAGTCAAGGAAGTTTGAATTTTGTTGGCGTCACTTTTACCATTCTAGATGTAATGGTGAAATTTTCAGTATATCCTATCAAGTATATATACCCATATAAGTTTGACTTCGTCTTGTAGCTTTCTTCGGTTATATATTCATCAGGTGAACATAAAAACGGTCTTTAGATTTAGAAGTATAGATATATAAAACAAGAATGTGCCCATAGTAAACACATGTCCCATCTGCACTATCATTTTCTATGTTCAGTGGACCGTGAAAATAGAGTAAAAACTCTAATTTGGCATTAAAATTGGAAAGATTATATCATAGGGTACATCTATAATACTAAAATAAAGAGGTCTAATTTGTCAGCCGTCATGGGGTAAAAGCGACAAATCAAAAAATTCAATTTTATATATATATCCAATATAGGACAATGGTGTTGATTAAAAATTACACCACTCCAGACCCTTTTGTTTTTTCACATATATGATATTGCCAATAATTAACAAGTTCCAGGTCGACGGGTTCAAACAGAAAAATTTGAAAGCAGAGAAAACTATGCATCTTATAATCAGCATGACTATATCAGATGACAATCCCAATACTAAAATAAGGCTTACGCATAGTCATGATAGTTATATTCTTTAATTCAGTCACGTTCCCCCGATATCACGGGTGTGTTCTAGTGTGTACTAAGTTTCAAATTGATTAGACTTCAACTTCATCAAAAACTACCTTAATCAAAAACTTTAACCTGTAGGGGACAGACAGACGAACGGACGGAAGGAAGGACGGACGAACAAATGGACGCACAGACCAGAAAACATAATAGATAAAGGCAGATGTGGTGTGAGTGCCAATGAGACAACTCTCCATCCAAATAACAATTTAAAAAAGTAAACCATTATAGGTTAAAGTACGGCCTTCAACACGGAGCCTTGGCTCACACCGAACAACAAGCTATAAAGGGCCCCAAAATTACTAGTATAAAACCATTCAAACGGGAAAACCAACGGTCTAATAATGCCCATATATGGGACATAAAAGTGATTTTTTGGAAATTGCTGGCAAGACAATGGTTTAGTTTGAAAAATCAAAACTGTGATTAAATACATATTTGAAATAATACACGTCTATAACCTGTTTGAAATAATACACGTCTAAAACCTATTTGAAATAATACATGTCTATAACCTATTTGAAATAATACACATATACAGTTGCAAACTTTCCAGAGGTGCTATCCAGCACTTTGATTAAGTGTGTTCCAGATAGGTTTGGTAACTCATCATGACATGATAATTTATTAGACCAAGCAATTGACATTTGTATGTTTTGGTTAGCTAGCTAGGTTAAAAGCAGCATAGCTAGCTGAATGCCTCACATACTTAAATAAGCAGTTGTTGTAACTCAGAATTGAGAGGGGTACAATTGGCTGTATTCCTCACATATCTGAAAGTCATTTCCATTGTAGAACTTTGGCTATAGTTTTGACAATATAACAATTACCCCAATACAATTGAGAATGGTATCATGTTTATAGTTTATTAAAGTGAATACTTTCTAACACATATCACATGTTGTTCATGTTGTTTTATCAATTGATCTGAGTTCACTTCTTTTTATTATAGGAAAACAATGTGGGAACTGACCTACTTTATCCGCATCAATGGCCGCTTGGTTCACTCTACCACATGGCCTCGTATTGATCCAGCATTGATTGACATCACTTCACAGAAATCATTTAAGTTCCTAACAAACATCGATACCAAACTGTTTGTCAACCTGATGTCATTCTACTCTAACTACAAGTTGTCTAAGAAAGATATAACCAAAGTGGAAAGGGAGTTAACTACCAAGTTTGTAGAGAAAAATGTCGGTAGGTAATGGCTAATGATAAGTTCTGTGATATTGAACAAGACAACTTTTATAAATTTCACATTTAAGCTAAATGAAATGTGAGCAATTTTTTATCTGAGAGAATTCCTGAAATAAAATGTATCTTGTTCAGCCATTATACCTTTTAATTTTGCTGCTGTATAGTATATTTCTAGTTGATAATTGTTATCTGTATACCAATTTATTTACGGGGATACTTTATTTCATGTCAAGCCCTTTATAGGCCATTTTGCCGCATATAAGTTTTGCAATTTTCAAATTTGTTTGATGTAGACAACAAGGAAAGATCCAAATTTCACATATTTATGATGATTATATTCCCAAAAATTTTCTATACATTAATCACTTGTAAAAATTAGTTGGTACAGTAATTGACTTTTTAATATCTTTTTCAGAATACAAGACATGCAGATGTGTATCGGTAAAAATAACATCTCAAGAACAAGTAGTGAACAGCAAAGGGTAAGGTTCACCTTTTCTATTATTTAGAAAGCAGGGAGTTGCTGTTATTGTTAAAAGAAAAATAAGTCAAAATTATTTTCTAAAAGAATTCCTGGTAAGGTAGTCACACCATTGTTAAATTGAGTTTTTTTTAACTGAAATAACAATAAAAGAAACATGTTTGAAAAAAGTTTATGCTCATTACCAAGAAAGAATACACACTAACAACCAATTGCAAGTATACTTTCAAATCTCTATACGTTCTGATAAAATGGTAAAACCCTTTCTTTTTAATTTTTTGGCTCACCTGGCCCAAATGGCCAAGTGAGCTTTTCTCATCACTTGGTGTCCGGCGTTGTCCAGCGTCCTTACTTTTTACAAAAATCTTCTCCTCTGAAACTACTGGGCCAAATTTAACCAAACTTGGCCACAATCGTTTTTTGGTGTCTCATTTAAAAAATGTGTCAGGTGACCTGGCCAACCAACCAAGATGGCCACCATGTCTAAAAATAAAACATAGGGGTAAAATGTAGATTTTGGTTTATAACTCTGAAACCAAAGCATTTATAGCAAGTCTGACATGGAGGTAAAATTATGTATCAGGTCAAGATCTATCTGCCCTGAAATTTTCAGATGAATCAGGACAACTGGTTGTTGGGTTGCTGCCCCTGAATTGGTAATTTTTAAGGAAATTTTGCTGTTTTTGGTTATTATCTTGAATATTATTTTAGATAGAGATAAACTGTAAACAGCAATAATGTTCAGCAAAGTAAGATCTACAAATAAGTCAACATGACCAAAATGGTCAGTTGACCCCTTAAGGAGTTATTGCCCTTTATAGTCAATTTTTAATAATTTTCATAAATTTTGTAAATTTTTGTAAATTTTAACAAAATATCTTCCTCAGTGACAGTAACTAATGGTCCAAGTTCATTATAGATAGAGATAATTGTAAGCAGCAAGAATGTTCAGTAAAGTAAGATCTACAAACATCACCATTACCAAAACACAATTTTGTCATTAATTCATCTGTGTCCTTTGTTTAATATGCAGATAGAACAAGGTGAGCAACACAGGCTCTAAAGAGCCTCTAGTTAATCTTGCCGCCCCTGTTTTAAAAATATGCTATGGATTTATTACCCTCTGTGTAGCAACATCATCAATCAAACAGTGATTACTGTGGGAGTAATACTATAAGCATTGTGACACAGGATATGTACAGGAAAAACTTCAAAAATTCAGAAGTCATCTTTCGAAACTACCATAGTTTTAAATCATTATATCATAATTTTTGAAATTTCAGGGGCCAGAAACTGATTTTATCATAGTTTTTATCTTAGATTAATGCTGAAAGAAAACTACATTTTTATTGCAGGGAGATTGTTTGGAAGATAAATTACCAAGTGTTGAAAAATAAGAAGACCATTAAGCCATCAAGCATCAAACCAATCAACTGGTCAACATTTAATTTAAACATGACCAATGTACACAGACACAAGTATCACTTCTCCTGGGGCTGGACAGACTGGCAGAAATACTTCCATTATAGTTACCTTGGGGGATTATATGTAGGATCCTGGATACAACCAACTGATTATACCAAGTTTTACAGCGCACTGATTGAATATTACAAACAGCATTACAAAGGTATGTTAGATTTTACGATCTTATGTAGACCCGAATAGTGTTTTGACAAAATTGTTTTTGAATATATAACTGGTTTTAGCTGTTTTATGATATGATAAATTATTCTTCTCAGGGTCTGTCTGTGTTGAAAAACCAATTGGAGAATTACTTCTTTTCTTTACAATTTCAGGGCAGAAAATTCATATTGAAGGATTAAATAAAACAAAGGAATATTATACTTCAACTGGGTGAGTAATATTTATAACTGGTAAAGTGATGTTTAATAGTAATTAATATTTAACTGGGTTGATGATGGTTAATTGCGTAATTGATGTTGAATTTGGTAATTGATGTTTTTAACTGGGTAATTGATGATTAACTGGGTAATTGATGTTTAACTGGGATATTTTCTCGTTGCATTGAAGACCTGTTGGTGACCTTCTGCTGTTGTCTGCTCTATGGTCGGGTTGTTGTCTCTTTGGCACATTCCCCATTTCCATTCTCAATTTTATTGATGTTTAATTGGGTAATTGATGTTTTATTGGGTAATTGCCATTTAACTGGGTACTTGATGTTTAATTGGGTAATAGGTGTTTAATTTGGTAAGTGATGTTGTACTTGGTAATTGGTGTTTAACTGGGTTTTTGATGTTTAGCTGGGAAATTTATGTTCAACTGGGAAATTGATGTTTAACTGGATAATTGATGTTTAACTGAAAAATTGATGTTTAATTGGGAAATTGATGTTTATTGGGTAATTGACGTTTAACGTGGTAACTGATGTTTAATTAGGTACTTGATGTTTAATTGGGTAAGTGATGTACTTGGTAATTGGTGTTTAACTGGGTAATCGATGTTTAGCTGGGAAATTGATGTTCAACTGGAAAATTGATGTTTAACTGGAAAATTGATGTTTCATTGGGTAATTGATGTTTAATTGGGTAACTGATGTTTAACTGGGAGATTGATGTTTAATTGGGCAAATGATGTTTAATTAGGTAATTGAGGGTTTACTGGCTAATTGGTTCTTAACTGTGTAAGTGTTGTTTTACTGGGTAATTGATGTTTCACTGAGTAATGGATGTTTAATTGGGTAAGGGATGTTTTACTGTGTATAGCTTTTTACTCAACAAGTGATCTTTGTGATAAACATTTTTATCATTGGTACTACAAATAAAATTAACGGTACCAATTTTGTTGCACCAGATGCGCATATGACAATACATGTCTCTTCAGTGATGCTCGTGGCCAAAATATTTGAAATCCAAAGCTTACATAAAAGATGAAGAGCTTTAATCCAAAAGGTCCAAAAAGTGTAGCCAAATCTGTGAAAGGAATCAGAGCTTTGCATGAGGGAGATACATTCCTCATGCAAAAGTGGTATTAAAAAGGCATGATTCTCCTATGCATTATAAAGCTTATCAAACTATTTGACAACTGTGATTTTAACAAGAAAATAAAATGGAGAAAGAAAAAGAAGAGAATCGAAAGCTTTGAATAAATGCATAAATATAATGACACATTTGTGAAAAATTATTATTTTTTATACATATTTTTAGAGAGAAAACTTGGAGGCTCCCTTTCATTCTTACAGTAGATGGTAAAACAGTAAACCCACCAGCACTCAACACAACAGAGTTTGAAGCAATGTTAAATTTTAACTCTACCAATGGGAAATCTTATAAACTAAAGACTGGGAGACACACAATAGATGCTACTCATATCTTCTCCTTCAACTTAAACCACAAAGTATCAACAACTGATCATGATAAAATGAAAGATGCTGTCATTACTGCCTGGTGCACTGAACATCCTGGTTAGTATATATGTCTGCAATCAATATTTCTTGTTGCACTCAGATTGCATTTCAATGAAAAATTATGATCTCTATTATAGGGAATGACTCGATTGATTGTTGGTTGCTTTACGCCGCATGAGCACAAAAAGGCTATATCTCGACGAAGGGAACGACTTGAACACATTTGAATAGAAAATTAAAAAAAAAGATGTTTTTCAAAGCAAAAATGGGTTAGGATTGTTTTTTATGACAGTTCTCCCTGTTTAGTATGATGTCTGCAATCCATTTGTCTCTTTGTACCCAGCATGTATCTGAATCACAGTTTAAGCTGTTATAATCATTCTAAAACTTTTATGGAATAATTTTCAGAGAAGAAAAGAAATTCATAGTAACATTTTAGTGTTCACAGTTTTTGCCTGGGAAAATTATAAGTCTGAATAAGTGCACAGAAAAAACAGTAACTCAAAACAGCTAGGGTGAACTCAGGTGTTTGCAAGGAAAAGAAGTTTGAAAAAGTATTCTTGTTATGCATACACATTGAAGAAAAGAACATTTATTTTCTTTAGAATTTTATTATTCTTTTTTTATACATACTTTGAACTGTTATAATATGGTATTTTCCAGGGGTAGATCCCTCCACAGTAACTGTAGACATTACAGGGCAAGAAGAACTGGTAGACAAAACAACAGGGTAAGACATTGGATTAAAAGTTAAATAGTCTTGGCTGAAGCATGAATCTGCAACCTTTCATTCTAACCTTGTATTCCTCCACAATGACCTGAGAGGCTGTAAAAATATGTATTGAAGAATATGGGAAAACACACAATACTCAAAACAATGCCCTTGTAATGCAAAGCTGAGTGAAGAATTATCCTTCATCAATATGTTGAGTCAAGATATTGATTATATTTTGTGGAGGATTGCTCTCTAACAATTGTTAAAAAAATGAAACTTTGGATTTATTCTAATCTAGAGGATTTTCTCCAAAAATTAGCACATATTATGCCATGTTGAGAATGATTAGGAGTTCTCATGTAGTTAACCAACACATGAATAAAAAAACAACAAAACACTTTATTGTTTTATCATTTTGACTAACATTATTCGGACATCTTGCCCTATAGGTTGCTTGTGTTTAAAGTAATTTTCTATATTTTGTGATGGTTTATAATCTTTTGTAAACATAGATAACTGTCACTTATTTTTTCCGACATCATCAAATTAAAGAAATCAATTTGAAGTTTTGACCTGTTTTGAAATACCTTCACTAGAATTTACAGTTACAATATTTTTAACAGATCCATATTTTTGTTTATTATTAAATAACTTTAATCTGCCCTTAATGAGTCAAATTTGAGTATGCTTAGTTATAAATATTGTCTCTAATAAAAAAAAATATTTGCAATTCTAGTAAGATTATGGCTTCTTTTGTAGGAAATCTTCATGGAAACTGCTGTATACTTTGTCTGTAAATGGAACCAAGACTGACAAGTGGACTTCTTTAAGTCTAACTAATTCCCATCTATCTTCACACCTGAACTTTACCTCTGTGACAGGTGTCCCCTATAGTACAGTTGACCTGAAAAGTTACATATCTACCAGCAGTCTTCATCATTTATACTTCAAATCATTTGTTGCTACAACTGACTTCAAGATGGTTGCCAAAAAATTGAAAACTTCATGGACTGCTGAATTGAAAGGTAACATTTATTTGCATAAGTAACAACCTCTTTTTCAATTCACTATAAAATCCTCTCAAATACCTTCAATAAGGCATTTAAATGAATTAAAATGGTATTGAACACCATAGTACATAGATATAACATTAATACACTTATGACCTATGAAAGATGTGTTAGGTCCTCTTGTGCTTTTTGATTCCGATGGAGATTTGGAGAAATTTTTACTAAATAGTATGAGAACATTTAATTCAAAATACAATTTACTAATGAGAAAATCTACAAACCAGAACACAGCTTATTACTGATGCATTTGATCACACACTATTTGTGATTGTTTTCATTCCCAATTGTCTCTTTTTATTGAATGAATGATATTTTAATGTGGCTGCAGTTACTACCTCTACTTATGTTGAAATTTTGCAGGAATGGGACTAGACAACATAGATATAAAATTCATCAGACAGAGACCTATGGTTACAGAAACTGGGTAAGTCATTGGTAATTTATTGAAAGTCAAAACCAATAGATTTTTTTCTTGCATTTGATAATTTTATACTTACAATCATGTAAATATAGATTCTACCACTGCATCGAGTGTGATACGATATTTATCCACTCGAGACAGTTAAATATTTAAAATTTAACTGTCGAGAGTTGATAAATATCGTATTACACGAGATTTGGTGGTAGAATCTGTTTCTCTAATGATTTTCAAACAATATGCAGCCAATGTATTCCTTCTTTTCGAATGATCTGCAAAAAGATGTGTTCTTTCTATGTGACGTCATCAGGCATCGTGGCCTTTTTTCATGCCATCACAATAGGAAATTCAGAGGAAAGCAAGAAAATTCGTCGTCATAATCGGATTTTAACCAATGAAGAACTGAGATCAAACGAACCACACGTTGATTAAATTTTTTTTATACAATGGGTGCAGAAAGGGATAAATTGATGAAGAATTAGAGAAATGGTTATAAAGACGCATCATGGAGTGTTAAGCTGCATATGACCAAAAAAAGTCAATCTGACCTGCTTTTATGCTACACTGATATATTTTTATGCCCCACCTACGATAGTAGAGGGGCATTATGTTTTCTGGTCTGTGCGTCCGTCCGTCTGTCCGTTCGTCCGTCTGTCCCGCTCCAGGTTAAAGAGGGGCATTATGTTTTCTGGTCTGTTCGTCCGTCCGTCAGTTCGTCCGTCCGTCTGTCCGTTCATCCGTCTGTCCCGCTCCAGGTTAAAGTTTTTGGTCAAGGTAGTTTTTGATGAAGTTGAAGTCCAATCGACTTCAAACTTAGTACACATGTTCCCTATGATATGATCTTTCTAATTTTAATGCCAAATTAGAGTTTTTACCCCAATTTCACTGTCCACTGAACATGGAAAATGATAGTGCGAGTGGGGCATTCGTGTACTGAGGACACATTCTTGTTTTTTTTTTATCAGAGATAGATATCATTGAAGAACTCCTTTTGAGTTTTACAGAAAAGTCCCACTTGAGTTTTATGAAGATAATATCTTGTGTATAAGTGACATATAATAATATGACTTTGTGAAAGGATGCATCTAAGGGAGAAAATCATTTTTTTGCAGTCATTTTTGGATAACCATTACAATTATTTTAAAATATTTATCAAGTATATATGGCAACAAGACAAAATTGTCATCTTAGATTACTGTAAATTCAGAAATTATTGTGTGCATTTATTATTGCTATTTTCCAGGATGGACAAAAATGCGAGTTTATTTATCATGATTTCAAAAATTATCTGCATACAGGGTTATGTATCAGTTATCAGAATGCGAGTTCTTATTATTTTGATACTAACCCAGTCCCATTATTGGCATTAATAAAAACCTCACAATAATTTCTGAATTTACAGTACCCTGGTTTCATACAACTAAGTTATTTCACAATATTAATGTGTATCTTGAATATTAATTGTCATTTATATATTTATTTAAGAGAGAAAATATGGAGTTGGGAGTATGTGATAAACATGAACAACAGTTTACCTATAAATATGCCTTTGCCTGAGCTTTCCCACACATCTTTAGTGGCAGCTTTTAAGAATGTGACATCCACCCTTGGGGCCTCACTGATATTAGTGAAACCATCTACATCTAATATTGAGTATAACAGTCACTTTTCTGTGTATCTATCCAGTAAAGTAACACATAGTTCATACCAGGAGTTTAAGAAAAGAGTTGTACAAGCCTGGAAAGCAAAAGGTAAATTATTTGTTGCACAGTAATTGGTGAATTTTACCTGTTGAAAAATATTCATATATTTAGAGAAAACAGGAAAAAGATCATAGCTAAAAGACAATGAGATTGAAAATCAGTTTTAAATTATGATTTTGTAAAGTATGCCTTTCAATTGTAAAAGCTGGATATATCAAGTAACCAAGTTCATTGATCAGCTTGAAACAAGAAAACATTTAAGGAATGTGTCTTTTCGTTAGTTGATACATCATGCTTAGTTATGAAGGTCACCTTTACTTCCACTGTATGCACAAATGACATTAGTTTATTGAGTTAATGTCAAGATTGCAGAGGTGCAGATGGACGTTTTGCAGAACATCATGATTAGACCTTTTTATTTTATTGTGGGAACTCGGGGGATTTACTCTTACAGGGACTCATTACTTATTTAGGAATCCAGTAAAAATTTCTTAATTTTTTATGCCCCATTTATAGGCATTATGTTTTCTGGTCTGTGCGTCCTCCCGTCTGTCTGTACATTCGTCTGTTCGTTCGTCTGTCCGTCTGTTCGTCCCACTTCAGGTTAAAGTTTTTGGTCGAGGTCAGGTTAAAGTTTTTGGTCGAGGTAGTTTTTGATGAAGTTGAAGTCCAATCAATTTGAAACTTAGTAAACATGTTCCCTATGATATGATCTTTCTAATTTTAATGCCAAATTAGAGATTTTATCCCATTTTCATGGTCCACTGAACATAGAAAATGATAGTGCAGATGGGGCATCCGTGTACTTGGGACACATTCTTGTTTGTGTATGTTTCATAAAATCCCTTTCTGCTGCCCCTCATCTAAGTTAGCTAAGATAGGAAAAAAAATCTTTTTTCAGTTGATGCATAAGGTTAGTGACGTTTTTAGGTCCACAAAAGAATTTGAACACCTTGACCTCCGTATTACGCATCAACGTAGCTGAGAGAAGATATTAGATAGTTATGATGAATAATCTTTATTTATAATTTTCAGGAATGAATGTTACTATTGACCATATGACACAAGAAGAACTGGTCGATAAAGTTGATGGGTAAGACTTTTTAGATTTTGTAACAAACATATATTTGAGTCATTAAACTATATGAATGGAATATTAATGTATATATTTATACCACATAACCCTCTGGGGGTAATGGGAGGTTAACATGACCATCCCTCTGTTGCTGAAATGTCCAATTGACATATTCTCATGAATCCCTAAAAAGACTTTAACCAAACATCTCTCCACTGTCATGACTGTGTAGTGTAGTATTAATTTATAATACATTTATTTTTTGGTTTGTAGGCTTCTTAAAAATTGTTTGATTGTTTGATTCTTAATGTACACTTGCAAATAATACATGAATATTCAGGAGATACATCAGTCTGTGGTTTAATTTTTAAGACAACAATAACTTTGACAAATTTTCCAGGATGTCACAAAACTACGACAGAAGATTCTTCAGGGTCAAGAAATAGCATTTGAAGAAAAATGTTTGAATTTTTTTTTATGTTTTTCAATATTTCACAGATATCTTTAATTGGTAAGTAAAGTGATATAAAATATTGTGTTTTCTTTGCAGCCATTCTGTGTGGAGATTAGTTTACTTTGTGAAGAAAGAAGGAAAAGTGGTAGATTCCAGGACATCAGTCAGATTAAACACTACAATATTCCATGGCATATCAGGACCCAGAGGGATCTATAGAGTGCTAAACAAAGTAAATCAGGTTGACAATTCTTTCTTACCATATCAATGGACATCATCTGTAATCGTCAATCATAGATTTGGAACAGAAGCTACCAAGAAAATGAGTTTGCTCCTGAAACAAATGGTGGAAGAAAAATTACAGTTAATTGAAGAAAACACGGGTGATTTTAAAAACCTATTTTGTATCCATTGACTTTTTAAAACTTGTGCAGATTTAGAAATAATTCATTTTATGATAGATTTCTAAATAATGCAAAGTTACTATATAAACTTTAATATGGATGACATATGCATACTTTGTAAAGATAAGAAGAATTGGTATGATTGCAATTGAGACAACTCTCCACCAGAGCAAATGACATAGAAATTAGGAAAATGTGAGATATATTTAAACTTGCAGTGTTAAGGAGTTTCAACTCACATGTTTGATCTTTAAGGGCAATCAGAATCATGGACTATAAAAATATAAAACACTAATCCTTGAAATAAAGAAATTTATCGCTGTGCACACCTTCTGTAATGCTGTTGTGATTTTTGTCGAGCCTTCGACTTTAGTCGAAAAAGCGAGACTAAGCGATCCTACATTCCGTCGTCGTCGGCGGCGTCCACAAATATTCACTCTGTGGTTAAAGTTTTTGAAATTTTAATAACTTTCTTAAACTATACTGAATTTCTACCAAACTTGGACAGAAGCTTGTTTATGATCATAAGAAAGTATCCAGAAGTAAATTTTGTAAAAATAAAATTCCATTTTTTCCGTATTTTACTTATAAATGGACTTAGTTTTTCTGCGAGGAAACAT
The DNA here is from genome assembly GCA_019925275.1 of Mytilus edulis. Classification (NCBI taxonomy): domain Eukaryota; kingdom Metazoa; phylum Mollusca; class Bivalvia; order Mytilida; family Mytilidae; genus Mytilus; species Mytilus edulis. The sequence goes on along the minus strand of CM034349.1, from coordinate 11,663,309 downwards.
TACATTCACTCTGTGGTTGAAGTTTTTAAAATTTTAATAACTTTCATAAACTATCCTTGATTTGTACCAAACTTGGACAGAAGCTTGTTTATGATCATAAGATAGTATCAAGAAGAAAATTTTGTAAAAATAAATTTCCACTTTTCCGTATTATACTTATAAATGGACTTAGTTTTTCTGCGAGGAAACATTACATTCCCTCTGTGGTTAAAGTTTTTAAAATTTTAATAACTTTCATAAACTATCCTTGATTTGTACCAAACTTGGACATAAGCTTGTTTATGATCATAAGATAGTATCAAGAGGAAAATTTTGTAAAAATAAATTTCCACTTTTCCGTATTTTACTTATAAATGGACTTAGTTTTTTTGCCAGAAACAAAACATTTACTCTGTGGTTTAAGTTTTTAAATTTTTTATAATGTTCTTAAACTATCCTGGATTTCTACCAAACTTAGACAAAAGTTTGTTTTTGATCATAAGATATTATTCAGAAGTAAATTTTGTAAAAAAAAAAAATCACTTTTTCCGTATTTTACTTATAAATGGACTTAGTTTTTCTTCCAGTTAACATTACATACAGTCTGCAGTTAAAGTTTATAAAACATTTATTAGATTCTTAAACTATCCTGGATTTTTTTACCAAACTTGGTAGCTTCTTTCAATCAAAAAACAGCATCGAGAGGAAAATTTTTATTGATGTTTTTCCTCATTTTTGTTGAGTCTGCGATTAACAGCAAAAGTAGGCGAGACACTGGGTTCCGTGGAACCCTTACAAATTTTTCAACCTTTATATTTAATTCAAGTAATTTTTGTTTGATAAACATTTCAATTTGTGGTTTACCAATGAAAACTTGTATACAACAAATAACATTGAAATCACAGTATCACAATTACCTATTGACTGAAATATCAACGAATGATATTGTATTTGTTTCAGTTTGTAATGAGGTTCCAGCAGATGTTCAGTTTCTTTTAGATGCATCAGGAAGTGTTGGAAAAGTTAATTATGAGAAACAGAAAGATTTTGTATCGAAATTTGCAGAATCTTTTACAATTGGACCTAAAAATATTCAGATTGGTGTGACCATATTCTCCAATATTATTAAAAATCAGTTTAACATGAATAAATACTCAGTTAAAAGTGATTTACTGGCAGCAATAAAGAATATTACATATATTAGTGGCAAAACCTTCACTGATGTTGCATTGCAATATGTTGGAAATCATTCATTTACAAAATCTGCTGGTGATCGAAATAATGCAGCTAACATTGTTATAGTCATGACTGACGGCAAATCGAGGGATTTTAATAAAACAAAATTGGAGGCAAGTAAACTTCATCAAGCTGGCATTCAAGTGTTTGCTATTGGTATTGGTAAAGGAATTCAAACTAACGAGTTGAAAGTTATTGCCTCTGATAACAATAATGTATTCACTGTGGACAATTTTGATGCCCTGAATACCATACAGTCCAAGCTAAAAGCAACTACATGTAAAGGTAAGGTTCTTAGTATTTTAAAAACATGATCGCTTTGTAAAGGAATATTTGCGGTGCTTTCTACAATTTGAGTATTTTTGTTATCTTGTGTTTATGTGTAGCAGGCAGTGTTTATACTGGTCTGAGAACACAGTTATTTTGTAGTGCAATTCTTTTAGACAATAAATGAAAATAAAACATCTCACCTGCTCTTTCCCTGTTATATTTTACAGTATTTTGTACTACTATTGGGACAAATTATTTCTAAATTATAGAAAACTTTATAAGCTCGAACTCAAAATATGGAAAATTTTATGCTAAGGGAGTCGTGCAATGTTTTGACAGCTTCCAAAATGCTAATTTCAGACCTTTTACAGCTTCAGCTAATCACTACTTTACTTTAAAATTCATAACCGAATTTCTTTAGTGTAATTTCATTCCCCTTCTTGCTATTTGAGGCATAAAACATGAAGAAATAAATTAGGAAGGGGTATAAAAAAAATGGCAAGTAACACTCACAGTCCACACTTAGGGACTTTATTCATGGACAAAAATCAAAGGACAATAACTGTGTTCCCTGGCCTACTGCTATTTGTTCTGTCGTTAAATAAATAAACACCTCAGGGCACATATAAGTAAATATAACAGATTTTTTATATTACATAAAATACTTTTAATATTAATAAACACAATTCTATCATTAATATTGATTCTTTTTTCTTTTTAGTATTTGTGGTAAACAAGACTGTCACAGAACAAACAGTTACAACTGTATCAGTAGAAGTTAAAAGACAGGAAGAATATATTACATCTACAGGGTATGAAAAATATGTTTATTGCATAGCAATATAATATTTCCCACAGAAAGTAACCAAAAGTTAGCGTGCAATAAATTCCAATATTGCACTAGTGCAATAAATCTTCAAAATTCATGAGGTCATCAACGACAAAATCTTAGTTTAAACCAATTTTTACTTTCAAATATTATATTGCTATATAATAAAAGGGTTATTGCATGAATATTGGGGAATATTGTCACTCGTAGAACATATATTGAACTCGCAAGCTCGTGCAATATAAAATTCTACTCGGGACATTATTCCCCAATATTCATCCAATAACCCTATAATATTATCTTTTCATAAATATAATTTTCAGTAATATTATGCTCCTTATTTTTTACAATATTTCGCAATGCATTTCTATTCATGTTCCTTCCTCTATAGTGGTGTTTTCTTATGAAAAACACATGACTAATACTGCAAAACAATTTATTTTTCGAGCCATGTATTTTCACCCCTTTCATGAGTAAAAAAAATGAATTGAAATCGTCTTGAATATGTAAAACTTGGATCTTAGTATATAAATTCATCAAGAAAATTAGAAAATCTTAAAAACAATTGATCGAAAGTAGTCTAGAAAGGGCCAAAAGCAAACGGTATCCATGAAAATATACAGTATGAAATTTGCAGTACTTCAAATATATATTTTTATATCAACTCAGCATTGTCAACATAACAAAGAAAACAAAAAAGTTAAAATTGCACTGCTTTGCTTACATCATTTTACTTTTAGTAATTCTATATAAAATTCATAAATTAATTGTAGTAGGTGATCAATGGACAAGAAGCAAGATTGATTGTTGTGATGTCTGGAAATACAAAATAATATGATCAGAATTTATAATATTGTGATAGATCCGTGTTTTACTCGCTCGGATACTAATAATTAATAACTATATTTTTGTAACTATTTTCTATTCTCAAAACTACATCTATACATTTATCCCACAAATCTACAACTCTCAGTTTAGGCTACACGTGCTGATCTTATCTATATTCATGCATATTCATTAGCTATGCCGGTAGGCGTGTCAAAATCGTACCATACGCGATAATGACCAGCCAGTACACACTGTAATGATTTCATTAACCAGTATTAAAAAGATAAACAACAATTGAGTAGATCATGGTAGCTTAATGTACGTTGGTTTTAACTTATTATACTTTTTTTACATACAAAATTATGTTGAAAAACAAACATGGGAAAGTTATCAGTACAATTGTGGAAAAGTTTGTAAGCTGCTATATGATTCTATTAGACTAATATATCAACCAAAAGCTTTATATTTGGTCAGGTATTTATGTATCATGTTAATATTGACTAATGTACTTTTACAGGGAAAGAGTATGGAAGCTTGTATATTTTGTAAAAGTAAATGGTCAGTTTGTCCCAGCTACTTCTGTGCCTGGTCTAGACATTAACCAGTTGATATCCAGGTTAAACATCACTGGACCACGTGGACAAAAATACCAGATTGTTAAGACCGATAGATCCATGATATATAACTACAGAAATAGATTTTCTGTCTTCTTCACTGGTAAAGTGTCAGAAACATCTCTCACAGCTATACAGACAGCACTGTTAGAAACTTGGAACTCATCTAGTAAAGGTACGATATATATCTTTGATCGGAACAATCTTGTAAATTAATAAAAAATTGTGTTCATTCAAACCATCTTGTAGATTCATAACAGGTTGTGTCAGAAATCAATGGAAAGTGCAATTGATAAGAAAGTTGTCTTGCATAAGACTGGTGACTATAGCATTCCATTTCCAGCATTGCCAACATTTATTAAAGTTAGTGATTTGGACTGAATATGAAATAAATATGAATTGGTTAACAAAACTACTTGCGTACAAAACGTGATTTTTATTTTCGGTTGTATAAATGAAGTCTCATGCATGTTATTAATGAATTGATTGGATGGACGTGAACAGGCAACATTGCTGCACTGATTTGTGACGTCAATGCCAAATATTTTCAAGTATCTAGTCCTGTCCATAATCTTAGCATAGATTAAGATCAACCAAAAAATATACAAATTGCTGATAAACTTACATATTTCTGCTATTTTATTTTTTCAGAATATTCCTTATGTGGTTGTCTTTCCATAGCCAATATATCGAAAGAAAACCTTGAAGAATTTGTTGATAAGAATGGGTAGGTATTTATTAGCTGGAGAAAATAATGAAAATATGAACAAGTTCCAATATAAGAAAAATACAAAGGTCTATGCAATAAAGCTGACAGATCTTGCCTATACTGAACATTTAAAAGTAAGTTTTCTTACAACTTTCATAAAGTTTGAGGATTGACGGGACATTATTCAACCAATCATACACAATTTGTGTTAATAGTATTTGTGTTAATAGTTAACATCCAACTACACATACTTAAAGTATAAAAAAAAGAAGATATGGCATGATTGCCAATGAGACAACTCTCCATAAGAGACCATATAACAGCTATAGGTCACTGTAAGGCCTTCAACAATAAATTAAGCCCATAAAGCATGATTAAAGGTACATTTTGCAAGTTATAAAAAAAGCAATATTAACTTAAATAGTTCTGATAGGAATTAAAAAAATTATTAACCTTTTGTAAACATTTGAATGATTTTTATGGCTATAAGATAGATTGATTGATTGATTATTGGTTGCTTAACATCCAGTGGCAAATATTTCATGCATATTCTGGACGAGAACAAGTTCACAATAAATACAATAGGTAGGTCTTGTCACAACAGAGGCCATCTGGGATGATGGTCGGGGAAATTTGGACTGCCACTGGAAAATGAGGGTATATTGGATAGGGACAGAAACTTTGCCTTGCAACAGGCCACCTACGGACCCCTCTAAGAGTTGTTGCAAGGGTTCTTAACGTGCAAAGAGCATGGCACTCTCTACACGAGACATCGGATTTAACGCCCCCCGTTCTGACCGGACGTGACTGCAAACTTGATACATCCCACACAGCCAAACGGACGCCCCACTTCAGCAATCTTTTCACTGCCAGTCGGGAGAAGACCAAGTGACCATATTTCTATTCCCCAGTCACCCTTAGATAAATTTGATGAATATTAAAGAAGATATTATTTATTCTAATATTTGCATGTGTTTATTTACAGAAAATCTTATTGGAGAGTGATGTATTTCCTTAAAAAGAACCACACAGTGGTGGAGTCTATGACACATACTGGAATTGACCATGACATTTTAAAACAGAAGGTCAAGGGCATTGTCAATCTAAGAAAGGAACAGTATGAAGTTGCCAATGTAACAGAAACAGAATTAATGAGAACAAAATTGGCTTTCTCATTTTATCTATCTAAAGAGATAGGATACAAGCAGAAGGCTAAGTTTGAACAGGACATTAAAGCATCTTGGATAAAGAAAATGAAAGGTATTCTTTTATAAGCTTTGTCAACTATAATTGATTGATTGATTGTTGCTGTTTTAATGTCACTTTTTAAGTGCCACTTATTGGCTATTTCATTATGGTCAGTTTTGATGGGCGGAATAAGCCGGAAAGCCCGGAGAAAAACAATGAGTCCTAGTCAATTAAGATTGTAGTCGAGTGCACCAGCATGAGCGGGGTTCCAGCACACAACCTCAGTGTTGACTGGCTAGTGATTACAGTAGAACTTCTTGGCCACTGAGGCTCTGAAAACCATAATGGAAACAAACTAATTTATTTGAAAAATAAGTATTTTAAATATAGTCAACATTTAATTTTATTTTGTAAAAAAAAACTTATGTTGTAATTTGTCTTCTCATTTTCACATTAAAAGAAAATGACTTAAGTTTGATATTTGTATTTATACCACAGGTTCATTGACATATAACAACACAGAAGTTACAGTTAACAGATATACCAAGTACATTGACATAACAACAATGTAAGTTTGAAATTAGAAAAAAAAAATGTCCACTTATGTAGTAAATGCTTTCAATCCATTTTTTGTTGCTAATGAGTTGGTTGAACTTAGGGATTCCTTATGAATTCAGCAGTGACTGACTACAAAAATTTCTACCAACATTAAAACAATTTTTCATGTACACCAAAATGTTCTTCCATACTTAAAAAACTTTACACCATCAACACCAAAATGCTCTACCATTTATACCCAGAATGCTCCACTATCCACTTAAAAATGCATGACCATGAAGGCCAATTTGCTTTACCATTCAACTTAGAAATTTCCTATGACTCATCTCAAATTATTAAGTCAAATTTGCAATTTATTGGCAAAGGAGTAGGTCCGGTAAGGATCGATTTTGGCCTCAAATTTCAGGTTCATCTTACGAAAGATTTTGACCCCTTTTTAAACACTTAAGTGTCTATTTCATTTGAATCAATTAATTTATGTGAAAGATTTTAACTGATTTAGTCATTAAAAACAACCCGATTCAAGCTCAAATATGAAAAATCTACCAAATATGCCGAAAAATGTCACTTTTCAGATCATTTTTGTCAAAAATGAAAGTGGCCGCATCTGTGTTCATCCTCAACCTTTATATATGTTATGTATTATCATAAAATACAACTTACATTTCAATATTAAGGATGAACACGAATGCGGCCACTTTCGTTTCACACGAAAACTGTCTAAAATTTAACTAAAATGCTAGAATTGTGAAGATTTCAGTAATTTAGCATGACTTAATGGTGCTAGTACCCGATATATATGCATTGTATTGTCAAAAACAGCCCATATTTATGTAGCAGAAGCATTCTCCTGTCCAATAAATAACTAAAAGTTTACATTTTAACAATTTTGTAAAACTGCTATATTTTGGGGCCAAAAAGGGGTCTTACTGGACCTACTCCTTTATTTTTCCATTATGGCCATTCCAATGCTAACTTAAAACCTTCAAGGACATTTTTATGCCCCACCTACGATAGTAGAGGGGTATTATTATACCCCCGCTTTGAAAAAAAGGGGGTTTACTGTTTTACCTCTGTCTGTCCTTCCGTCAGTCCATCAGTCCGTCAGTCAGTCAGTCCGTCCCATGAATATTTTCGTTGCATTTATCTCAGGAACTACTTGACAAGGATTTCTAAAATTTGGTTTCAGGGTTTATATAAGTCAGTTATACCGTGTGATGCGTTTTCATATTCATCACTCGACAACTTCCTGTTTACCGAACACTTGTATCATTTTACACATAATAGCCAAGTTGAAAATTTCGCATTTTTCTCAGGAACTACTTGACAAGGAATTCTGAAATTTGGTTACAGGGTTTATATAAGTCAGTTATACCGTGTGATGCGTTTTCATGTTCATCACTCGACAACTTCCTGTTTACCGAAATATTTCGGCGGGGGTATCATCAGTGAGCAGTAGCTCACAGTTTTACTTGTGTTTTCTGGTCTGTGCATCCGTTCGTTCGTCCGTCCGTCTGTCTCGCTTCAGGTTAAAGTTTTTGGTCAAGGTAGTTTTTAATGAAGTTGAAGTCCAATTGACTTCAAACTTAATTAGTACACATGTTCCCTATGATATGATCTTTGTAATTGTAATCCCAAATTTAGAGTTTTTACCCCAATGTCATGGTCCACTGAACAAGAAAATGATAGTGCGAGTGGGGCATTCGTGTACTAGGGACACATTCTTGTTTTATTTTACAGGAAGACAGTTTGGAAAGTTGATTACTATTTGAAAAAAGATGGCTCTCTAGTTGACCCTTCAGTGACATCTATGTTGACTGACCTTCATTTGAACTTTACTGATGCCAATGGTCATAGCTACACCATTCTTCAACCGACCAATGTTGTTGATAACAAAATGGGATACAAGATCTTTATGAATAGAGAAATAAGAACAAAAGACATAAGCAAATTGAAATCTGTTCTTGTGAAATGGTGGAAGTCTTCAAATAACATTGGTAAGAATGCATGTACTATTATTTTATCTTTTAACGATTATTGATTATTTGAATGTAAAAAAAAATCGTTCAAAATCTAAAGACCATTAATAACTTGATGATGCTGAAGGTCTCTTAATATTACAGGTAACAGAACTTAGTAGAAAAAGTTGCTGTTTAGAAATAATTTCAAAACTAACTTTGGTAAACCTGTATTTAACAGTCACTCATGATCAGACATTAAAATGACTTGAAAATTGGGTGTTTGTACCCCCGTCAGAGAGGTGATTGCTGAAAAGGGTTACATTTGATATAGAAAATGTTTGGTATGGTCTGAAAATGACCTTTACTGCAGATTTGACTGTATATATATTTTAAAATTTTATTCAAGGGCTGTTTAATATATATATGCATTGCTCAACACATGATTAAGGCAAGGTCTTAATTTACTCAATAATGAACATTAATGAAACAGAAACCCAACAACAAGTTGATTTTAAAAACTGGAAGTCTGCTCCATGTGAGAAGCCTCTAATATCTTTCAGTCTAGGTTATTTGTGATTGACTTTTTATTTCAGATGATAAAACTGTTGTACATGTAGATATTCCTGAACAGACACAAGTTTTAAGTGGGAACAAGTAAGTGAAGTCTTATTTAATGATATTGATCAACATAATAAAATATAAGTTTATCAAAGTTCAAGTTATAAATTTTTAAAATGACATTAATTTTTACAATTTTATTTCTTTTGCAGTCACCTTTGGTATTAGTGAACATTAAGTTTCCCTATATTTTATCCCATATCAGGTGAAAGGTTTAATAATAAAGAAGTTAAGTTGCCATAAAGTTGTAGTCACATGAACTTGATGCTAGGTTCACATTTTCAGCACATGTGAACCTTTTTAAGATATATAGAGAATAACACATGGTAAAATCTGTATCAAATGCTGTATCATCGAGAGAAACCAATATCAGCCTGAGGGCCTTTAGACCAGAGGGATGATATTGGTCTAGGGTGATACAGCATGTGATACGGATTTTGCCATGTTTTATATGCTTTATCATACATGTATATTTCAACAGGAGAGTATAAACATGTATGAACTTCTTTCTAATCCCTAGCACCTGGATGGGTTACCTTCAGTTTAAATTTTGTCTTATTTTAACAGCTTTAAAAACACTGATCAATTACTCAACCGAAGCACCTGGGTTACCTTATAATTTGCGTGCTGTTGTTTTAAAAATATTTTATTTATTGTATTTTTTTGTGTGTTTTGTATGGTATTTCATTGAGTTCTTTTTTATAGTTGGATTTCGTGTGCAAGAAAACATGAAAACTTGACGTTTGTGACGTCACATGTCGAACAATGACGTCATTCAATGAATTGCATCACCCCCGAATGACCTTTCATTAAGGACCTGTTTTGAGAAAAAATCGTTCTTGAGAAGCTTGCATATATTAAAACGGACTTTATGTAAAAATGGAAAAAAAATTAGTAGGGGTGTGATAAAGGGTGGGCATCAAAGTATTGCGATATGGATTAGACAAAAGGCTATTTATCAAATATTCAAAACTACTGTATTTACTACTAAATATATGATAAAAGCCTATTATAGGTTTTGATCCAAATACAGATATTCAAATATTGTGGTACTCTGAACATGGAAATGTGGGCATAGTATCCTATGAACATATATTCTTGTTATTCTTATAATTTGGACTGATCATACTGAATATAGCATGTTAATATATAATATATAATCTAAACGTAATAAATAATTTCCTTAACTTTTTATGTTGAAATATGTTTTTTGCAGGAAATACACCATGTTAAGCATATTTGTCAAGAAAGAAAAAACTTATGTTGATTCTAGAGAGACTAAGGATGTGAATACAACAATGATACAATCTATGATTGATTTTAATGGTGTTAACAATGCCAAGTATACCGTACATACAGTGACAAATTACAAGAGATTAGATACTGCTTTCTCTATGTACCTCAGCAGAGCCATCAAAAGAACTGAAGTTACCTCAGTCATAAATGAGATAAAAAAGACTTGGAAGGAAACAGGTGAGTTGATTTCATTGGGTCATGTTAAAAATGTTTTACAGCTCATTTTAATTTGATATCTTAAAATCTCTGTATTGTTTTTGTAGTAAATTCTATCAGATAATACTGTAAAGTCAGAAATTAATGCGAGGTTTTTATTATTGCGAAAAAATAGTTGTAAACGCAATAATTAAAACTCGCATTTTGAAATATTTCATATAAATAAAACAGAATTTTTCTCAAAATTGTAAAATGACAAAATCGCAATAATTAATGCACACAATAATTTCTGAATTAACAGTAACTAGACAATAAATGATTATTTAAAAAACTGACTGACGAAAAATTGTAATTATGAAAACTGACAGTTGTAAGGCATCATCAAGTCATTGTAGCAAAACTTAGCAAAGAAAAGAATTAAAGGTTCAAATGGGCATTGAAAAAAATGGCACTGTGTATAAAATAAATTATATTATAAATTAATGATGTAAAATGAATTTTAAACCCAGCAAATGATATGTCTTTAAAGATAATTATCTGTGTTTTAACCTCTCATTAAACTGATCTTTTTGTGGCTTCAATATTTTCAAACTTATTTTATTATTTTCAGCTTTTACTGATGCCAAGTCAAATGTTAGTGTCGTGATTGGAAGTCAGGATTGGTATTTGTACAAATCATTGTAAGTAGTTTATTTCATTTTACTGTAAAGCCAAGTAATTTGTGACTTGTGTTTACTGCTAAACACTTTACAAATGTTCCTTGTCCTTTATGTTATGGCGCATTACAAATGTGAGTTCCAAGTTGTATAAGTGAACTTTAAAAACCTACTTTTGTTCTTTAAACAAAACTATATTTTGGAATATATGTATAAAGATGGCTTTAGACAAAATCTTGGAAATCGAAAATTTGGTTTGTTATTTCCCTAAATAGAAATAGAACATTTGTCAGAAAATATTTTGATCAAATTTTAACATTTGTTTGTACTACGAAAATAGGTTTCAGAGCTCTAATTTTTCCACTAAAAGTTTAATATATTGTGTATTTCAAGCTCTAAGAAGAAAGTGAGCAAATTAAACTACTACCTTACTTTCGATGGAAAAGCAATTCATCCTGACCAGGTACCAGAACAAGACATTAAGGTCCCAGGTAGAATATCTCCTGGACCAGGATTATACAGCTACTATAGTCTTTTCCATGTAGATTTTACATTACCAGTACTCAAAACAGACATCGTCAATATGGAGAAAGGACTTAAGGCAGCATGGGGTGTGTTCAGATCAGGTAAGACAAGGGTTCCTTACAACACAATGCTAAAGGGATTAAGACCGGGCTTCCAAAAAATATTTGAGCCAGCCGGACATTTTATATCTGATCCCGATTTTAATCCCTAAGACTAAGTCACAAAAGGCAATTTAAATAAATTATAGTAATCAGATGGCCATCCCAATGATTGACATTAGATTAAAAAAAACGTTATTAAACTTTACTTTGATATGAATTTGATGTTCTGACGTAAACTGTTAAATTGACAGTGCATCATTCAAAGTGTGCACATCAGCGTGCTCATATCTGCCTTAGACTCTTTATTTGTGCAAAATGATGTTGTCAAAACTTTACTTTCGTTTTTAAACCGGATGTTGACATGACAATGGTAAAACATGGACCATGTACGGATACGTGAAATCTGTGTACGTTTCACAAAGCACGACTGAGTGAAGGAGCTCTTTCCACGTTATTTTTTCAACAAAATACTTCAAATGAACTTTAGATACAGGGGTTGAATGATAATTTTAGCATTTTTGAAGAAATGTAGGATGCATAATTAAACTTCCCACCTGTGCACATGCGCACATGTGTTCCAGTTTGTACTATCGTAGTTCGGACGATTTTTTTAAAATTTTTCATCAAATCATGTTTATAAACATATTTCTTATAATTTTAATCTTTTGGTCTAAATCAATTAGATACAAACCGCTGAAATGTTAAAAAATAATTGTTAATAGACCTATCAATTTATAAGATGTCCGGTACTGAAAATAGTTTACCTGTCACCTGAACAGGTAGATTTCAGGCTTCACCGATTTAAGCTGTCCAACAACTAATTAGCCTTGATTAAAATTAGAAAGTATTGAAGTAGAGGTTGTTTTGATAGTAATTAATCATTATGTCACTTTTATGACCGGAAATGTGTGGCTGTTAAAGGCAAAATATTGGGTCAAAAAGATCGTGAATTATGTAAAAATGACCGAAAAAACCTTGATATCTAAAAAGTAAAAGACCGTTTCATGCTTTTCCCAGCCGGACTTTTACCGGACATTATACAATTGTCCGGAATATATGACCGTTTTGGAAGCCTTGGATTAAGATGCAGTCTTCTTATGCAGCATGCACTTTTGGTATGCTCAGCAAAAATATGATATAACTGTGTAAAAAGCAGTTTTTAGAAGAAATTAAGATTAATTTCATGAAAGCTCATAGTCATAAGATATTTTTTATATGAAAAAAAATTAGAACTGGAAGCAGATGTTTTTCAGCTTGAAAGCATTTTAAAATATGTAAAAAAAAAAAAAAAAAAAATTCAGTACAGAACATCCTATTAAAAACTAGGTGTGGTGATGTGACACAAATGCCCCACCTGCTATCTAATTGATAATACTGCATTTCTTGGAAATTAAATGAAGGTTGAGATGGATCAAGTAAAAACACTGAAAACACTGTATTCGTGGGTTTAGATTATGGCTTCCATGACGAGCTGTATACATATATTATTATTTTGTTGACTGTGAAATGGTTAAGCAGAATGACAACTGTTGATCACTATAAATGATAAACATCAACAAAATAAATTTCAAAAGAAGTCAGTAAATTAGAAAGGAACATTAACTTGATCTGTAAGTCTTCATAGGTCAGGTTACATACCATAGATCAACTGATATCAAACAAGCAGCTTATTATATCTATACACTATACATTTTAGATTTGAAACAAACCAAAACCGAAATAGTTCATCAAGAAGAAATGATTTCAAGTTCTGGGTATGTATTTCAAATTGCATTATAACAATAGAGATAGCAATTCAGAACCATTTCAAATAAAAGGGTTTATTTTCCTTAACATTAAAAATCCCAATAACGTCAAGTTGATGGACAATTTTAAAGATAGTTAAATCTAGACTATTTGTGTGATTGCAAATGAAAGAACAAGAAGAAAACAAGACTTGATGGGGACCTTTAGCTCTTACAAACTTTGAACTATTTATTTGGCATATGTTTGCTTCAACAGTTTAAAGATAGTTATTCTCTAACTGTAATTTTGATACTGGTTTATTTTTAATGAAAAAGTATGAAATTGAAACATAAAAACTAAGATGTTCAGACCTCAGATAAAAAATAAACACTCTTTAGGTTCTATTAGCCTCTTTTATTCAGTGCAAAAACTAATAAATAAAATGTTATTTAAGGAGGCTCGCGGGTATAAGATTTTCAGTAAAAAAATAAACATTAATTTTTCATTACGAGTTTTATTTATTACCTTTAGTAGTTGTTATATTTATCATATGGTACAAAAATCATTCCTAAAAATCAATTCATGTTGGCCCCAGGTGACTTTTAAAATGAAATATCATTGAAAAGGCTCCAAATTATCGCCCTTTGGTGCAAAAATGCCATTTTTTGGCATTAAAATTGAAATATCTTTTTTAACTCATCGGTGACCTATATTTTTTATTGTTGTTTTCGAATAAGCTGTACAAAACTAAATTATTGTAAAATTTAAGGGATTTCTGTAATTTAGTTCTTTTTTTATTTCGATATTACCGCTATTTCTCCTATTAGTTCAACAGAAAAAAAGGACATAAACAAAAATGTATGCTTCTTTCGAAGGCAGATTGTGAGCGTAAATGAACGGTGACCCCATTTTTTTATTTCATTTTTATATTAAGTATAAGATAAAGTTGATTTATAGAAAAATATAGAGAAATCCTATATTAGATAAAAAATTTGATTTAGACCCGCGAGCCCCCTTAACCATGAATTTTTACTTATTTTTAGATTATCATTGTGGAGATTATGGTATAGAATTTCTTCAAACAATGTAACAGTGAGTCCAGTTCAAGAAGACAGTGTTAAAAGTAGCACTTTACAAACACACTTAAATGTAACCAGAACAGGATGTAATATGCTTTATGGGAAATTAGTCAAGACCACAACAGAGGCTGTATTTGAATATGATAATTTGTTGAGCATACATTTTGCTCAGAGAATTGCAGACTCTGATTTCAATAAAGTGCAAGATAAGCTTCTTGTGTTATGGAAGAACAAAATAGGTAATAGTTTGATATTTGTACTGTAGAGGTATCTTAAAGTGTTTGATACAAAGAAGAAATCGCAAGAAACTATCATTCATTGGAAGTTATTTGCAATATCTTAATAGTTTTCTGGTTTACACTTAAATGTGTTATGGCAGAACAATAATAACTTGTCAATAGTTAGTTTTCAATTTGAATATCCAAGTTTAAAGACACCTGATTCAGCATGAATCAGTAAAACTGGATTTTTACAATAACAATAAGATAACTTCGATATTGATGTTAAGATTGAACATAGAATCTTATTAAATTCTTATTTATTAGAGTGGCCAACTGAATTCTTATCAATAAGATGGGGCCACTGAATTATTATCGATAAGAGTGGACAACTGAATTCTTATCAATAAGAGGGTTCATTCTATTATATTCCAGGTACAAAGGTAAAACATGTTACAGTTTTGAAGCAAGAAGAAACAATTAAAAAATCCTACAGGTAAATTATGACATTTTTACAAAATTATTCTCATTCAAACTGTCATTTCAATGTTGAAAAACCACTCATTGAGTTTGCTTTTTTTTTATGGGAAATTTACTTCCATCAGTAGATATAGATATACTATGTCTAGGTGAGATAGAGTAAAACTAAATGGTAAGGACAATTTGATCATACATGTGTGTCAGTTTTTCCCATACATGTTAATTTTAAATGTTTGTTATAGAGTTAAAGAAAAAGAAAAAAAACTGATTTTGGTGCTTGTTAGTTAAAGTGTTTTGAGTGAATGACCCTTTGAAACAGTTTTTGAAAGGATTTTACCTATTAAGTATTAATTGTAACTGCATTTTATATAACTAAATAAAAACAAGTAGTGTATGTACTAAGGTGTGATATACATCATAAATGATTCTATTCAAGATTCCAATACCGGTACATACATTTAACATAAATGGATAAAAATTTTGCATTGCTGCCAATAGAGCAGTCTCCCTTAAACTTTTAGTTTTATAAGTTTTGGATAAAGGTCTTTTAATTTATCGTATAAATTATTGCAGTGAAACAGTTTGGAAGCTTTCATACCATATAACAACAACAGATGGTACAACAGTAAACAGCCAGCTTGATGATACTCCATCATTTAAGGAATACACAACCATGGGTGTTGTCTCTAATCCATTATTAGAGCCATATTTTATTATGGATGTGGATGCCGTTCAAACTTACAGATTAACCCAGGCTTTTAAAGTTGTGCTCAATAGGAGAATTTATAATGTGGATAAAGTGAAATTTGATAGAGTTGTGAAACAAACTTTAGCCAAGAAAGTTAAAGGTAATTTTTAGCAAAAATAATATTTCATAGTATTTGACATGTGACTTTGATTTACATTTATAAATGCATTTCATTTCTCCTATCAGTGGACAATATATTTGTTATTTATATTTGCTTTATAAAGGTCTTTAAAATGGAAACCAGTTAGATGCCAATTATTTTGGAAAGTACATAGCTTGAAAGGTGCTGATAATTGTAATGAAGATGCAGTAAATGTGATCTTTTTTGCTAAAATGTTAAACTTTTCATTATTTTTTGTTTAGAAAATAAATGGACATGACTAAGTGAACACAAATTTTGAAAATCAAACTTACTGTTACTAGACAATGATACTGGCGTGTAAATTTCTAGAGAAAAAAATATGATGATACTTTCTATTATATATTTTTTAAGAAGAAGAGAACATTTTAACTTTCAGTCCAGATTTGTGTGTTGACTGCTCTTCCTTTCAGTATATGGACTAGAGATCTACGCAAATATAAAAATGATTATATCATGTTTAAATTATTTATTTACAGCTTCCAATGTTAATGATGTTAAACTAGTAGTGTTCAACGAACAGGAAGTTGTTACAACAGTATCAAGGTAGATAAGCATACTTGAAATAAGTAGTACAATGTTGACTCAATAAATAGTTCAACTTTTACAGAAAATTTTAACAATTATATATGTTCTTACAAGCTTAGATTCCAAATCTTTATTCATAGACAAAAATATTGAATGATTTCTTTGTTGTAATTTAAAAATTACTTATATTTCAAACTATTATTATTTTTTTAAAATTTTTAAATCATTTGAAAAAATATCAGTGTATCTTATAACATTTCGTATTAGTGATTTCAAATTATAAAATTTTATTATAATTTATTTTAAGCAAAACAGTATGGAGATATAATTACATTGTGTATGTCAGTGGAAATATATTGAATGCTGCTGAGGAAGGGGGCATAACTCAGGAAAATCTACAGCAGGAAATCAACTTTTCTTCACCAAGGCAACAAAAGTACACAGTTATGGAATCGGACATCAGTACTGTGGCATACTCAGACTTGTTTCGAGTTCATTTCTTTGGAATCATTCCAAACAATAATGAGTTATCATTGATGAACCATGTAAAGTTATACTGGGAAAATGTAACAGGTAAAGATGTGTATTGTTATTTGTCATATATATGATATCCTAATATATTTATAGAAATCTATTGGGTTTACCCCTGCTTTAAAAAAATGAGGGTATTCTCTTTTTCCTCTGTCTGTCCATTGGTCAGTCCATCCATCCTTTCGTCAGTCCGTCCGTCTGACCCATGAATATTTTTGTCATAGTTTTCTCTTGAACTACAATACAAGGGTTTCTGAAATTTTGTTTCAAGGTTTATATAAGTCAGCTTTATGATGGGTTTCCAGATTCATCCATCAACAACTCACTATTTAACAAAATATTTTGGCAGAGTGTCATCAGTGAGAGCAGTAGCTCACAGTTTTACTTGTTTTCCATCTCCTTGATTCATGTATATATATTGTCAGTTGGTTACAGATTTTATTCTGCATGCAGAAGGCAAATTTTACTGGAAGAAAAAAGTTTGGTAAACAGTTTTAACTTATTGTTTGTCAAGTAAAATATTTAAAAATTTTCTTCAAGGCCCAATATTTGCCATATGAATTTGAGTAGCAATGAATTTAGGCGCAATCTATCAAAACAGCATTTTAAACAGTAAACACTGAAATGCTTTCTTAATATTCTGAAAGAATGAATACAAATATATTGTAGATATATTTGTTATTTATTATATATAATTCTGAAGGGACTGGTTCACTGTTCATATAAAGCAGAATGGTATTTGTGTGGCAGGAATTTTTATAGTAATTTTGTGGAAGGGTTTTCAAAGATAGGAGATAGAGTTATTAATTTTATTTTTATTTGATTTGCAGCTTATAGCAGTGTAGAATTATCTTCAGTATCGAGAGAAGATACCTTGGAGGATATTACTGGGTAAGTTTATTTACTTATTTTTTTGGGGAAATAGACCTCTTGGCAAAACTCGGACTTCTTGTCTGATGAGTTTTTAAAGAATTAACTATGAATAATTGATTCAGAAAATTTATTGTCCAAAGAAAAAAATGTCTATCAATATGAATTTGTATTGGTAAAATTGTCTTATCTTGCTTTATTTTGATAACATATGACAGATTTAGAAATTTTTATTTTATATTTTTAGAAAATCATTGACAACCTTCACCTTTATCATTACTGCTAATGGAAAAATGCTGTACCCTTCTCTGACAGAACATGTCAATTACAATAAGATGGTGGTACCTGAGGTACTGGTGGTCCCAGGGAAGACACGTGTGACTAGGTATAGTTGGTGTTTCAAGTTGGTACTACAGTCTCAACATAAACCTATCAACAAGACAATAATAAAGACACTACTGGAGAATGTGTGGAATGCCTCAAAACAGGGTAATCTTCTTATTATTGTCCAAAAACATCATATATAAATTTGAAAATTAAGGGAGTAGATCATTTCGACATGTTTAAAAACCTTTGTGAAAAAAAAATTAGGTCAAAGTTGTGGTTTTTTTTTGAGCTGCGACTTTTGTCAAAATGCACATCTGGTGCAGGAAAATAGGTACCGTTAATGTTATTTTCACAGAAAGCTCGACATAGGGATAGTTATCCTGCAGCGGCGTTAGCTAACTAACATCTCAAAGGCACAAATAATTGACAAACTTTTCCTGCGAAGGACAAAACTCAAAAGTGGTCTATTGGATCAAACAAAACCAGTTTTAGAAATATATGTATGAAAATAAATAGCAATACCTGTAATTACACATAAGAAAGGTAACTTGTAACTAACAATATCTGATCCTCAACCAGTATGCATGATGAAATGGATATCTATATTTTTTTGTGTGTGTTTATCTTCATTCCTAGCTGGTAAGTTTAGAAAATTTGATTTGACACAAAACAGAATACAAACACAGCCATACATCTTATATTAAGTCTGATGAAGTTTTTTTGTAGGTTAGACATTTCAACTGAGGGATTATACAGGCGTCAAAAAGTGTCATTATGGAGTAAAGGGGGTGCGTCAACAGGCGTCATTATGGAGGAAAGGGTTAATATAATGAAAATCATTTTATCTTTCAGGATACAGTTTACGTGTAATATCAACAGAACCATCTGTAGGTGACCTTGGTATTCATTTGACCTCTGTCCTATATGATCAGAAAATAGGAGAAAGGGCAGTAACCCCTGACATGGAGATGGAACCAGATACCAAAGTAATGAAGAAAGAGGCAGAAAAACTGAAAATTCAGGGAAAACCATTTTCTGCAGCAGAATATAGAATTAATACATTGTTCACTGCCAGTGTCAGATATGAGAATACAATGACAGTTACTGATAATCAGAATGTTGAGAGTGTTCTGAATCTTGCTGTAGCAAATGCAACAAAAGGTGAGCTATTTAAGTTTTTTCTCTTCATTATAGGTTTGCACATGAATAGGTATATTGCTTTGCATTGATGAAGTGTGAGATAATGCACAAATGAATTATCAATGTAGATTCATATAATTTACTCACACATAGCTCAAGATCTTGAAGAACAACTTTTTGTGCAGAAAATAGTTTTTAACTGATTTACCTTTCAAAATACCCCACAGACTTTTGGGGAAAAAAAAAACAAAGAAGAAGGGTTTTATCTCGAAACTACATTTTAAGTTTAGACATTTTTCTGTAAATAAATGCATTTGGGAAAAAAAAAAAAAACAAGACTGTTCCCAGTTTATGGAAACTGCACTATTATTTGCTATGGTCATGGACGTTAAAATGGGTAATAACTCTAATTTTGGGTTTTAAAAATTGGGGAAAATCATATCATAGGGAACATGTATACTAAATTTCAAGTTGATTGAACTTTAACTTCATCAAAAATACCTCGACCAAAAACTTTAATCTGAAAGGGGGAAGACGACGAAAGGGGCGGAGGAACAAACAGACGGGGCACAGACCAGAAAACAAATGCCCACAAATGGGGATAAAAAATTTTAATTTAAAAATTAAAGGGGTTCTGTCAAATAAAAGGTAATAATAATAAAAAAATAGTAAAATTTTATTTTTTTTTTTTTCAGATCAATAAAAAGTATTAAAACACATGTATTACTAAAAAGGACTATGTATCCTCTTCAAAAACGGAAAAAGGTTTTTAA
>CM034349.1:11627447-11643127 GCA_019925275.1 Mytilus edulis | reverse complement strand
AAATTTATAAATGCCTTTTTGTGCTTCTTTGTTTCATATTTGTTTGTTTTCATAGTAATTAAGATTATAACACAATATTGACTGCTGTACCCTTATTTTTGACACTTTTACCTATTGTGTCTGTCAGTTTTCTTCCCGCATCAATGTCAATATATTGAAATTTGAACCAACTGTCATACAGGTGAGAGGTTTAGCTCTATAAAACAAGTTTTATTCCACCATTTATATATAAGAAAATGCCTGTACTAAGTTGGGAAGTTGCTACCCAATCGTCTGATATGTTTGAGCTTCTGATTTTGCCATTTGATTAGGGACTTTCCTTAATGAATTTTCCTCGGAGTTCACATTCTTTTTGTGATTTTACTTTCATCTAAAACAAAGCAGAGAAAAGAAGTTGGCAAATTTTGACTAATCCTCATCGACCTTTATAAATTGAGCTTAGTTTGATGTAGTTAATTTTTTTCTCCAGATGCTCCAGTCTTATTACATTTATACGTCATTGTAACATCAGAGAATACATATATACACTATATGAGCGTTATTTACGTGGTATCGCAGCTGCTACTTAATTTCAAAATAATGTTGCCTTTATAAACCAGCTTTGGTTTGTCCATCTGTGATACAATGATCAGTTCAATCATCGTTAATGTTATCTTGACTTTCAAATATTTTAGTTCTGTGTTGTTTGTTGTTGTTGTTGTTTTTGTGAATTTTGATTAACTGTTGTCATGACATTTCAAGAGCCAAAATAAATCCGTGTTTCTTGTTTGTTGTTATCAATGATCTCCTTCTATTTAGGTTCACATCTTCTTAATAAATTTTAAGACGGCCCCTAGCACCAGTTTGATCGAAATCATGCTGGTATATAAATTCTAGCCCTTCCGACGTACATTTTACTTCTGTGCTGAAATGAATTATCATTGATATGGTCATATTTATAAATTAACCGTTTACAAAACTTTTGAATTTTTTAAATACTAAGGCATTTCTACCCCAGGATTAGATGTAGCTGTATTTGGCAAAACTTGTTCCTCGATGCTCTTCAACTTCGTACATTATTTGGCCTTTTTAACTTTTTTGAATTTGAGCGTAACTGATGAATCTTTTATAGACGAAACGCGCGTCTAGCGTAAATTAAAAATGTAATCTTGGTATCTATGATGAGTTTATTTACAATCACTGGGTCGATGCCACTGCTGGTGTAGTTTTAATTCCCCGAGGGTATCACAAGCCCAGTAGTCAGCACTCTTGTGCTGACATGACTTATCATTGATATGGTCATATTTGTAAATTAACCGTTTACAAAACGTTTGAATTTTTGAAATACTAAGGCTTTTTTACCTCATAAATAGATTAGCTGTATTTGGCAAAAGTTTTAGGAACTTCGTACATTTTTTGGCCTTTTTTTTTTTTTTTTTTTTTTTTTTTTTTAACTTTTTTGGATTTGAGCGTTACTGATGATTTGTTTGTCTTAATGTTTGTAGACGAGACGCGCATCTGACTTAAATACAAAATTTAATCTTGGTATCTATAATGCGTTTATTTACTGGGCTTTTCAATAAGATTGTACATTTCTATCCACAATTTTAATCTTATTTCGAACATTTTGTGTTTTAATTTTCCTTTATATGTCAAAAGGTTAAAATTATTTTTACTGTATATTATGTCTAAGTGGCCAAACTGTTTTGTGCATGTTCAATTAAAAAAGGTGGTAAATACTACCACTTGTTTATACATCTGCGAGATATTGTTTTTTCTTTTCCACGATAAATTTAGACAGCCTACGGTTAAATACTTCTTTCAAAAATGAAGTTAATTGCGTATATATAAGGTGTCGAAGGATAATCATAGTCTTCAAGACTTCAGCAATGAGTATGAATATAAATAACAGCAGGCGATATTTCTTTTAGTTTATTTAAGAAATAATTCATGGGACTTGAACATATCTCGATTTTACCACGGGTGGGCTCTTTATGACAAATATTTTACCCTGAGCGATGTTTTTCGATGATTTTCGGTTTAAAAAACGTGCATTTTCCCGTAAAATGCTTATATTCCAACGTCATCGTTCTATGACGTCGGGTAGCTCATTCATAAAAAAAAAAAGCATATGACGTGGGTGTACGATCGAAACAGCCAAAACAATATATTCAAAGCGTTTGAATGACGTCATGGTAGAATTTCCATTCTCACATGACAAAAAAAAACCTTGAAATTTTAATAAAACTGATCTTAAAACATTGACATCATTTTAAGTACATGTATAATGTCCACTGATTGCGCTATTGTCAATATGTCTAAACGGCAAAACAATTGTAAATTACGTCCGTAAAAATCTTTTGATAATAATAATATTCATCTATCTTAAAATTGAAACAGGCACAAATAAACAGAAATGACAAAAAGAAAACATGTACATCTATATCATTTATGCAAATGTGCAGTTTTATTTATTTTTATTTCATTTGGCTCATTTCATTTGGCGCAGCAGCAGCTACAACTTCTGTGGCAATTAGGACAACAACATCTGGACGCAGTTGTAAACGGAAACTCTAAAGAGATAAGAAAAATAAGAAAGTTGATGAATGCAGTCAAACAAAGTTACAGCTAGTAAATTTCCTTATTCCGTTTCCGAGTCAACTGCAGCACAGGTATTCCACTAAAGTGGAAACTAATTTAGTCGCACCGATAACTTTCTAAAATATTTTAGAAAAAAGGTTTCACGGTACTAAAATGCATATTCAGATATTGCAAAGACATAGTTTTATAGTTGTACACATCATGCATATTGTCCTTAAATGTCGGATTTGTTTTCAGCAATATAATACTGTTGCTGTTATTTATGGCTACTTCGCCGTCGTATTTCTGAAAAGATAACCTGCTTTTCTTCAAAATAACCTCCATCTGGAAATCAAATGCTAATAACAGCTTGAAATAGTGTAAATCTTTTGATATAGTACACTTTGTTATTTTAGAAAAGATTCCAATTTCATTTAGAAAATGTAGTTGCATATTTAGCAAACAGCATTTGAAAACAAACCATGCACATGATTCACAGAAAAAATATTTCACAAGAGGCTTCAAAAATCACAAATATTTGAATATTTTTTTTCTTCTTCGTTTATTTTAAAAACAGACAAAGTTTCAATTCTGTGTGTTTTTATAATAAAACTTGTCCTTATTTACTATACAATTCCGAAAACTTAATTCTTAGTAAATACTGCACTTTTTTTCTCAGCAAGATTTAATCTCATGCTTACTTTTGTGACATGGTAACAATACCCTCTACAATTTGTCTAGAGCTCAGGATTACCCGGGAAACAATGCTTTACAAAAATTGAGCTTCCAATTCCTGAAGGGGGAAATGCAGTTCAACCCGTATTGTTGCAAGTAAATCATTTTTTTTGGGAATCGCCTTCTTTATTTGTCGTAAAGAATGATTAAACTTACTATATATTCAATCAATACCATTTTATTGTTTATGCTTACAACTGTCACTACTTAACGGCTGTATTTTATCCTAGTATAAGGGGATACTTGTATCTAATTGATGCAACCTAACTTACTTTTGCTTATTTCGCTGGTCTCAACAGCTATTCCGGAATAAACTGGAGAGCTCGAAACTAGGACAATCAATGCCATTGCTGTCACAAAGAGCAATATTTTACCATAAAGCTTCATTACTGGAAGAAACATCAACAGTATAATAGTAAATCAATACGAATATATATTCGAATACTTACCTTAGAATAAAGAACAGAAATCATATTGTTTTCAATTAAACATAACCGAGTTCATACAATTATGTTTTGAAATCATTCATGTAGATGATTGTCTCTCATACTTTTTCCTTTTGGTTCTTTGATTTATGATTATGATTACAGTTCACTTGGTACTTTCTTCTTCGTTATATCATATAAAAAAGAAGATGGGGTATGATTGCCAATGAGACAACTATCCACAAAAGACCAAAATGAAACAGACATTAACAACTATAGGTCACGTTACGGCCTTCAACAATGAGCAAAGCCCATACCGCATAGTCAGCTATAAAAGGCCCCGATAAGACAATGTAAAACAATTTAAACGAGAAAAATAACAGCCTTATTTATGTAAAAAAATAAACGAAAAACAAATATGTAACATCTCTTATTTGGACAAGAACCAACCTAAAAGTTCTGTTTTTTTAATGGTTTAGTCATTGTTAAATCATCTTATCCCAGGCATATATTACCTTAGCCGTATTTAGCACAACTTTTGGGAATTTTGGATCCTCAATGCTCTTCAACTTTGTAATTGTTTGGCTTTAAAAATATTTGGGTATGAACGTCACTGATGAGTCTAATGAAGACGAAACGCGCGTCTGGCGTACTAAATAATAATCCAGGTACCTTTGATAACTATTAAATTCCTTATAGTTGTGAGATTTATGTTTAATGTGCATCAATCTATGTCCATTTTCTCTCCAAATTTGTATCATCATTCAGAATATACAACAAAATTTGTTCTGATGGT
This sequence comes from Mytilus edulis, assembly GCA_019925275.1. NCBI lineage: Eukaryota > Metazoa > Mollusca > Bivalvia > Mytilida > Mytilidae > Mytilus > Mytilus edulis. The sequence continues at coordinate 11,638,612 of CM034349.1, read as the reverse complement.
ATAAATGCGTTTTGATGAGCTTGAGCTTTTGATTTCAACATTTGATAAGGGACTTTCCGTTTTGAATTTTCCTCGAATTTCAGTATTTTTGTGATTTTACTTTTTTACGGTACTGTTTGATCAAAAGCGTAAAAATCTAAAAAGGTTCAGTAAAGAACTCAATTTTTTACCAGAAACGTGTCAATGATTAATAATAGACATTTAAAAATTATTCTTCTTTGGAGGAAAAAAACGTTGTCTCAATACCACCATGTGAAAGATATGGACATTGATTATTATTGTTTTGTATTGAAAGCATATTGTATCTCTCATTGTTAGGCGTGTTATATTTTGTATACATACATTTGGACAGAAAATATAATGATTTAGGAAATAATGATGCCAATGACAGGTAAAAGAGTTTAGTATAATTATTGAAACAAGGCTGGTACGAAAGAAATTAAATTCACCCGAACGATACAAAAGCCGAAACAATATAAACAACAAATATTTACATTGCACTCTACTTGAATTGAACCATGCTATGCAGTGTCTGAATATTTTCATTCGCGTAGGTTTTACTATAACAATCTACCAATCAATTATTTTCGAGAATTCATAGAATTCATACATGTTGTTTATCATATTTAAACAGTATTCATTTACTAATTTGTGCACATTATAGGCCGATGTATTCCCTTTGGATTTAGTTTTCTTCATCAATTTATGACTTTTGAACAGCGGTATACTATTTTATAGACATCCTCGATAAAGTACAAATTAAGAAACCTATAGATATAAGGGTTCACAAAATGAAAACAACACACGTTAACCTGATAAAAAACAGTAAAACGAAATAAAACCTATTATTCACGACTATTCGGTAGAGGTCATTTTAGCAACATAAATATTCTGAAGAGAATGCTTGTAAACGATGCCGTTGTGATTTATAATCAATGTATGACTTCATGCAGCGTATCCTCGTCGTGATACTTATCTTGCAAATTACAAAGATTAAAAGTTATGTGTGGACCCTTGTGAGCCACTAGCCTCTAATTTTTTTCATATCTTTGAAAAATCTACAAAAAAGGCAACAGGAACTCACTACTGCTCCTTTTTCAAATTCAATTTTAGCTCTCCCTGCAGTAATGAAAGTTGAAATTGATTTACCGTACTGGTCTTTTTCAAAATATGAAACATCATATAAACTGCACAACATATTTATACTTTGATTTAAAAAAAATAAAAAATTATGTTAGCAAAACATGTCGCTATATTTGACTCATTTCGTAACAGATTAAAACAGTTTTGAAATAAACAAATATAGTATTACGTCCTAGTTTTTGTTGTGTTTAATTTCATTGGTAAATGTTGGAATGATGTTATAGTAAGTTACCTTAATAAGATTATGTGGATAACTGGTCCAATATTTATGGTTAAGGGTCAAGAAAGTCAGAAGTATGGCAAGCCGTTGAGAAATGTTTTTCTATTTTTTATATATTAAAAAAATCATTTATAATTATTAAAGTATCCCTAAGTTTTGTAAATATTAAATAATCATTTATAAATATTAAAGACTTATATCATTTTTTTTAATAGTATAAAATCGTTTTTTCTTATAAAATATTATGTCTGATTTATGAGTATCAGAGACTCTGTTGATACTGATAACTGACCTTTTAATACTTATAAAAACTGAATTTTTTTGCTTTAAATTTTTTTTTAAATCATTTATGCGATATTATAGTATCCAAATTCTTAGATTCGTACCAATATTGCAGAATGGATGTTAACGTATATTTTTCAGTGTTCATCTTAGAGTGGCCAGGAGTGGCATTGACCCAAATTTCTAAAGCAGAATTATTATATCTTAAAATGTAGTAATTATTTTTTATGTAACATCTACGGCTTTCATTTAAAATACATAAAAATACAAAAATAAGAAAGCAATGCATGATGTTGTAAAATTTGATATATTCCTTATTGTGTTTCTTCATCATATATTTGTTTGTTTTTATTGTAATTAAGATTATAACGCAATATTGACTGATGTACCCCTATTTTTGACGTCTTTAGCTATTACTAGTATGTGTGTTTGTATTGTTCATGCATCGTTGTCAATACAATGGAATTTGATGCGACTGTCATACAAGTAAGAGGTTTAGCTAGCTATAAAACCAGATTCAGTACACCATTTTCTACATAAGAAAATAGCTGTGCCAAGTTAGGAATATGACAATTGTTATCCATTCGTTTGATCTGTTAGAGCTTTTGATTTTGCCATTTGATTAGGGACTTCACGTTTTCAGTTTTCCTCGGAGTTCAGTATTTATGTGATTTAACTTTTTGCATCATTGTGAAAAGGTTCAACAGCATTTCAACTGAGAAATACGCACAAAGAAATATGTTGAATAAATAACAATAATAATTTTTTTATAATTATTTGTAAAAATGGGATACAAATAGACAGAATTGACAGTAAGAGAACATGTATATTATTAACATCAATATTAATATAAGTTGATATCACTTGGTTAGAAGAAAATCGATTTTACTTCATTATTTAGCCTCCAGAAAAATGATTGGAACAGCGCAGCAGCAGGTACACCAACTTTTACAAGGACAGCAACATCCGACGGCAGGTGGAAACAAAAGCACTAAAAAAAGAAAGAAAAAGTGGCAATAATTGTAGTCAAAAAAGTTAGTAGCGGCAAGTTTTCCGGTGTAGTTTTCGAATCAACGGCTGCACAGTGCTTCCACTATAGTGAAATCTCACTCGCGAAGATGGTTCCTTAATATATAAGTAAAATTGTTTCTGCGTTTAAGTTGTCGCATTGCGTTCTGATTAACGTATAACCCAATCTCCTTTTATCATCATCCACCTCGATGAGTCGAATTATTTAAGCTAGCCAAAATATAAACTATAACATTTACTTGTATTTATTTCCTTGGTGTCAGCATCTATTCCGGGATAAAGTGGAGAGCTTGACGCAGACATAACCAATGCCATTGCTGTCAGAAGATGGAATATTTTAGTGTTATCCATCTTTACTGAAAGAGACAATAGAGGGTAAATTAAAACAAATTATATGTATAATCGTATATTTTGGCTTTTATCAGAATTGTTTAAGCATGAAAAAAGGCAAAATTAGTATGTCACTATTCACACGTCACAAACGATTAAGAGAAACAAATCCGGGTAACAAATTAAAACCACGGAAAATTACATTGTAATTCAATTGTATGAGGGAAACAAAGGAACAAAAGAAACACTGAACTGCAACAAAAAAAGTATAAGTTCGTAAAAGAACTTAAGTGACATTCACTTCGTCCGTTGTTAAAAGTCAATAAAATCACATATTTACATCATCAAAATACAGTAATTGTATATATATTTTAGGCGTATGGCATAATGAACTCAATCAATTACAAATTATAAAACTAATATATGTTACTAACCTTTCAAAATGTCTGATCTTAAATCACACAAAGTTATTCTGTCCTATGTTTTATAGCTAACTAACTATTACCAACCATCACGTGTTACTCTAGCTATTAATGTTTTATGTTTCTGTTTAAGGAGGCTCGAGGGTATAAAAATTTCAAAAAAAAATAAAACATTTTTTTTTTCATTACAAATTTTATTTATTTCTTTATCAGTTGTAAATTTATCATATAAAAAAATCATTCAAAAAAATCAATTCGTATTGGCCCCAGATGATTTTTAAAATGTATATATGATCGAAAAAGCTCCAAATTATCTCCCTTTGGTGCGAAAATGCCATTTTTTGGCATTAAAATTGAAATTTCTTTTTTAACTCATCGGTGACATATATTTTTTATTATCATTTTCAAATAAGCTATACCTCAACTAAACTTTTGTAAAATTTAAGAGGTTTCTGTAATTTAGTTCTTTTTTTATTTCGATATTTCCTCTATTTCTCCTATCAGTTCAACAGAAAAAAGTACGAACATACATGCTTCTTCCGAAGTCAGATTGTGAGCGTAAATGAACTGTGACCCCATTTTTTTATTTTATTTTTCTATTAAGTATAAGATAAAGTTCCTTTATAGAAAAATATAGCAAAATCTTATATTAGGAAAAAAATTTGATTTAGACCCGCGAGCCTCCTTAACATATAACATTTTACATTCACATTTTATGGTGTCTACTTTTCTAGCTTGTATCAGGTTTAAGTGTATTTTCAAACTACGGTTTAATTTCTTAGCAACAGAAACACAAGAAATTCCATTGTTGTATAAATCTATATTATAGACATTCCTTACATATTCAACGTTTTCAGAAAGAAAAAAAAAATGAAAAGTAAAAGTGAAGTTTCAAGTCAAACAATATTCAAACATTAATGCAATTTAGTTATTTTTTCGATATTCGGCTGTTTTTTTTCTGGACTTTAACATAAAATAAACTGTTTGGTTAAGAAAACATGGCTCTTCAAGTTTAAGATTGTTTGATCTAAGCATTATATTTCAAGCTACACAAAACATTTTAGTTTTATTATTTTTAAGTGGTCGCATTTTTCTCAATTTATTGTACGTGCTTGTCCCTTATGTCAAAAGATGTCACGATTGCAACCCTTAAGACAAAAAACCAACGAAGAATCATGACCACTACATAAAGTAGACATGAATTGCGTCAACTTAAGAGGCTAATTTTTCATGTTTATACATTCCGACTTATCATAGAAATGATTACTCCGAGCTGGAACCACTGTGAATGATATGCTATCGTAAAGCCATATTTTCGCGGGGTTCGAAAGCAAAGTGGGAACTTATCACATTGACGCTATAGGTAATATTAGTATGATCCAATCAAGAGGATTGATTTAACGACGGGCTGTCTGCAAATTTATATTTGCGCTTGTGTTGTTCCTTTATAGGTGTATTTATGTATTATAGAAAATACGAGTTATGAAATTGATACAATTATATCTGCATAATAAGTTAGTTTCATTTAAAATATTAACTCACACAAACTTTTAAGATGGAAAACATTTAAAAGTACAAGCAAAATATATATAAATAGCGAATCTAATAATGATTCGAATTAAAGTTAGATAATATTATATACATATGTAAATTTAAAGAAAAAAAATCATACACTTGCCAGTTATAGATTCATGCAAAAGCGTAATCATACACCAAAGATAGTAAGAATAAAAGTTAAACGGATTTACAGAAAAACGCATTTCAAATTGTCCTTATTCATACAATGTTGAACATTTTCGTCGTAGTAAAAACTGTTAAAAATATCTTTTTCATCCGCTAGATTTCGGAAAAGGAAAGGATAATTTACATCAAGGTTTCCTTACAATGTTTATCTTATATTGTCAGATAACACATGAAATAGACATAAATGTTCAAGGAAATATTGTTATTATTTATATTTATAAAGTTTTAAATAAAATCACAAAAGTATTGATAGATAACAACTGTCATATTCTTGACTTGGTTCAACCCATATTTTTTTCTTGAAATGTCTTGTACCAAGTAAGGAAAATGGCAGTTTAATCACTATAAAAAAAAAACAAATATATAAACAAACATTTACAATGGCACAATAACACAATGACGGTACAGGGCCATGCCATATGTAACAAAGAAACACAAAAAAATAGCATTGAGAAGTATACAGAAATTATCATAAACCAATAACTCGATGACAGGATGTAAAAGAACATATATTCCATTTTTTTTTTAAATATAAAACAATTAATTAAATTGAAATAAGCCTAAATAAATCATACATATGATTCATCTTAAAATATCGGAAAAAGTCAATACATTTAATTTACAAGTTAAGTTGTATACATTTATTGAACGGTATAATTTATGGTTGAATTTATTCTAAAGATAATATTGTGATATAAAATCAAAGCATCGTCGGAGCAGTGATCTAACCAGTTGATTTAGTGATGTGTGGAACTTTTTTCGATGATTCATTTACATTTTTTCCAGATCCTTTTATAAGCCCCTGAAACCCTTTTAGACAATTATTGCATCTTTGGATAAGTGGTTTTAGCCCAAATGGCTAACTTATCTTTAAACACTTTTAACAGGTAAGATATAAAGGAATAATCTAAAATCATAAGTTTTAAAAAAACTGACATTATGTACAAGGATCTACAAGGATTGAAAAATTTTAACGGATATCGGGGTGAACCAAAAAAAATAAAATACTCTGAATACCTCTCTTGCATAAATAAAGGCAACAGTAGTATACCGCTGTTCAAACTCATAAATCCATGTACAAAAAACAAAATCGGGGTAACAAACTAAAACTGACGGAATCGCATAAATATAAGAGGAGAACAACGACACAACACTACAATGTAACTAACACACACAGAAACGGACCAAGCATCAGACAAAATCCCACGAGAATAAAAAATATAACATCAAAACCAAATACATGAATTTGGGATAGACAAGTACCGTGACACGTCTTATCGCAATGTCAATTTACACTCAAAAATAAGAGAAAACAAACGACGCAACGTTAAATTATAACACACACAGAAACGAACTATAATATAACAATGGCCATATTCCTGACTTGGTACAGGACATTTTTAAAGGAAAAAATGGTGGATTGAACCTGGTTTTGTGGCATGCCAAACCTCGCACTTTAATGGCAATGTTAAATATAATATAGAAATGACAACATAATAATACAGGACTACAATACAAATAAAAAAGATTAAAAAAGCGTTTCTCCCTTAGTGTCCTGGTAAATTATTGCTTTTTTCAGTATTTGTATATTTAACTTCACAAATACTACCTGACATTCTTGATGTATAGTTAAGCAACCACAAACCAATGAATCTTGAACTTGAATTTTAGGTACTGACTTGTTTATCATCTTGATTACGTGTTAAAGTGTTGTTTTATTTGTCTTTTAAAATCATATATTAGTACCTTTAAATACTGTTTAGTCCATTTTTTGAAAAATATTATTTCAGCGTAGCTCGGTACTTTTACATTCCGACATTGCGATATAGTGCTACGTTTTTGGGTTTATTTTTTCATTTTGCTATGTGTCTGTATGCTATTTTGTTTTTGTATGTTGTCTTACTTATTAGTTTTTATAGTGAAAAGTGAAATCACAAAAATACTGAACTTAGAGGAAAATCAATTCGGAAAGTCCATAATCACATGGCAAAATCAAATATAAAAACGCACTAAAAACGAATGGACAGGAACTGTCATATTCCGGACTTGGTACAGGCATTTTCAAATGTAGAAAATGGTGGATTAAACCTTGTTTTATAGCGCTAACCCTCTCACTTTGATGACAGTCTCATCAATTTCCGTTATATTTACATTGATGCGTTAACTAAACAGACAGAATATGGGTACATCAGTCATCATCGTATAACAATTTTAAAAGGAACAATTTATTAATTAAGGGATTAAGATTATTGCACAATGTCGACTGATGTTCCCCTTTTTGACATTATTACCGATTATTGATAAGAACTTCTGGTTTTGAGTTCGATATTTTTTGTTATTTTACATTACACCAATAAATTACTCTCATAATTCTTATTTTAAAATTGCTCAACTTTCATATATTACTTGCTTACATCAATTAATAAAAAGTAATTTAATATAAATGTAGATTTACAAAGGAACTATAAACAAGTGTATACAGCTGAAAATGGAAATTGGGAATAAGTGAAAGAGACAACAAACCATCAAAAACCAGACAACAGAATAATGCAGCTGTTTTAAGCTGACTATATTGTATGAGTTTTTTTAATATTTGAATGCCAAATATTAACCTGTTTTGTCTGCAACCATGTTATTTTGGAATTGATACCATATTTCTTCATTTCTCGTGATTATATACAACAACCACAACAAACAATTAAAAGAAAGTAACTTGGTTTAATTAATAACCAAAGCCCAACGCTCTATATGGCAGAATTGTAAGGAATATCTGATATTAAATTCATAGGTTGAAAGGTATAGAGAGATGTGGTATGAGTGCCAATGAGACAACTCTCCATCCAAATACCAATTTATAAAAGTAAACCATTATAGGTCAATGTACGGGCTTCAACACGGAGCCTTGGCTCACACCGAACAACAAGCTATAAAGGGCCCCAAAAATAAAATTGTAAAACCATTCAAGCGGGAAGACCAAAGGTCTAAGCTATATAAAAAACGAGAATCGAGAAACATGTATAAACTACATAAATAAACGACAACTACTGTACATCAGATTCCTGACTTAGGACAGGTGCAAACATTTGCAGCGGGATTAATTTTTTTTTAATGGTCCAGACCTTCTCCCAATTACTGAGACTGTTGTCAAACATCACAACATAGAAAAACACACGATAACATATCAATTGGTAGGCTTAACTCAATCAAAAAACGTAAATTAACACACTATGAACGAATAAATTTTAAATGCGATACCTGAATACATATACATAGTTAATTAAGTTATTAGGGATAAATATTTAAGGTCAAAAGTAAATAAACAAGTTGAAACAAAGCTGTGATAAGATATCAATGTGAAATATTTAACAATTTATACAAAACCCTCACTTTTGAAAAAAACCCAAACGTTTTCAAGTTCTTCACAGAAAAATAAAAATAATTTTGTCGTTAAGTATACTAAATCTTCCTATTATAAATACCAAGAAAGTTCTGTAATATAAATAAACATAATATGATACCTATATAAGGCAAATAGCAGCACCTATACCTACGTTAATTGAAACCTGTTAATGATGATATATAGAAAATGTCACACTATTATATATGACAGTTGTTGTCCATTCGTTTGATGTGTTTTATCATTTGATTTTGCCATTTGCCTCGAAGTTTAGTATTTTTGTGACTTTACTTCATATTTCTAAATAATAAATATTTCTATTGTTATTATTAACAAAAGCCCACTGTCACTACAATGCCATGTTTGAATGACTATGCCTAATTCTTTTTATGATTGAGTCTAAATGTGATGGCACAAACTGCAATATAAATCCATCACTAAATGCCTTACTGTGAATTAAAAAGTCCTGGCCCAACATATTCTAAAATTGTTGGTTCTTTGTTTATCTCTGTAATATTAGATTTTTAAAAACATTATATACTTGTCAGTAGTTGTTGTTAGTCATATCCTGATGGTTTTGGAAAATGGTAAAATGTCAAAAGTTTAAAATTAAAGGATATCTTATCAAAGATTTTGACATAATGTTATTATCACAATCAGCAAAATGTGCAATTCGTACTTTGAATTTTGTCGTGTTTTTACTTAATTATCTATGAAATCAGTTACGAAATTCCATATTTTTGTAAATTTAGATGGGGTAAAATCTTAACTTAACATTTTTACCTTTTGAATATGTGGCAAAGAGTTTACAAATATTCTTACACACAACATGTCAAGGTTCCAAAATTTTGTACGAGGTACTTTTGTACATGTTATAACTTGTATTTTTGCATTGTACACATTATAGCATGTACAAAATTTTTGTACGTGTTATAACCTGTACAATAACGCAACTTGTTATCGACTCCTAGGAGTCGAGATTAAGAATTGAACGATGGACAGTTAGTGCGTGAATTTTTCTAGCTACCTGATTGGAAGATATTACGAGACGTGAATAATCAAAGTTTATTGATTGGTTAGGACAATCCAAACCTAGTAAATGTCCTTCAATCCCGTAGAGTATCGGATTTGTCCTCTCCATTTTAGCAATTAGATTTTGCCTGGTCATTAATCATGCATATTCATGATATTGGTACACAGGTAACTTTTATCTATAAATAGTCGAATCTTCTGGAGTTTCGAAACAACAACGTTAAACGATATATACTACTACATAACGTGTGACCTCACGTTTGTGGTAAAATTTGTTGATTGATGCACGTGGATATTCTAGTAAATGAATTAATCTACAAAGCGAGAGCACTTTCCATTTTCATCAGCTAAGAGTCGACTAGCCCTTTTTGAAAGGCTAATGCTTGTAAACGACATATACATTCAAATTTTCACTCAGCTCGGCAACAAAAAATTACCGATATCTATTGTATCTTTTATTTATTTATTTTTCATTCATTTATATAACCAATCAAACATATCTGGAATCCTGACCCATATATAGAATAAAGTATATGAGGCAAATAATACAAAAGAACATGACTCAAACATTATAACAATAATCTGCAGAGGTTAAATCATCTTATATAAACTTGATCAAAACAATTGTGTCACTTCCTTTGTAAGATCATCTATGATATTAAAATTCATTATCACATAGTTATAAAAAAAGTTGCGTTAATTTTTATAAAATGTAGTTGAATATATGCATGCCATTGCTTAGTTATTTTTCTTTACTGTTTGCAGTAATAGTGATTGTGTCTTATGGTCTTATTTCACAGAATTATGTTTGAGTAATGATCCGTTTGCATATTAGTCAAAGGCACTTGTCTCAGAAAAAATTCTATATGCCTTAATACAACACAAGGTTAACTCGTAATTTAGAAAATTGTCGTCCGGTGGCGAAATTCCGTTATATGCTTATTTCTCGGCTGTAAACCCCACTAAAACTTGTTATGTTGTAAAACTAAATTGATTTATCTTCAAAATGGTGTATAACATGCCTTCTTTTGTTGTCAGAATCATCCGTAGAAATCATAACCAAGTATGTCAATCGAAACTATTTTGTCTACCGACGTTGGATTGGAAATAAAGTAATGTCCATTGGTTTTGATCTGTCATGTTTGATATTAGGTTCTTTTTTTGTTATGCTTTTTTGTTTAATTGTTTTCACTTGTCATGTCTAGTTCTATTATAAATGACTATATATTGTGAGTTTAACTACTTGTGAAAGGCAGTACAGTTACCTATAGTTGCTAATATCCACATAATATGGCAATCCTCCAGTTTTCATATCATACAATAAACAATTTAGAAGAAAAATAGTTTTTATTATTTAAAAGGCCGGTCATTTCAAATATCTACAGTAGGTATGTTTAAGGAATATGTGACATTTTTATAATGGTTCAAATTACATGAACCTTTTTCATAAATTACATATAGTTATTTATAGAAATATTTGTAATTATTTCTCTCACTGGTTTTGTATTAATTCAAGTAACCAGAAGTAGTACAAAAGTGGTTGAGAAAGACTTGTTCTCCCTTTTTT
>CM034349.1:11602600-11627347 GCA_019925275.1 Mytilus edulis | reverse complement strand
ACTGAAAGAAGTGAAAATGATTAAAAACTGTTTAATTTGGAGAAAAAAATACTGTTTTCGGATGATTTTGTTATGCGTAGAAAACATAAATCAGTTATTTTCTTATTATACATGTATGAAAAGTAATTGTACCTTACAATTATATAACTACAACTTGTGATTAATAATGTACAACTCTTTTAGTTCAATCTCAGCCCTGTAAAAAAATGATTAGTTATTAATGGAAAAGGTAAATTGTCAGGAAGTACAAATCTAGAAATGTCAAATATTTAAGAGTTATCTCCACTTAACTGTAATTTGAAATAAATCATGAAATATCTTAACAACTTTTGTCAGCATAAGCCCATAATTTTTCTGCTGTAAAACTGAAAACTGTAAACACTACCATTCAGCAAAGTGAACTGAATGATGATTTCGGGTCAAGGACCAGTAAATGGGCTATATCACAAATTTTGCTAAACTTATAATAACTGAAAATCGATAAAATAATATATTTACCGTTCCTTAACCTTAACACAAACATAATTTTAACAGGGAACAAGAACTTGCTGATTTGTGATGAAGTATGGAAGAAATTGTTAGAGGACTACGAAGAGAAGAGTTGTATCTTTGATGCACGTCAGTTTCCATGACAAACATACTACTAAGGTCACAAACAGTCTTATTAATTTAAGATTACCAAACAATGACATTTTGGCAGCAGAAATGAATTGTATTGTATATATTTTATGTATGTTCTTGTGCAAACTTCTGAAATATGTTTAAACAGTTGTAAAAGTACTTTTTTACTTGAATTGATTAAGAATGTTTAAGAAAATATTTCAATTTTAAAAAGGTAAAAAGGTAAAAAAAAAAAAAAAAACATGTGTCTAAAGGTCAAACAAAATAAGACATGTGACTAGTGGGTAAGCAATATAAAACAGCTGCCTTTAGTAACACTTAATTCAACCCATGTCTATAGATCAAACTAGATTAATTACTTGGCTATAGAACAAACAATATAATGCACCTGTCCGTCACACTAAATTCAGCCTAAGTCTATAAATCAAACTAAATTAAACACATCGCTATAGGTTAAGCAAAATATAATATTGTTAATATGAAAAAGCAGTTCTTTTCTCAAGGTTTTGATAATTGAAAAGAATATTTCTGATAACAAAAACAAAAACTATTCTTTATTTTTAAAAGATGGTTACTCAGAAAGATAATACACTGGACGTTAAGCAGCCAACAATCAATCAATCAGGAGGATAATATAAATAGTCTTCCCTGAGACTTTCATCATAGAAAACTATGAACAAAAAATCATTAAAAAACAAAAATACAATTTTGAACATGGGATACATTAGTATAAAAGTCAAGTACAATGATTATGTTCAATACAATTGCATAAAATGTTAGAAAAAATAAACAAGATGAAATAATTACTATTTAACATTTTTTTCAACTGGTTGATTTCAATAATAATCTATTATTTTGTATTTGAAAGAATTAGTATTTGTAATATTTTTTAATTTTGTATGCAAATTGTTCCCAAACCATGGTCCAGTATACATACAAGATTTCTTGAACAATTTGATATTTGTTTTAGGGGGTATGTATGAGGTTTCTTTGAACAGCATCTCAAGGGGTATGGATTTCTGTCTGAAACATAATTAAACTTGCTAGTAAGATACGATGGGGAATCATTTTTTATGCACTTAAATGTCATCCCACAAACTTGTTATATTTTTTCTCTGTTCAATTGTTATCCATGTTAATTTTTTGTATAAGAGCTCAGAATTATGACTATGAAAGGGTTTGTTCCTAGTTATATTCTAGCAGCTCTATTTTTTTTAAAAAGATTTAAAACCCACATTGCTACAAATACTCAAAACTGTACAATAATCAATTGGTGGAAAGATATAACCATTGAAATATAATTTTCTACAGTCTACATTCAGAAATTTCTTATTCTTGTATCAACATTTGCTTTTCGATTATGCTATTTTAAAATAAGTTGAATATGCTAGTTAATTTAAGTACAAAAGATGCTTTTGGCATTATCTTGTGTTTTGAATTATAAGTCATATTTTAAGTTAAATGTCCAAATAAAACACCTGCCTAAAGATCAAATAAAGAATTATCCAAGGTTATTATATGAAGTCATCATTCTATAAAAAGGTTCTAATATTTAATTGAAAAAGAATGAAATCTTTAAGGTTGAACATGATATAGTTACTAAACTCAAGTATAAATAAAACTAAAGTACAAAAGATGTTTTCTGGAGTTGTTTTAAGTTCTGAAATATGTGCCATACTTAAAGTTAAACATTGTGCCATTAATTCCACAACTGCATATCTTATGGATGCTAATAAAACCTTAATCTTGTATTTTCATGTAACGGTACTATGTTTATTACATATTTTTGTGTGTGTTGAACAGCTTTTCATATTTTTTGTTTTGAATAGATTTCATATTTTGTGTTTCGAATGGCTTTTCATACTTTTTTGTGTTGGATAGCTTTTCATATTTTTATTGTGTTGAATAGCTTTCCAAATTTTAAGTTAAACTTCAGCATTCCATGTTTACAGATAAATATATATATATATTTTCCTGTATTTTGAATAATGTGCCATATTTATATAGTTGAGTGTTGTTCCATCAGTATTTGCAATTTACAATCAAATTTTTATTTAATGCTCATTTATTTATTTATTTATTATATATTAGCTCATTTATTAGTTATTGAATCAAATATTAATAACTTATTGTCAGATACAGCATTAGTTTTAATTATTCTGGTCAAGCAAAGCACACATGGAATGACATATTCTATATTTTTCTCTTTTACCACTTAGAAAAGGGAACACCTTTGATTGAGAAAATAGGAAAATGCTAAAAATTGAAGATGTTTCTAGAATTTAAGAAAAAATGTGCACATTAGTAAAGATAAAAAAAGGAATCTGAAAACAATTAAAATTGTAAATTATTAATTGAACATACCAGTACTTTTTGGTAACTTACTTTAAGGTTTCCAAAATTGAATGCAATGGAATTTTAGTTGAGATCAAACTGTTGAAGCAGAAGCATTTAATTCATATAAATGTTAATTGACCAAGCTTCAATACTTTATTTGATTTTAGAGTTTGTATACACTCTTCTATGTACCATTTGCTTGTATACTTTTTTATTGTTTTGTACTTAAATCATGCTGTTACTCTTTGACTTGTTTTACATTTGTCATTCAGTTACCCTTTATAGCTGACTATACAGTATAGGTTTTGCTAATTGTTGAAGGAAATATGGTGACTTGTAGTTGTAAACTTTAACACCATTTGGTCTCTGGTGCACAGTTGTCTAATTGGCAGTCAAACCACATCTTCTTCTTTTTATATTTAAAAACATATCATTATTGTATAGTTACGGTGATTCATTTTTGTACCATATCATAGTACCGGTGACCTTGAAGCAGTTTTTATGTAGATTAGTTTTATTTTTGTTACTCGTTTATTTAAAAAGCCAAATTATGATGCAATATGAAAAAATTACCATATTGCTCCGTAATATTGTAAGGTTAGTGTTAAGTGAAATCCTCACACAGATTATAATACAATATGATTGATTATGATAAATTAATGTTTTCTTTACACCATCTAAGCACAGAAAGGTTATATTATAGTGAGGAATTATTTACAAATTTAATAGAAATCTGTCTTTGTTATGTTGGTTGTCCTTTTGCAAAATTTAATACCATATCTATGCAGACAAAATGTATGTCAGATACACATGTAGAACAGTTTTAAAAGTGTGCTATATTTATTTTGCCATGTTATTAGTTCATGATTTGTGAAGATTAATTTATAAACTAATCAGTTCCTCATTTTCCTCATTTTTGAGTTATCACCATAATCCTCCTTTATCATTCAAGGGCTGTTTCAGAAATGGTATGTAGACTTTATTTAATGGTGCTTTTGTCTGAGGCACAACTTTCAATAATATTTAGTTTATTTATATAAAAATTTCCTGAATTCCCTAACATGCATAAAGAGTTGAATAACAGTGCCATCAAAGACCCCAAATGATTTTTTTCTGGATGGAATAGATCTAAGGGATTACCAGGTGGGATTTAGTGGGGATTTTTTTCTGTTCAATCACAATTATCATTTATATTTTGTTTTGTAATATGCCAGTATTAGTAGATGTATGTAGGACAAATATTTAAATCCAATCCCATATTTTTTGTCAAATTAGATAGATTCTATTTAACATTGACTTTTGTGATTATTTCTATACTACCATTTGTTTTAGTTTATCTTAAAGTAAAAACAAATACTCCATAACATATTCTCATATTTTTATTGAGTTTATTCTGTACCAAATAAGAAACCAGTAAATAGACAATCAGTTAATTTACATTTGATTTTATTTAAATAATTTTGTTATTTGGTGATTATCATATTTTACATTTATATACATGTACTTTGTTTGTCAGTATGTATTGATCCTTTTTGTTTGTAGTGTAGTTTCTTTTACTCAGTTGCTCCATTTTCAACTTCTGAGCATCTTTGAAACATGACAAAATGGCATTCAACTGGTCTAAATCATCCTTGTAATCAAAATTATATCTGGTGACCCTGTTTACTAGAAATCATGAACGTTATCACTTGAATAGGATTTAGCCTTAAAATACATATATTTATATTTTACTTTGAGTTTATCAATCCATTAATTAGATATTTCAATGTGTTGTTTCTTTTGGCTCATTTATTTAAGGGGTGTGTGTCGGTAATGTTGTCTTTCTTTTTGTGTTTGATTTGTGGTAGTTTTTGGTTCAAATGTCATCTTTTTTTGTTTTTTATTGTGAGTCACTAGCTCAGTTAGGCTTATTAAACCGTTAGATTCCTAGTATAACATTACCAATTTATTTATAATTATTTTGAATTACAATGTTATATTTGTTTTTATAAATTGATGTGCATTGTTTTATATTTATTTCATTTTGCCAAGTCTTTCATTTATTTTGCTCATTTGTAAATGTACATCTCTGAAAGGGAAAAGTGTGATATGCTCAGCATAATATAGAGCTAATTAAGATGTGGTCCGAATTGTCTCATATGTCGAAATATGAAATAATCATCCTTTCATGTTTTTCATATGGTGCCAGCTTTTATTTTAGCTTTTTAACTAATTATAGTTTATACTTCAATTAAAAACCAAGCACTCAATTTATATATGTACTTAATGTAAATCAAATAATGCAGACTACATTGTGTGTTTACCATGTATATTCACCCTGAGGGGAGGTAATTTGGCTTAAGATCAAATTTTCCTATAATCTACATAGAAAAGGAGTCATAATTCTTTTGTTTTGTATTTGAATCTGATAGCTTCCTTGAGTTTTGAGGACCACAGATAATTTTCTATCAATATTTTCTAAGGCAACTCCATTGACAGACTGGGATGTACTTCAATTCTCATTCTACTTGACTGAGAATAAAAACTATCTCTATCTAGTAGCTTGATACAAAAAACTATCATACAGAAAAATTAATGAAATTAGAAGAAAAAAAATAACTCCATTAATTTTTTAATTATAGAAATCCTTCCGTTTGAGGTTGTGTCGTGTCAAATTTTGCTGTATATTTTCTCTATCCCAAACAAAACAGGTATTGAAATGTTGCTATTTATTTTAATTATATTTTTTGTTTACTTATCTGTTTATTTATTGGTTTTATATTCTCTAGCCAAGTAAAATAAGTAGAGGTAGTTGATATATGCATATGTGTTCAGAAAAAGATATACTTTTTTCTTCCAAAATTAACAATAAATGTATGTGTTCAGAATTAGATGTACTTTTTTCAGAAAGGTTTAATATATGCCTATGAGAGTGTCAAATCCAATATGCTTTTTCTTAAGAAATGTACACCTCATCAATTGCAATTGCTGAAAAACTAAGTAAATGTCAGAAGTTTGCATCTTTTGTTTTAGATCTTTATTGCTTTTAATAAATCTGTTAATTAAATATAACTGTGAATTATGACAAGTTCATGAGCTCTTATTTTCACAAAACATTTCAATTTTTCAATTAGTTCTGAACATACTTGTTAATCACTTTGTTGCTAACTGTGAAATTTGAAAAATGCATGTGCTCTCACCTTTATAACATATTTCTGATTAAATTCAAAATTGAGGTTGTCGAAAACTTAATTTCTGAACATAATTGTTTTAACATAGGCACATTTATATATAATTGTGTTAATAAAATGTAGATTGTAGCAAACTACTGACTGGATAAAATTTTCATATATTGAATTAACTCTGGTGTATATTGATGCCAGTTGAACATTCTGAATTTCATGAAATAATAACTTGATAATTCTTATGCTTTATAACATGATTAATATTTAAAAAAATTTACGAAACATTCGTTTAAAGGCTGGTTTCTCACATATAATTAATTGATAGTTGAATGTTAGAAATCTTGTTGACATTCTATTTGAGCAAAAAATAAGTCTTGATTGTTCTTTCCTGCTGCTCAGACCCCTGTAAAAACTTGGAAAGATAATTGTGCATTTAAAGAAATACACTTGAGTAGGAAGCTCAGTAATTGTGACCCAAATTTATGAAATGTTCTGTGTTTGTGTGATTACAAAATAGGTCGTTATCCTTGATGAATTAAAAATATGTATGCTGTTGCTAAAAAATAAAATTAGAAACAACATTGAATTTAGATATTTTTATTCCCTTTCTTTGTATGGAAAATGCAGTATCATATTTAACCTGGTTCATTGATATTTTCTTGTTTAACGTCAAACAAGTATGCTACTGCAAACAAGATGATAAATAATACCTCCTCACATACATAAAGCATGGCAATACTATGTTTGATTTACCGAGGATAACTCAAAAAATTATTCTGATGGACAAATAAAATTGGAGTTGCATAATTGCATTATATTACAATTCTGAGAGTGTATGAAACAATTATAAAAAGGGGTTTCCAGAGTATTGGGTATTTAGAATGAGAATCTTCTTAAAAAGTAAAATCACAAAAATACTGAACTCAAAGGAAAATTCAAAACGGAAAGTCCCTAATCAAATGGCTAAATCAAAGGATAAAACACATCAAACGAATGGATAACAACTGTCATATTCCTGACTTGGTGCAGGCATTTTCAAAAATAGTATATGGTGGATTGAATCTGGTTTTATAGCGCTTATCCTCTCACTTGTACGACAGTCGCATCAAATTTAATAATATTAATAATGATGCGTGAACGAAAACAAACAGACATATATGTCACAATTAAAGGTAACAAGTTTAATTCGGTAGGTCAAATTCGTGAAACGGGAAGGGGATTGTAGTTACACAACATAAGAAACATATGCGGTATCATCTATATAACAGATATTCCATAACTGTCAACTAACTCGTGATGGTGTCCGTAAAATTTACGAAGTAATTATTTAAGCTTAAATGATGAAAAAATGAACAAAAGATAAATATTCTGAAACAGATTCATTACATAAAAGGAGGAGCAGACACAAATGTAAAGTATAGTGTGAGTATATGACAAGCACATATCATTCCAAAAGTAAACCGAAAAGAGGTTCGAAGTTATAGAGCATTGGTAACCCAATACTTTGCAAGATCTTGCCAAATACAGAGAGGCTTTCATATGTATATGGTAAAGAGGTTAAGGGGAAGTTCCAAAATCAAAATGAATACATTCCTGAATAAAGCATTTACAAATTGATTTTACAAGGGAAAGTAAAAATCAGAAAAAGTAACAAGGATCTTATAAGACTTTTACAGACGGTTTATAATTATATATGTAAAAGATTTATAAAAAGAAAAATGGGGGTTAATGGGCAAAATGTTTTAAGGCATTAAAATGGATAAAACCAGAGGATTCCGAAAATCTGATAGAAATTCCAAAACATGACAAGCGAACATCCTTAAGAATTATTTTTTCATATAAGCCATTTAAGGGGAGATAACTGTCTTGGTACAAAATTTCTACTAGACATATATATGGAAATTTTCTTTTTTTTTGTAGCAAGGAAACAATTTCGGTGACACCATATTTTTTTTCTTAAGATATATTATAAAACTTATTTCTCATATTTATTTATTTATTTAAAAATTCGGTCTCATAGATTTCTTTTTATGCACTAAAATGTGTTTTTTCATAAGCAAAATAAGCAAATTTTGGCAATTTTTAACGACTCGTACCTTGAAAAACAGCGCGATGACCGATTCTTTCTATCATTTTTTAGAAAAAAAGCATAGTAAAATCTTTATTTTGGCAAAGTTACGAAAATTCTGTCTTTTTTTTTCTATACCCCTAAACTACCTTAGGC
The DNA here is from genome assembly GCA_019925275.1 of Mytilus edulis. Classification (NCBI taxonomy): domain Eukaryota; kingdom Metazoa; phylum Mollusca; class Bivalvia; order Mytilida; family Mytilidae; genus Mytilus; species Mytilus edulis. The sequence continues at coordinate 11,619,001 of CM034349.1, read as the reverse complement.
CTAGGGAGTATAGAAAAAATACAACAACAAACCCACCTACAGTAAATTCAAAACGAAATGTACCTAAATAAATGCAAAATTAAAAGCTCAAACAAATCAAATGAATAGATAACAACTGTTTATATTCCTGACTTGGTATAGGCATTTTCTTATGTAGCAAATGGTGGATTAAACCTGATTTTATAGCTAGCGAAACCTCTCACTTGTCTAAAAGACGCGTAAAATTGCAATATATTGACAACAATATCTGAACAAAACGAACATACATAATAGGAAAAAAAGTCAAAAAAGGGCTACAGCAGTCAATATTGTGTTATAACCTTAGCCACTACGAAAACAAACAAATATGTCAACTAAGAAAATAAAGGCATGTAGACAAAGCACATTAGCAAAAAGGAAGACAAGAATTGAAACTGTTACAATTTTAAAATAACACAATGACGTGTAAGTACCGAGCCATGTCAAATGGATATTAAACTAAACATAGACTCAACAGTAAAAGAAATAATTTACATAGACAGATACAAGAATACTATACATGTTATTAAGATGATATATAACTGGAGTTCTGGAGGATATATTCATTGAACTCAATCAACATTTTGGATTGTTAATGGAAAGAACATCATCAATATAGCTGAATTTGAAATTATATGATCTGGCTTCTATGATCTTCTTGTTTTTTACTTGTGTCTGAATGAACTCAGACTCATATCAAAATATGAAATGGTCGACAAGGAGAGGCGCACATTTCATTACTATTGGAATGCTTTGATGAAAATGTCTACCTCCAAATTCAACAAAGATGTTGTCAATAAGAAACTCCAGCATACTGATCACTTGGTTTGATTTTACTTTTTTGATTAAGGAATTTCCTTTTTTAATTGTCCTCGGAGTTTAGTTTTATTGTGATTTAAAAAGTTTTGTTACTCTGTGAAGGAGGTTTTTTATGATAGCAAACGGCAAGTTATAACAAGAAAACGCGTGAAGTAGGAAGATGTGGTATGAGCGCTAATGAGCCAACTCTCCATCCGAGTCACAATTTATAAAGATAAACCATTATAGGTCAAGGTACGGTCTTCAACACGGAGCTTTGGCTAACACCGAACAGCAGGCTAAAAAAAAGGCCCCTAAAAGTTACTTGTGTAAAACCATTTAAACGGGAAAACAAACGGTCTAATATTTACTAGTATATAAAAACGAGAAACGAGAAACACTTATTAACCACATAAACAGAAAACAACTACTGGACATCTGATTCCTGACTTTGGACAGGTGCAAAAAATTGAAGCGGGATTAAACGTTTTAATGGTACCAAACTTTCTCCCTTATCTGAAACAATAGTGTAACATCAAAACATAGAAAGACACACTATAAAATATCCATTGGAATGGCTTAACTCAATCAAAAAACGTAGTACTAGTAACAAAAATAAATACACAATGAAGGAATAAATTTTATCTATTATACAATGTAAATACAAAGTTTATAAGAATAAGGGAAGAATAAAAAGTAAAAGTATTATACCGCTATGAAATTTTAAACAATTTCAGAAAAAACATAAAACTTTGAAAAAAATGACACAGGTAAATGAAAATAAATATGTTGTAAGGTATTCTTCTTCTTCTGTCTGTATACTCTTTCGTTTAGGTATACCTAGAAATTTCTTGTATATCAATAAAGCTAATATAAAACCTGGTACATTCGGGTGAATTTAACCAGAGACATATATACATGTATATATGTGTATATATGTCTCTGATTTAACTGACAAGTGTTCGCATACGTCACTGACATGATTAACAACATACCATTCTTAAATTCTTATATAGTCCGTTTATAAATAGACAATAATAGTGCATTGACTTGACATATCAACGATATAAGGATGAGGCTTAGAAACGGGGAAATGCGAGGCTGTGCCGATATGTCAAGTCAATGCACTATTATTGTCTTTATACTGCAATCTAAAAAAACATTTTCAATTGTTGTTTATTGTGTTAATGTTATTTATTTGATTTAAATATTGGGAAAAATCCCCCTTTAAAAAGGCCTCATATCACACAGACGGAGAAATATATAACACGATGAAATGTACATCATTACCGCAATCAATGATGAACGAATTCGTTGCAGACTAAAATATCAACAATAAACATAAAACATAATGATTTATAGTTTGCAAACAAAAAAATATTAATAAGTGAAATATGTTTTCCCAAAAATTGCAAAAGAAACAAGTTTGAGTCGTTAAACGCATCATTGTTTACATTGGAAAACAAGAACAGGTTGAAGAGGTCGTATGAATAATTAAATATAATTTCGACAATTTCTATTTAAATATTCATGAGGAAAAGTGATATCAGGTCAGTGACTGTATATGGCATAGAAATATACAGTCAATGCATTTTGACTGTTCAAATAGAACGAGTGCAGTATAAAGAAAAATCTCATCATAGGTACCAAGATTATTTATTTAACCCAGATGCGCATAAGTAATACATTATTATAAAACTTAGGTTCCGACTCGTTCAGTAAAAAATAAAATTACAAAAATACTGTACTCCCAGTGAAATTAAAAAAGGAAAGTCCCCAATCAATTGGCAGAAAAGCTTATATGAAAAGAAAATGAATGTACCAAGTCAGGAATATGACAGTTGTTTTCCATTCGTTTGATGTGTTTGAACTTTTGATTTTGCCATTTGATTTGGGACTTTCCTTTTTGAATTTTCCTCGGAGTTCATTATTTTTGTGTTTTTACTTTTTATACACATCAAACGAATGGAAAACAACTTTTATAATCCTAACTTGGTACATTCATTTTCTTTTGTAGAAAATGGTGGATTCAACCTCGTTTTATAGTTAGCAAAACCCCTCACTTGTATGAAAGTCGTATCAAATTCCATTATATTGACAACGATGTATGAACAAAACAAACAGACATAATAGGTAAGTTTGACATTAGTATGAATTTGGTTATTGTTTTAAGTTAGTTTTGGTCAAATTGCAATTTTTCTAGTAATCTAGCAATTGTTTTTGTATGTATAAACTGCCTGAACCAACAATATGTAAGAAAAACAAACAAAGCAAATACATGTATTTACTTATATTTTGTCATGTCGTTGTAATTTTTTATTTTCATCTTATAAGTTTTTTATACTCCTTGGTAGCTTTCTCTTCTTTCTTATATGCAATACGCTCTAATTTGTTTGACTTGTACCTGCGTTTCCATTCTTTATAATATTCGTATTAATTAAAAGATAAAGAAACCTCTGAAACTGCTGTTACAGTCATTATAAATTCTTTGTCTGCAATTATTCAGTTTTGAGCGGCGTTTCTGGTTAAGGTTAAACCAGAAAAGTGCCACGGATGCATTGAATAATTATCCCGTATTGTTTTCAGTTTTTTTAAGAATGATCCATTAAAACTCACGATAAATGCTTGATAGCATATATAAAAAGTCTTAATTATTCACAACATTGGAAACCAGCATAATGCACATAAAATGAAGAAACGGAAAAGAAAATAATTATAACAACTTCACGGATAAACAAGTGGGAAACATTGCGCGGATGTTCAAAAGAAAGAAAAAATAGACATCTTAATAAACTATATTGAAAAATTGCACAGACAAATTACTCAAATTATAACAAAAAGGCCCCATTCCAGTCAAAGCTCATAATATGGATTTGTTCTTATTTCCCTAGTAGTAAATTATTCTAAAATAACTTCTACCTCAAACACGATTCTTTCTGTCTAATAGTACCCTTATAGCTTTCTTATATATACATCTATTATTATATTATATATTTGACAGCTGCATTTATCAAAATATCAGACTGTATACGTGTGTTTGAGTGTTAGTGACTTTAATTCATAGCTGACCTTATTTCAATACAGGAATATGATACTATAGCTGACATTGATAAACTGTTAAAACAAACAAAATATGTAATTAATGATACGAGACAATGGTCAGTTATCCATGAGTGGTTGATGCATTTCTCAACAACAAAGTTTTTTTGCATAAATTTAAAAATGAATGTCCGTATCATAATATCATTCATTCCTTCATAACAGATCAATAACGATCTAATGAATCAATAAGCCTGTAAACATATCTTTTCTTTACTTATGCAAATGCAGGTTTTTTTTCTTATCTAGCTGCGCTCACTACCTATAATGTCGATATCACTTTCTTATTGAGTTTTACCTGTTTAAATTTTGACGTTGCCATTCGTAAATTAAAACTTGCAGAAGCCATTTTGAATTGATTAACCAATATGTGAAATATATAGGAGGAATATAAGTTCAAAAATGTTTTATGGTAGAAAGGGGTTGTACTTGCAAGTATTAGAACTATATCAAAAACAATTTACGTGATATTTTTAAATGTTACATTTGACGTTTTAAATCCTTAATTCACGATATAAAGGGGTAATAGCAAATGGGACCTTTCGAATGATAAGTTTGACATCCAGAATAGAGTTCAAAGATATGATGATCTTTTGGGGTTGATAGATTATATATTAATTAAAACATTGAGCGACGACCAAATTAAAAACATATTTGTTGCATTTTCTTTTGTGAAACCCCGCTTTAGTTAACTGATTAATTGGAGAAGGTCAAAAGTTATCAGCAATCTATAATTAGGATCAACCAGCTAGGTTATAAATACACATTATATTATAAAGTAACTGCTTGTTAAAACAACGCACATAGTTAATTCTGTTTGCCAGTACGAAAATTAAACCCCTACTTTGCCATCACGAGTTGGTTGACCGTTATGGAATAACCGTTTCACAAATGATATCGGATATGTTCCTTACGTCGTAACTACAATCCCCTTCCCTTTCATGAATGTGACCTACCGAATTAGACTATTTACCGGATTTGTAATCACATAAGCAACACGACGGGTGCCACATGTGGAGCAGGATCTGCTTACCCTTCCGGAGCACCTGAGATCACCCCTAGTTTTTGGTGGGGTTCGTGTTGTTTATTCTTTAGTTTTCTATGTTGTGTCATGTGTACTATTGTTTTTCTGTTTGTCTTTTTCATTTTTAGCCATGGCGTTGTCAGTTTGTTTTAGATTTATGAGTTTGACTGTCCCTTTGGTATCTTTCGTCCCTCTTTTAATCAACAACCATTTTCTATTCAACACAAGAAAAAGGTTTTTTTTTTTTAAATCTATCAAACAATATTCACATCAGTTAAGTACAGTATAATTATGTTTTATTGGAAATTCACACATATTTATTAACCATTAGAAAGATCGTGTTTTATAACACACGTATTAATCACAACAACCAAACGAGCTCAAAAGGAAACTTAAAAAAGGGGATAGCCAGTCCACAAAATAGATCAAACGGTAGACTGACATGGTACAAGCATTTGCGAAGACAATAATGGGTTTAAACTGGTTCAACTTAGCTGACTAAACTAATCATCATATCCCTGGTTTCAGTACCAGGGTGCATCGAATGTTCTGTGGGATTAATGTTGCTTATTATTTGGCATCTACATGATGTTTTGTCGATTGATATATATTTTCGCACTTTATTTACTTCCCATTGTACAGATTGTTCTTCATTGATTGATGCTTTTTATCAGTTCTTAAACTAGTAACTAGCCTACGTTTTCCTAATAAGGTGCATGATTGACTAATGCCAACACTCACATGCAAAACATGAGATGGATTTGACTATTATTTCTATGTTCTTGTTTGTCATTTTACTTGGTCGTCATAATGTGTCCTGTCCAATATATATTTTGTAGATTTGATTAGTATTACGAATTGAATAAACATTTATCAAATCAAATTTTACACGGTTTATGAGCCTCACCAATTATATGAACAAAACTTACCTGCATTGTTTTGAGAAGGTGATAACTGATGATATAAATAAGAATTTGAAGTGGAGGACTAGCTGGTAATCGTTATAGTTTATTTTGTAACAACCATTATATTTTAGATTGAAAAAGGTTGTATCAAACTTTAAGTTCATTTTCAATCTTGTAAACAGTAAACCTTTGTGTAAATCCGTATCGAGGCCAAGGGTAAGGTTAAATCGGATTCCTTTAACCATAGATTTGACAAAGTATTAAATTATTAATGACATAAACGTTAGGAGATGAGGTTGTATTTCCAATGAAAAACTATCCAACAGAGATTTTGGAGGTGCTCCTAATTAAAGGAGGCTGATACTAAGAAGAAGAAGTCAAAGTAGGGGGCGGATTTTAACACTTAGAGTAAATATATGAGCTCCATCAATGAACAAAGCTCATATCGTAGTCAGTTTTAAAGACCCCTCAATGACAAAATGTAAACAATTCAAAGGAATACATTAAGGGTCTTACTTCTGGCAAGAGTTTTTTTTAACTATTTGTGAGCGCTTAACCCTTCCCAAATCAGGGACATAAGTTTTAACGGGACACAGTTATATCAAACTGAAAAGACACCTGGAAATCACAAACATACTGAACTCAGAGGAAAATTCAATCTGAAAGTTCATAATCACATGGCAAGTCAGCTAAGTTAAACCAGTTTTAACCCATTCTTGTCTTCGTAAATGCTTGCACCATGTCAGTCTACCGATTAATCTATTTCGTTGAATGACTACCCTCTTTTTTAGTTTCCTTTTGAGCTCGTTTGGTTGTTGTGTTTTAGTACGTGTGTTATCAAACACTTTGGTTAATAAATATGTATGAATTTTCAATAAAAAACCATGACGATCAAAATTAGGATTTGACATCTAATTCTTTAACGAAATAGTATTGATGCAGACAAACTCCCGAACCAAATGTTTGCATTTTTGAAAAAAATAATTTATCAAAAGTTTTGAGTAATGTATGGTTATCAAACTTCTGTCTTAAGATCGATATACCAAAGATCTTAATGACTGCATACATTCTATATATCAAATCCCAGTTGAATTGAGATTAACGATAGTACAAAAAGTTAAAGGTCTGATTCATATCTTGATATTTACTTCGATATTGCCACAGATGGACGGCTTCAAACTAGAATCAATGACAAACGAAATAATTTCAAACTTTCCAAATGCCAACTATCTATTTCTCAACATTAGTATCACCTCGTCCAATGCATATATCGAATCCATCTCAGGTTATACCTTTGGCTTGTGAATATTCGCATTGTGTTTAGGATGGGTACCTTACACATGTGTTGCACCAAAACTAATCCAACTGAATAATGAGACAGAGTGACTCTACGCACGTCCTGTCGTCACCATCACAAATTGGTCGACCAGTACAATGTGTCGGTTTCTTCAGTAGATAGCAAAATATTTCCTGGCCTTTGAAACGAAGTTTCTCATTTTCTCACAAAACTTTTTGGCAACGAGATTTAGTGTCAATATAAGTGCTTTGCTACAGTTATCATTTAAGGAAAATGTCGATCCATTTTGAATTAATCAAAAGTATTATGTAAACATGTGCTTTTAATATTTTTTCAGGAACAACCATTTCTTTGGAAATAATGGGAATATATTATCATATTTGTACGCATTTTATTAACGAAAAATATGTCGTGATTTCTTTGAGAAATTGTTGATTAAAATCATGGCGACACAAGATAATTTACGATGTGCAAGATGTTGCCTGGTTGTTTTTGACGTCTTTTCTGAGATGATGCAAGAGCTTTTAGCACGCAGAGGTTTGCCTGCACAAAAGATATACGATATTGTAATGAATGATGTACCTTTCGTACAAAGATTGAATGACACAGAAAAAAAAATGTTGCAATCATTAAGCACAGATCAAGTATTTTCGAAGTTAGATTCTGCAATAATATACAAAATTGTGAAATATTTCAAGAATAGACAGATCATTCCGATTCCATCATCAACACGCTGGGGACAAAGACCATCAGACACCGATAAAGATATTGGTGATGATGTAGAACGGATTCATTTCGCAAGAAATGACTGTGCACACAAAACAGATGCTGCTATAAACGAAAGTAAATTTAAAGAATTTTTTGACACATTTATTAATGTGGGAAAAAGAGTGGATTCCTACCTTCAAAAAGATCCTAACTTTAATCATGAAAGGCGGATTCGAGATTTAAAAACTACTGTGCTGGATACTGAAACAACAGAGAAAATTCTAGAGCAACGAATGGAAATAGAACAATTAAAAAGTATGTAGTTTAATTATTGCTTGGATACAATTGCATGAATATAAATTCATGATCCATGTGAACAACATAATTTTGCTTGTCTTTCTTAGTTTCATTTCTCAGAAACATTTTAGCAAAGTAAAAGTAAGTCTACTGAAATTGAATTGTTTCTGCTGTTTTTCTATGCAAATTGAAGTCGTCAGGCTGCTTTTGAACGTTTAGAAATAAGACCTGTATAAGGTATCCTTCCAGAAACAAAATGTTCACCATTTACATTTGTAAAAAGAAATATACTCAAATACATAACGTGATCTGGATTGAAAGTTGACTCGTTGGCACTCATATCACATATTCTTATATCTTTTTAACGCAAAACTAGACAAAATTCACATTTCTCGAAATTTTCGTGAAATTTGAATATTATTGTTGAGAACAATTCCGTTTAAGTAATATGATAATTAAACTTGAATCACGCGAGTGGAACCAAAAGTACAAAAATATTTGTGAACATTAATATCAGATGTTCAATAACATTACACGTTGTGGATGTATCAATGAGTTTATCTCACAGAAAAATCTGGTCTTGAGTTCATTTGTTGTATCGCTTTATGGGCTAGTACGGTCAAACGTGAAATAAAGTAATCGCAAAAATAATTTGGTTTACAGTATTATAAGTCTTTACCTAGTTATCCTAAAAACCTGTATTGTTGCTAGATATGCAAGACATGCAATAGCATGATCGAATTCTTTTCATTTCTAGTTTGGCAATAGTTAATTCGCGTTGTAACAAGATTGACTACTTACTTATAGCGGACATGTAATTCCAAATATTGTCATGTCTGTTTTTCTGTTCTATCGTGTAAAACTGAAAAAAGAAAAATGAATACTTTTCGACAAAAAAGAAAATTGGTCAAAATATATCGGTTAATATAACAAACACATCAATATTTTGCAAGAAAGATATTTCTATTACAAAATCAGGACATTTATGTAATTTCGATATGACAACTATACGCAGAGCAAAAGGACATATATCTGCATCATTACATCTCACTATACTGACTGCAACAATGTTCAGAACACACACTATATAATATGCATTTACAACTTTAAGTTTCGGAAATGTTAAACATAGTTGTTCAAAGCAATCTTTCAACAAATAGATAACTAAAATATTCTCCAAGACACTTAAATCACTTATCAAAGATATCATGCTTAGAAATTAATATGCCAGAGTTTCGGGTAGTTTGCAAACAAATCATAAGGGGTGCTGAAATAAAATCCAAAGATTAAAACAGATACACAATTAAGAGCACTCATAATATCCAATAACATTGAGAATGGAAATGGGGAATGTGTTAATGAGACAACAACCCGACCATAGAGCAGACAACAACCGAAGGCAAACAATGGGTCTTCAATGCAGCGAGAAACTCCAGCATCCGGAGGCGTCCGTCAGCTGGCCCTAAACAATTATGTAAACTAGTTCAGTGATAATGGACGTTATACTACACTCCGAATTGTACACAAGAAACTAAAATTCAAAGGGATATAATTTGGAGCTTTATCAATGATATAAACATTTTAAATGTCATCTGGGGCTAAAAATAATCCATGTTTGGTTAATTTTTGTACCATTATCATAAACAAACAAATAAAAGTGTAATAAATAAATAAAAAAAAAATGTTTAAAATTTTCATGAAATTTTGTACCCTAGAGCCTCCTTAAGTCAATCAGACATTGTGAATTTGATTTCAAATGTATATGATACTAAAACGCTATAAATTGAAATTTAGTGTATTTTTAAAGAACAAAATAATGTGGAAAAAAATAAGTAGTTGCAAAAATTTTGTTTTTGGCCAAAAGGGAGAGAGCAAAATATCATTTCACCCAAGAGAAACTTTGACCTAGTCCTATACGATCAGAATGAATTCAGTGCGATGTCATACAAATGAACCATGTAAAGTGAGACTCAAGTGCTACAAAAAGTGTGCATATAGATAATGAAAATTGATAACATTGAATATTATGCTTGTTGTGAAAGTTTTCCCTAGGCGATAGAGTAGATTATGAATAATCATTGATATGGTCATACTTATAAATTTTCAAAACTTTGAATTTTTGAAGAACTAAGACTTTTCTTCCTCAGGAATGGATTACCTAATTTGTCATTTGCAAAACATTTAGGAACTTTTGGTCCTCAATGCTCATTAACTTCGCACTCTGTTTGGCTCTTTAAACCCTTTTTTATTCGAGCGTCACCGATGAGTCTTCTGTTAACGCAGTGCGCGTCTGGCGTAAATCCAGATTTTAATCCTGGTATCTTTGATGAGTTCATTATGTAGAATTTTTTACTTTACCTTGTAAAAGTTATACGAATTAGAATTCAAAAACAAGTTATCAGTCTAAACTCATTTTATCAATCAGTCCCCAAAATATCAAATGACCTACTCTCAATTTATTTAGAAGGGGATAGAATCGGAGTAGACAAGTGAATAATTAATTTTTTAAAACTCTATTTGATCATTATTTTAAAATGAGACTCGATAAGAAAAATTTAATTTCGACCTTTCATTCACTACTTCTGAATAAAAAAGCACAGTAGAAGAATTATATTTTCGCTACCCTTTCGAATTTGAATTTAAAAACAATGACGAAGAGCAAATTTCATGTTATATTTATATATTAATTCGTAGTGTCAGTTTCAACAATGATTCCAAATTTATATTTTATTTAACAAAATGAATGCGGACGTACTAAATAACAAAAACCTGCGAATTATCTGTTTCTCACGTTTAATGACGAAGTTAGTGACATAGCCTGTAATTATTCTGAGATAAACTATGAGTGGATTTTGTGTTCAAGCTTAATTTAAAGTGTATATTATATTAACCTAGTATGTCTGATTGGTTTTGTCAAAATAACAGAACTTAAATCGATTGTCATACATGTTGGAGGTTTAAGACGAGTTGGGTTTGTTTTATAATTCCTGCTCCGAAACAAAAATATGTCAGATATTTTCTATTCGTTAAGCTAGTTTGTTTTTGTCAGCTTTAATAAACTTTCCCCCTTTTTATATTGATTCGAGCTCGGTATTTTGTTATACTTTTTTTCAATCGAATAAGAAATTCTTCTGCAAAACGAGTGTGTTTTTTTTTTATTAAAGAACCTTTTCACATCTTAAAAGGTGTTTGTTTCCACTACTGATTAAAATCACATCTAAAGCCGGTAGTTTCAAAGAAGCTCTGGAGCTAGGTTTAAATTGCTTATAAAACTTTAAAAAAAAAAAAAGTAAAAAAAAAATTAAAGTTAAAATATAAATGGTTTGCAAAGAGGTTTCAATGAGAATTCAGATGACCCGATAGTAAAACGTTATTTGTATGAAAAGGATAGTTATGAATTTGGGTATACATTTTCGTCTCTTTTTCTGATAAATTGCTATTAAACATGTTAAACATGCTAGCTCTCTATAGTTAATAAAAATAATTCCTAGAAAAATACATTAGTAAACTACTCATATTGTAACATTTCAATGTTACAGCCTTTTCGTTTGAAGTCGTAAATCTGTAGGTCAAACATTACGTTACACTTTTTTTATTATATCATTCTTACTGAATTAAGTAAACTCACAAAAAAACTCTCACTTGTATGACAGTTGCTTAAAAAGTCATGGTATTGATAGCGATGTATGAACAAGAAAAACAGAATTGATAAGTAAACATGTTAAAAAAAAGGGTACAGCAGTCATCACTATTTTATAATCTTAATCACTATAACACAAACATATATGTAAATAAAGAAAACAATAATGGGTAAAGACGAAGATCAGATATAGGAAATATTTTGATAAATCGATAAACACTATAGAAAAGAGGTGTTAATATGTAACTGAACATTCCATTTTCAACATTTTGACGGAATGTTGATGAGACTGTCGTACAAGTGAGAGGTTTAGCGCTATAAATCCTGGTTCAATCCACCATTTTCTACATTTGAAAATGCTTGTACGAATTCAAGAATATGATAGTTGTCCATTCGTTTGATGTGTTTTGTCATTTGATTTTGCCATGTGATTATGGACTTTCCGATTGAATTGTCCTCGGAGTTCAGTATTTTTGTGATTTTACTTTTTTTCAAATTGTTAAGAATGTTTAATCGTAATTTCTATGTAGCTTCTTTTTTTTTCATTTAACAAAACATCATAAAATTTCTATGGGCATGTTTTACCTGTCCTATATTTGAGTAGTTCTTGACGAGTAAAATAATTAAAACACGATCGATAATGCTTAACAATAACCATAAGACATTCCTCTCTTTGCACAATGCACAATGAAACATCACATTAACCCCTGAATTTTTTTTTCGTTGAATGATTTCTTTGCATGATCTTAAATTTTTTTCGAAAAAAAATCCAAATATTTTGAAAAATCATGAAAGAATATGGAACCTGACAATGTATATTCAAAAACACCAATTTTTATCAAGATGCTTCATTTCTTGATTGACAACGTATTTTTTACAATCGGAGGACGTGTTTTTCAACAGACTGTCGCCATTCCAATGAGAACAAATTATGCCCCTCTTCTTGCCGACTTGTTTCTTTATTATTATTAGGCTGACTTCATACAGGATCTTCTAAGGAAAACAGATAAGAAGTTAGCAATATCCTTAAACTCTACTTTCCGCTATATAGATGATGTTCTTTCACTGAATAATTCAAAATTAGGAGACTATATTGAACGCATCTATCCCATCAAACTACAGATAAAGAATACTACAGATACAGTTAAGTGGGCTTCATATCTTGACCTTCATATAGAAATTGACATTGAGGGTCGGTTGAAAACAAACCTTTAGACAAAAGAGATGATTTCAGCTTTCCATTGTGAACTTTCCATTTTTAAGTAGCAACATTTCAGCAGCACTTGCATACGGGGTATATATCTCCCAATTGATACGATATTCCCATGCTTGCATTTCTACCATGATTTTATTGATAGAGGGTTGCTGCTCACAAGGAAGCTATTAAACCAAGAGTTCCAAATGGTGCAGTTGAAATCACCCATTCGTAAATTTTACGGACGCCATCTCGAGTTGGTTGATCGTTATGGAATAACAGTTTCACAAATGATATCGGATATGTGCCGTACGTCGTAACTACAATCCCCTTCTCGTTCATGAATGTGACCACCGAATGAGACTATTAACCGGATTTGTTCTTACATGAGCAACACGACGGGTGCCACATGTGGAGCAGGATCTGCTTACCCTTCCGGAGCACCTGATATCACCTCTAGTTTTTGGTGGGGTTCGTGTTGCTTATTCTTTAATTTTCTATGTTGTGTCATGTGTACTTTTGTTTGTCTGTTTGTCTTTTTCATTTTTAGTCATGGCGTTGTCAGTTTATTTTCAATTTATGAGTTTGACTGTCCCTTTGGTATCTTTCGTCCCTCTTTTATACACGATAAAAATTCAGAGACAACAGGTTGTTAGTTTATGAATTTTACTTTCGACGTATTTTCAGTTAAAACTGTCCGTTTATCATCTAAATATGAGTGATTAAAAGGGACACAAATAATGTATAAACTTCATCATATAAGTTTATTTTTCTAATGATGGAAAATTTCTCCTTTTACGTCTAAACCTAACCACTTTTACTATGACGTTTTGAATTTTTGTTTATCCTAGAATGGAAAGTTCATATGGACTACTTTTTTTCAAAGGTATTTTTTAACGTTTATATGCTCCTAACTTCTATGAGTTAAAACTTAAATTTAGATCTGTACTACACCTCCCTTGAATAAAGGTTTCCAACAGATTTAAATTTGACCGATTTTCATATGCATATTTACTGGTAACATTCCCAAGTCATGTCTCTATCATATGAAACATAGAGATCATACCTGGGAACCAGTGCGTAAATAAAATTATTATCTCTGAATATTATATATTTCATCAAACGTGAAGTGTTTAAGAAGCAGTTGTATTCACATAGTGCAACATATACTAGACTTATTCATTAGATTAAGGTGGTACCCAACACCTTCACTAAAATTAATTTGGCTCGTTTAATTTTCATAAAATTTTGATAAAGTATTTGCTTTAACCATTTAACAAAAATATAAAAAAAAATTTGAACCAACCGTTTGATCAGGAAAATTATATAGCAGTTTAACAAACACTTATTTTGATCATTGAGAAGCTTAATATTCTCTTTACAACACCACGTTATTAAAACGTTTATCTGATTTTACATAGTTATCTCCCTGTAGTATTAGGTACCACCTTAATGTTGTTAAAGATTTCATTCTTTTATCGAATGTTTTTTTACCATTATTGTTCTGAATAAGAATGGAGACGAACATATTTGGTCAAATTTTGCGAATGTTTTTGGGTAATTCGAGTCCTTTTCAAATATAAGTTGGTTTTAAGGGTATATATTTTTAAATAAGTTTTTCATGCAAATAGTTATCAAAGGTACCAGGATTATGTACAGTGCATCATAAGCCTATTTGGCTGGCTGAAAATTACTTGTATATAAATCCGAACAAGTACAAAGTTAAAGAGCATTGAGGACCAAATAATTCCAAAAAGTTGTGCCAAATACGGCTAAGGTAATCTATTCCTGGGATAAGAAAAAAACTCACACACTTCGTTGATTACAGCTATAAAAACTAATTTCTTCCATCGATACAATATTGAAAACGTTTAATAAAACAAATCAGTGATTTCATTTGATAACAATTTTGATGTCACAATAAATGAAAAACTTCTTTGCAATCTATTCTAAAAGACAATACAGAGTATGATACTTAAATGCTTAATAAGACATTGTCATTCCCTTGACCATTTCAGATCTATTGTTGCTTCTACTCTATAGTAAATAGGCCAACTAATTACTGTTTACAATTGAATTATTCAAATTAAATCATGTGTGCTTAATTATTGGGCGTTGTATGAGGTTATATTCAACAAATGCAATATATATACAGTCAGCAATTATATTAAATATACAATCTTATCTTTCTCTATAGAAGAATTAGAAATACAGGAAAACAAGAAGGAAATTGAGATCTACTGTAGTAAAGGCATAGAAGCAGTCATGCAAAGATTTAAAGAACTAAAAGAAGTTGGAGGTAAGAATTTGTTTCTCTTGAAATGAAAAATGAAAATGAAGGTTCCTGCGCAATGTAATGATAGTAGCAATACGTTAAAACACATTTCAATTACACTCCCTAAAAAATAAGCTTATTTTAGTACAAGTCCGCCATGATGGATTTTACCAGAAGTAGGGTTTTTGAAGACAACTTATCTATATAATATATCCAAAAGTAGTACATAACAAAGGTTTTTACCAAATATTATGATAGTAGCATGATAATAACACCTTTTCTCATACTAGCCTTCGATATTGGGCTGATTCAAGTATGATGTCCGCCATTTTGGATTTTACCGGAAGTGAGACATTTTGTTCAAATGCTTCCCTATAAAGTAAAAGAGTAATATTTCAGGAAGGTCTATGCCAAATTTAATGCTGGTAGCACGATGTGCACAATTTTTCACAAAGCCGCCGTACTATTATGTCTATTGACGGCATGAACCTCCGAGGGCCCTCAGTTACTACACACTGGTCTGTTGATTTTTTGACGGACTTTTGGCTTATTAGAAATTATTTATATATTAACACAATATGTAGTACTGTTAATTTTCAATGACAGTGGTGGTATCTTAAATCTTGTATTCAAATAAAACATAACACTCTTATTACGTCCAAATAACAATATTTAGGTATCGCTACAGTAGCTTTAATAAAATGAAAACTAGAGAAAAGCAAGAATAATTTTTTTTGTTAAAGAAATGCATAAAAAACTTATTAACTAGGCAAAACAGATTCTTCATAATTTATTAATTTATAAACGGATAATATAAAAGGGTTTGTAATAAATCATGTTAGTACTGCAGTACAGACACTGAGCTGAGGATACAATCGCTGACCGTAAACTTGTCCACCATCAGCGCTATGCCATCGGTGCTTTAAAAACTGAAAACATTACAGTTGCATGTGTTCTTTTCTGTATTTACCTTCATCAAGAATTGTCACATATTACTTTTTGATGGTGATGAAAGTGTATAAACCGATAAAAAAAGACCCAAAGATAACAGCCAATTCGATCCATGGAAAACTTTGCCAAAGTGGTGATTTTCAATAACACCTGTCGAATGCACGGACATATGTAATCTATTTTTGTCAGAGACT
>CM034349.1:11553812-11602500 GCA_019925275.1 Mytilus edulis | reverse complement strand
AATTTAATGTGCTTCTTCAAAATTAGTAGTCCAAATAATATGACGTCTTGAAAGGCTAATATATTTTTTTTCTTTGACGCATAATTTTTTGATTTTTAGCATCTTTCAAGAAAGTGTACATCATTTTTTTTTTACATTTAACCATTTAAATTGCCTTTATTAGCTTAATCGTCAAGCACCAAAAATTAACCTCATTTGCCATGAATTTTTATTTTTTTTATCCGTCATACCCCCATAACAACCTCATATAGGGAATCGCTCCCAACCCGAATATCTAGACTAACTCACTACCTAATATGAGGGGCTGGACCGGGGGGTAAGCTTCTCCCTGCTCCCGCCCCTAGTCTCCCTTCTCCCTCCCTTTTCTCTCTCCATTACCTTTTCTGACATACATTTCATTAAAATCCATTAAACATTCAAGAAGAGTTTCGCTTAGAAGATAAGTAATGTCATACATTAAAGTAACAAGTATCTCCCCTGTAGCATTTAGAACTTTCTCATGTAAATATTTCTTCAATATCCATCCAGTTGTTCAGGAGGAAATGTGCTAAACAGAGATACATTGATAGACAGATAGGGTGCAATATGCCTGCAACGTGATCAGACGCATACAAATTCCCATCTAGGAGGGACATTCCAAAGCAACCTCCCATATTTTCAATTTTTGACAAATTTTAATCGGGAATAGTCCTGTCAAGGACAGCAGTAAAAATCGTGAATGTATGACCTCAGCTTAACTCTGATGCACACACGTTTCCCGATGATCTTTTTTTAAAAGTATAAATCCAAACTATAGAAATGCAGGATAATGTGTGAAAAAACAGGGAATTTTTGTGACACTATGAGTGCAATTTCGCAAGAAACCAATTCGTTTTAAAATGGTAGCTGAAAAACGCTGCTTGCAAAAAATAAAAACAAAATTCTACGGGATATAATTCATTGAAAATGCATATGAGAAGTCGTTGGAAATCAGGCAGAAAATGATTTTTGGAATGGAATTAACAAAGAAGAATAAAATTTTCCTTGAACTTGGTTAGGGGACGACCATTTGATATTCTGGGGGGGCCAGGAGGATTTATTTTTGATCGATTATTTATTTTTGTAAACTAAGAGGACAGATTATTCATTTTCTGCACTATTGAAGCAAGATTTTTCATTAAAGCAAGGGACTGATTATTCATTTTCACAACTATATTTATGATATTTGAAAACATACAATTTTAAAATGATTTGTTTATTATAAATAATACATGTATCATAGTCAAGTCATTAATATGTACCATTTTAATCAGAATTAATCATCATCCTCTGCAGAAATGAATCTTTTATATTCCCAACTGCATATACATGTATTGCATACATACATAGTATTAAAGTTTGGTTGTAAAGCCTCTTTTAAAAGTATTGGCCAACATAGTTTGCCGAGCGTAGCGAGGCAATTTTTTTTTAAAAGGGTTTTGGAGCCACTGAAGGCCCAAGAAGCTATAGAACAAATGATGCAAAATCATGCTTTCTGAGTGTTCCGAAGACCCTTTCACTTTCATAATCTGAAAATGCAAGTTTTGTATTAATAATTTTTTTACAATATTTTGGTCTCAAAGCAAAATGTATAAATTCAGTGTAAGACTTAATTAAGTTTCTAGGGACAACATCAAAAGACCAATGTGCATGAAAATGGAATTAACATAGTTAAGTCAGTGGCTGACGTTTTTTTTTAAACTCATGATCAAGTTCATAACAAAATTACTAGATTACAAAAGAAATGCAACACTAACAGAATACAGAAGGGCAATCAATGAACAAAAGACAAATAAATAATAAATATTGATCCAAAAAAATCAGGGCTACGTCTGAGGGAAAACAATTTGCTTCTTGCAAGGCACTCGTTGTGAACACAATTTGATATGGAGACAAGCGTTTAGTTTGAAATTTCCTACATGAAGCATTTAAAATATGTTAAAATAAAAGTGAGGTAAAGTTACCTGAGATAAGATACCTCAAGTTAAATAAAACCAATTTTCAGACATATCAAGACTATTTAAATAATATTTATACTTTTATTATTAAAAATATTTGGGAAGTGTTTCATGATTTTTTTTGGGGAAAAGATGAATTTACGAAGAATCTGGTGCCATCTCATACTTTCGATTATACCTGCTGAGTTATTTATTTTCAATACATTGCCAGTCAGGTAATTTATTTTCAAACTACCACAGAACAAACCATTTATTTTTGTGATTATCATGGCTGAGTTATCTATTTTCAAAATCCTCCTGCACCCCCCCCCCCCCCCCCCCCCCCCCCCCCCCCCTCCAGAATATCAGAAGGTCGTCCCCTTATTTTGGTTCACAACTTTCCCTATATGTTCCAATTGTATCAAGTTCTGGAATTTTATTGGACTGTACATAAAATATGGTTCCTGAAGCTTGTAAAAATAGATTGCCAATACTGTAATCATATAAGCGCAGTTTACATAGGACAGCAACATCGGAATGAGGAAGAAGTTAACAAAGACCTGTCATATTGCCATTAATGGGATGTCAACACTTAATGCGCACCCGTTAGGACAAAATAAAATTAGGTCATTCAGACCCTGTTACATATTTTTTCTTTCAATTCCATATTTCAAAAATTATTTCTTGAAATTTACAATCACACCATCCAGTGGCCAATAATAAATGAATAATCAGAATTTTAATGAAGGTAAACCAAGAAAAGCGCTCTGAACGCCAAAAAAATATGAAGAGATATGTTTGTTTGCCTATATTTCTTCAAATGCAGAAACAAACTGAAAAACTTACATTATAATATCCTTTTGGTACACGTAAATTTACACTTGGGCGTACAGGAATGGGTGTTTTGTTGTTGAGTTGGACATGATGTACAGTTGAGATTTCCCAACTATATTCCACTATGAGCTGCTTATTCAAAAATAAATGTTGTCACCAAATGCTTTGTAAAATAGAACTCAATCATAAACGCTTATTATATATTTTGGTCCCTCGACAAACTGCCACGAGCGTACTATTTTACCCGTGTCCATTTGGCCACCCGTCCCTATACAACCTATTTTGAAGAGCTACATTTTCTTTATGTCAACTTTAAAAAAAAATATATACCAAAGTGTGCATATTCAGTCAATACTTTTTTAAATGACAGGTTGCTAAATTTGGTATATAAAAGCATGCAGAGCACATAGTCCGCCTTCCTCTAACTACATTGTACAATTTCATGGTGGAACTTTTATAATGACTTTTTATGTACCAAGTGTTTTACTTAATATAGAGCATGCATATGTATGTTCTCAGATTTTTTTATTGTATCATTTTTCATGAATGACAGAATGTTGAACCCACATTTAATACAATTTGCAAGATTTATCTGCAACAATGCACACTACCCAAACGTTTACATCATACAGAGAATATACTATATTAAAACATGTATTATTTATCTTTCACTTTTATAACTGACGGAATGTTTTTATTAGTAACCTTGATTGCTGCATTAGCAATGCGTCTTTTAGACACAACAATTTCAAATTGTATTGTATGGTCCTGAACATGCCAGAAATATTTGCCACTGGTTATATGCAACCTCAAATCAATCATTTGAAATTGTACTTGAAAATCACTGTCCACTCAATAACATTTCTAAAGCTTAGTGGGCACCCTGTTAGTTGGAAATAAAACTAAATCAGTAGAATTAATAGGAAATTTAGGAAACCAGACAGGGGAAATGAAAACAAAATAACAAACACCATTCAGATCCCGTTACAAAGTTTTTCATTACCACTCAGGAAAAAACATATTACTCTATCATAAGTAAGTAATGTCATCCTTTTTCTGCCAAATTATATGCATATCGGTTAACTTTTAAGCAATTTATCTTTAAAAAAAACCCAAGGTTGGTGACATGTGTCTCTATAAATGCACAGGCTCACAATAAAATCCTGGAAATTGTTAGTTTTTAGTCTTTCTCCATGTATAAGAGATTGTAATGAATTAGTAACGAGGTTCGGAATATTTTTTTCGTTACTATGCCATTTTGGGAAATCTTCTGCGACTGTAATACAAGTGATCGAAAAGGTTTGGCTAGCCATACAACCAGGTCAAATCCACCATTTTCTACATAAGAAAATGCTTATTCCAATTCGGAATATAACAGTTATCCGTTTGTTTGATTTTGCAGTTAGATTAAGGACTTTCCGTTTTTATATTTCTACGTAGTCGTTTTGTTTTTGTTATTTTACTTTTTATAAGCACTTTCTTGAAACTTTTGATTAACTCATTTATTAAATAATTGTTTTCTTGCTAAATTTTCATAATTTTGATATACATTTTTGTCTCCCTTTTACCCCCTTTTCTCCTTTCTCCCCCCTTCTCTCCTTTCTCCCACCCTCTCTCCCTTCTCCCGCTCCTCTCCCCCATGCTCCCTAAACCCTGTTCAGGCCCTCTCATATACAAAGAAAATTTTATCAAAAGCTGATATTTTGTTTGCAAGAGAGCAATAATTATAATGCATTTTTCTTTGATTTTTTGAAAATATTATATTATGATTGAATAGAAACCCGGAGTAAATTACCAATATCCTTAAAACAGTTGGTAAAGCAGGTGAAACTGATAATCAAGTGTTTGTTTACCGGTTGCAAAATGACTATGGCGATGCTTCTGTAGGGAAATTCCCAAGTTTACCATGTGATCATTTCCTGAAGAAAAAAAATGAAAGTGAAAGTAAAAGTAAAAGTGAAAGTGAAAGTGATTAATAATTAGTTTTTTTCGCTCGCATCATAGTATATAAGGAATGTCGGCTTGTGGACTAATTATGTTGTCCCAAGTGAGCACGTGTCACATAAAAGGAATATCGGCGTGTGTTTATTAGCATGATAATTATGTTGTGACAATTGAGCACGTGTCAACTTGTGTATATATATGAACCATAAAATTTACAGTTAATTATTATTGAAAGTTATAGAGACTAGTGCTATCTCAAATTTCGATATTTTCAAATTTAATTTAATATTTATTGTACTTTGTGTATATAATAGTGTATATATTTTCACAGTGCTCTTTTCATTTTAATTTTAGTGCTTTTTTTTCAAACTGTTTCATATATTTCTTAGTGCTTAATTCGTCAACGTCATGGCTAAACGTGTTTTGATTGCAGGTCATTCTCAAGTTAAATATTTTGATCAGTATTTAAAATTGTCTAATGTAGATGTTGTTTCCTTTTCAGGGTATCGTATTGAACAGATGTGGGGTGTCATAGGGCACAGGGTTCCCGACTACAGGATTGTTGTACTTCACATCGGAGCCAACAACCTGTGGAATGACACCCCAGCTGATGTTCTGACTCATTACCAGAGTCTGGTTGAGAGTATACTAAGACTCAACCCAACATGCCAGATCCTGCTTTCTGGGTTACTACCCCGTGGCCAGGACATGTTCCCTGGTAAGATGAAGTCCATGAGTTTTCTCTCTTTGGTCAACAGGAAGGCGTCTTACATCAACAACAAGTTGCGCATCATAGTTCAATCTGTTCCCAGAGTGACCTATGTTGCACATCGTTCCTTTGTTGTTGATGGCAAGCTTCAGCGCCTACTGTTGAGTAAAGACGGTCTTCATCTTACCAGGGATGGTGCTACCACTGTGGTTAGAAACCTTGAGGCAGAGATCCGTCGGCTCCGTAGACCACCTACTTCAACACCGTTCATCAGATTACCAAGTGTGAGACCATACTCAGTCCACTACAAGCAAGAGTCAACTAGTACTACTACAAAACAGAATCAACCACCAAAACCAACACCATACTCAGATGCAGTAAAGATTCCTACTCGGTACACACAACCACCAACTCACACCAAACCATTGATAGTTGACAACGTTATCGACTTTCCATGTCTCCCATCACGTGAAGTAAGTATCTGGGTACTGTCGCCAGCTCGTGTTTCGGTACGCTCTCGTATGTCAGTTCACTCTCGTGTCGTATCTCCATCTCGTGATTCGGTACGCTCTCGTATGCCAGCTCATTCTCGTGTCGTATCTCCACCTCGTGATTCGGTTCGCTCTCGTATGCCAGCTCATTCTCGTGTCGTATCTCCACCTCGTGATTCTGTTCGCTCTCGTATGCCAGTTCGCTCTCGTGTCTTATCTCCACCTCGGGATTCGGTTCGCTCTCGTGTCGTATCTCCATCTCGTGATTCGGTACGCTCTCGTATGCCAGCTCATTCTCGTGTCGTATCTCCACCTCGTGATTCCGTTCGCTCTCGTATGCCAGTTCGCTCTCGTGTCTTATCTCCACCTCGGGATTCGGTTTGCTCTCGTATGCCAGTTCGGGATTCGGTTCGCTCTCGTGTCGTATCTCCATCTCGTGATTCGGTACGTGGTCGTGTTGTTACCCCGCCTGATTCCCCAGTACGCGATCGTGACTTTTCACCTCCGACCGCGGCTAAGCGTACATTTACAGAGCCTCCGATTTACATTAAGGGTCGTCTTCGCCTTTGTCTAATTTTTTTCCATGTACCTTAGTATTTAGAGGTATGACTTTCCCATCGTCTGAACATGTGTATCAGTATGTTAAAGCTGTCGAGCATTCACATTTTACTTTGGCAGAAAAAATTCGGCATTCAAAGACAGCTGAAGATGCAAAACATCTTTCAAAATCTTACCATAAGATTTCATCAAATTGGCGAATGTTTAGAGGTGTTTTTATGTATAACCTCTTCTGGCTAAAATATCTGCAGTGTGAAAAATTTGCAAAGTGCCTTTTAGGCTCTGTAAAATCTGAACTGATACACATGGTTAATGACAATTATTGGGGTACTGGTAAGAATGGTGAGGGTAGGGGCATGTTTTGCCAACACCTCATGGCTCATCGGAGTCTGCAGTACAAGGGGTTAATTTCGGAGGCTACTCCTTTCTTTCATTACCTTCGTTCATACCTGAGAGATGAACCTATTTCATCAGTACCTGTTTCTAGTGATCAGTCTAGTCCATCAGTACCTGTTTCTAGTGTTCAGTCTAGTCCATCAGTACCTGTTTCTAGTGTTCAGTCTATTCTTCAGTCCTATTTCTAGTGTTCAGTCCTATCCATTCAGTTAACCTGTTTTCTAGTGATCAGTCTAGTCCATCAGTACCTGTTTCGAGTGTTCAGTCTAGTCCATCAGTACCTGTTTCTAGTGTTCAGTCTATTTCATCAGTCCCTATTTCGAGTGTTCAGTCTATTCCTTCAGTCCCTATTTCTAGTGTTCAGTCTATTCCTTCAGTCCCTATTTCTAGTGTTCAGTCTATTTCATCAGTCCCTATTTCTAGTGTTCAGTCTATTTCATCAGTCCCTATTTCTAGTATTCAGTCTATTCCTTCAGTCCCTATTTCTAGTGTTCATTCTATTTCATCAGTCCCTATTTCTAGTGTTCAGTCTATTTCATCAGTCCCTATTTCTAGTGTTCATTCTATTCCTTCAGTCCCTATTTCTAGTGTTCAGTCTATTCCTTCAGTCCCTATTTCTAGTGTTCAGTCTATTTCATCAGTCCCTATTTCTAGTGTTCAGTCTATTTCATCAGTCCCTATTTCTAGTATTCAGTCTATTCCTTCAGTCCCTATTTCTAGTATTCAGTCTATTCCTTCAGTCCCTATTTCTAGTGTTCATTCTATTTCATCAGTCCCTATTTCTAGTGTTCAGTCTATTTCATCAGTCCCTATTTCTAGTGTTCATTCTATTTCATCAGTCCCTATTTCTAGTGTTCAGTCCATTTCATCAGTCCCTATTTCTAGTGTTCAGTCTATTTCATCAGTCCCTATTTCGAGTGTTCAGTCTAATCTATGGTAAAGACAAGAAAAAATTAATAATAAGAATACCCGATGTCCAAAAACAACAAAACAGCATAGATTGTGGACTTTTTGCAATTGCAAATGCTCTTGAATTTTGTCAAACTGGGTTTAAAGGAGGTACTCATATCACATACGAGCAAAAATATATGAGAGAACATTTAATTCATTGTCTTGAAAATGGTAAATTCACTCATTTTCCAAAAAATTATTTCGGTAAAACTCCAAAAAATCTGAAAACTAAAACCCACATAATCTCAATAAACTGTGACTGTGGAAAACCCGATACAATAGAGGATATGGTAGGTTGTGAAGGGAAAACAGGGCGTAAAATGTGTGATGTCTGGGCACATCGGTCTTGTGCAAAAAATATGAAAGGAAACAGCTGGTTCTGCGAAGTACATAAATAGTTTAACTAAATTTTAAAGAAATTTACAGGCCACGATATACAGTTTTGATAAATTTGAAATAAATTTTTAAAAATGTTAATTTAAAAAAAATGTAAATTAATCACAATACCTATTCTTGAAATTAATTTGAACATTATTTTTCCTTCATAAAATAGATAATAAAGAGATAAATTAATGTCAAAGAGTGTAGTGTATCAATAAATAATAAAACAAAATAAGAAGAAAAAAAAAAAAAAAAAAACAATAACTCCGCCAACGCCGGTCCCAAGCCCGGGTGAAAAAGGAGGAGGGTTGTTAATATCTAAATGAAAAATATGAAATATCAGAAATGATTAGTATGCTATAATACTTTTGAAATTGGATATAATGAAATAAAAATGACAAGTATTTTATATCTAGTTTTAGTCATTATTTCCTTTTTTTTTCATAAAAGGGGGTCAAGATTAAAACACAAGCTAGGACAAAGGTCAAGTTTCTGCAATTTTAGTTTGATATATTTTTATTGTTATTTATATCAAATCATTTATTATTAAATTGTCTTTAAGAATCATGTTCCGGGCTTTTTATATTTTTGTGAATTTTAGTTCAAAGTTGAAAATTTCACTTCAATATTGGTATACCAGGGTGACTTCCGGTCAACTTTTTGCCCTTTTATAGTAATATATTTATTTTTTTCTTTATATCATATTATTTGTCATTTAAATGTCTTTAAGAATCAATTTACAGACTTTGACCGGGATTTTTATTTTTTTTGGAATTTTAATTCAAAGTTGAAAATTTGACTTCATCATTTATATACCAGGGTGACTTCCGGTCAACTTTTTGCCCTTTTATAGTAATATATTTATTTTTTTCTTTATATCATATTATTTGTCATTTAAATGTCTTTAAGAATCAATTTACAGACTTTGACCGGGTTATATGCTTTTTCGTGAATATAAGTTTTACTGTTCAAAAATGTGTTGTCAGAGTCACACTAAGAATCACTTCCGGTCAACTTTTCGGTAAAAAAGCATATTCAAATATTTTTTTTTTTAATTTAATCTTATAGCCCATTGTAATAGCTTTCAGAATCACTTTTATTTATTGATTTATCTTAAGCGGTTCCAGAGATATTAATTATAATACACCAATTTTTCACTTCCGCGTTTTCCACTTCCGCGTTTTAGACCCTCCCGCAAAAGTTACATGATGTAGGTTCCACACCAATTAACAACATTAATATAAGCAACATTCATGAACGTCGTTACCATTTTATATCATCGTTCTCCGCTCATGTTTCTGTTTTGAAACATTGATGACTTATGGAAACACAGTTTATTCTTCAGTAAATAATTAACCGCAGTGAATGCCTTTGTAGATAAAATTAGAATCAAAATGACAAAAAAAAAAAAAAAAAAACACAAAAAAAACCCACAAAAAAAAAAGAAGAAATAATGTAACTGGCAGTTGTTTTCTACGTAACTTTTACAATTTTCAAGGTTTCATGGACAAATTCATTTTCCTGTATATCTATATATCCTTCCGTCCCAATTCGTTGTTAATGTTGATCCCCCATCAACTGAACCAAGTTTGAGTCAAGAAAGGATCATCATGTCTAATCCTACATATATATATTTATGTGCGGTTCGCGTATGATTTTTGAAGTATGTAATTTTTCTATTGTGTTTTCACAATAGTTGTAAACCGGTTTTGGCGGTCAGTATATAATGAAAGTTTGCACGAGATTTAACTATCGAGGTTTGGGCAGTGACCATTATCGTACGTTTCCTTTGTATTGAAGTTTAATTTTCATTAAGAATTCTGTTTTTTTTAATGTATTGAAGTTGTATGTAAAGAATTAATGTGTTTTGTATATATTTTGTAGATGTTTGATTGCTGTCTTTTACCGGTATTGTTGATTGTGTGATGTTTATAAACCGGGATTTGTTTTCGTAGATGCATGGTAGCCGTATTCAAAACATGAACTGTTAATGTTGTTTGATATTAGAATATTGTGATCTCTGGATCTATAGTTATTAAAATTGAGATGGTCATTGCGCCTAACAGTACCTAAATATGTATTTAGTTTTCTATTATGCCTTTATCGTATAAAGGTACATATCTGAATGTGCTCAGATATGTATGCTTTACAAAAATCTAGAGAGATTTAGCACATAAATACTTTATGTTCGTTTGAACACAGTGAATTTAGAACATAAGAGTTGTTTATGTAACATAGTGATCATTTTTAACACGCACATATACAAATTTGGTCACAAAAATTTCGTTTCCACATAATGCGAATGAATCAAACGGCCTTACAACTTATATATATTTTTAAACAAGTACTATTTACACGATTTTAAAATTGCATTGGAATAATTTTTTATTGAAATGCTTGTCATTTACAAAATATTTGATTTGGGTCAATGATACTTAATAACAATTTGGTAACTGTTGATTCATGCTTAGTTGTATTGTTAATGTATTGTTCACAAACTTTGCTACTTACCAAGGCATTGCATATGTGTAGACAATCGAGTGGGTATGTGAGACCAAGTGACAAGGTAATTTTATTTTACCTGAATGATGTTAAACTAGAATCTAATTTCCTAAAAATAATTTAATTAGTAAAACCAAGTTATATAACATACATTATGTTATCAGTTCAACAAGATAACAACGTCATTGTATAATAAACTATGCTTGTTGATATATATGAATTTTCTTTCGTTTTCACAATAATCGCATTGTTATGAAAAAGATCATCTTGCGAAGATCCAAGTTTTCGAAGTCGGGTATGAAAAAATCAAAATTAAGGATTTTCCAATTGGCTACTAAACGAATGTTAAAAAACTAATATGCAAAGCATATAGTCTGACATATTCTGATTGCTGTTTCATTTCCATATACCCCTTATCTCATGGTATTGAATATATGATTGATTGACGCCAGCAATAGTTTGGTAGTTTTTTCATTGACGTATAAACAATTGTCTTCTTCGATTCATTGATTAAAAGTGATGATTTATTACTAGTTGCTGAACGCCTAGTCATTATATTATATGTAAAATTGAGAAAGAAAATGGGAAATGTGTCAAAGACACAACAACCCGACCGAAATGCCGAAAACAGCATGAGACTACCAATGGGTCTTCAATACAGCGAGAAAAATTCTGCACCCTGAGGCGTGCTTCAGATAGCCCCTAAACAAACATGCTAGTTGAGTGATAATGGACATCATACTAAACATGACGTATATTCAATACGATGACATGTTTAATGTAGATAAACATATTTTTTGTTTGCTTTGTACTTAACAATACAACCAAGTTGAATGGGTTGGAATGTGCTAGTTCCCAAGGTCACAATGTATAAAAAAGCTTAATCACCCTTAGACACATGATTCTCAATCTGACTATGAATCTCTAGGTTTTTCCCCTTTTTTCCAAACAGTGTATTTGGTGTAAAAAACATCAGAAACATTTCAAATTGGGTTTATGATTATAGTATCTTGATATACTGACTCTAACGAAATAATGAAAAAATACCGAAAAATGGACAATCATCGAATTTATCTATTAGCTTTCATGCAGTATTACATACAACGATAAAATAAGAAACCAAAAACAGGAGTTCATGCATATGTGTTATTACATCTGTCCTTTCCATTGAAAAAGAATAGGAGAAACGATGTTATTTGACAGGTGACTTTCCAATTTAAATGTTATTTGGAGATCGGCATTTTTGCTATTTTACTTTTTTAAAGAAAGAACGTCAATTTGAATATAAGAAAGTATCCATAAACCATTAGACCCACTGTTCGAGCAGGATCTGCTTACCCTTCCGGAGCACCTGAGATCACCCCTAGTTTTTGGTGGGGTTCGTGTTGTTTATTCTTTAGTTTTCTATGTTGTGTCGTGTGTACTATTGTTTTTCTGTTTGTCTTTTTATTTTTAGCCATGGCGTTGTCAGTTTGTTTTAGATTTATGAGTTTGACTGTCCCTTTGGTATCTTTCGTCCCTCTTTTCTCTTCGAGAACAGACAACTTAATAGAAAAAAAAGGTCGCGAGTAATTACAATTGTTAATATAAATCTGTTTTGAACAGAATTTTACTGTCAAATGAGAAGTTATATCAGGTTATTTTTACATTATATATTTTGATAGAGACGAGTGGCAATCACTTCGTAGTATGTGGTACACTTACACCGTCAGCTGTTTAACATTAGTCACGTTATAAAGAAAAAGTAATTTTACTTTCTTTGCCAAATATTGCATAACGGGTTGTAATTTATAACTTTTTTAATTAGAATTATTTACCTAAACCATCATTCTATTTTTTTTATTAGAATTTAATGCGTTTATGAAGTAATGAAAACAAAGGACATGTGTTAGGCTCCATTCTAATTATCGAATCAGGAACAAAACTTTATTCCGATCTGTCTTCAAAGTATGACACTCTGAAAGATCTGATTGGCTGGCACTACAACAAGGAACATATGAAGATGACTATATTAGGCTGTATCCATCTTCAGTATTCCAGCAAAGAAAAGAACAGGCCAGGTATGTTACAGATTTTAAAATATTAACATTAAGTACTATAGAGATTGTTAGAAATATTTTGTTTTTGTTAAATAAAATTTAAATTGATTGGGCTATTTAGATTAATGCTCCATACTTAGTTTATTGTAAATTAAAATAAGTTGAGTGAGCTAGTGTTTGGAAGATATTTTGTTACTGGAACTAGTTGTGAAATACTTGTAGCAGAATAATTAAACTCTCAAACTCGAAACATTCTCGAAATGACTACTGGTGGTAGGTTGAATCCCAAAATTCATGACAAACGCGATGATTTTAATTTTCCTATAGTCAACTTTCCATTTCTGTGTAGCAACATTCCAGCGGCACCAGCATATGAAGTATATGTGTTTCAATTGTTACTCTAGAGCTAGCTCAAAGTACGTTGATTTTGTTGAACGAGGAATACTGCATTC
The DNA here is from genome assembly GCA_019925275.1 of Mytilus edulis. Classification (NCBI taxonomy): domain Eukaryota; kingdom Metazoa; phylum Mollusca; class Bivalvia; order Mytilida; family Mytilidae; genus Mytilus; species Mytilus edulis. The sequence continues at coordinate 11,589,288 of CM034349.1, read as the reverse complement.
TCAAAAGTTGCTAAGACAGGGCTATGAATCAATCAAATTAAGGCCATCACTCAAGAAATTTTACGGTCGCCATCATGAGCTGATTGGCCATTATGACAAAAGTGTGTCAAAAATCATATCTGATATCTGATGTTCTTCCTCAGTCATAATAACCTTCCATCATTACCGAACTGAACAAAGAAATAACACGACGGGTGCCGTATACGGTACAGGAAAAGCTTACCCTTCCGGAGCACCTGATTTCACTCCCGGTTTTTAGTGGAGTTCGTGTTGTTTCTTAATTAATTTTTATAACTGTTGATGAAAATGTCCCTTTGTTTTGTGAGTCTTTGTTTACTCCTTGGTTTTGATTGTTATTGTCTTTGAACAACACCATATGTGTACAAGGGAAAGATTCTGGCCATATTTATTTATTGGTTTTAACGAAAATTATCTGCACTCTGAATAAAGCCGTCATTCACTTATTATGTGCGTTTCTTTTACAGTAAAACTGGCTATATTCAGACAGAACTCTCAATCATATGAGTCTTTCGTTTTTATTACAAAAATGTTTATTAAGTGGTTGTATCATCGATAGTATTCGTACATGACGCAACTGTATTAGTAATTTTAAAAAGCGCTAGCTAGCACGCGTAATAGTAGCAGTGTAAACAGAAGGTTTTGACATCTCTATAAGTTTACTAATTTCGACCAATATAGCCGTAAAACCATTGTTCTACACTAACATGCTTAAGCATATGTGACTCTTCTTCCTTGGACCGTAACATAGCACAACTGAGTTGTTGCAGAATTTTTATGTAAACGAACATTTTATGTGAATTCTGCTTGATTTCTATTTGTTTAAATTTGCGTTTTAAAGGAATGTAACTCAGAAATAGTACAATTTATAAAGGAATCTACAGAACGTTTTTCTTTTTCATGTTAAAGCTGAAAAAAAAGTTCGGCGAACTTATTATTTTCATTTAATAAAAAGCTATTGTCTCATGTTTTATCTCAAATTTATCATTTCGTCTTTCTTATATTCATTTTTCAATAAATACTCTCTGTATAATCCATATAAAATGTGTGATTTTACGACCTCTGTAGTTTGAATAAAAAACGGTATCCTAGAATATTCATTTTTTCAACATATTTAAAAGTATACAACGTTTTAATGAAATCTACATTTTTCATATTCCAATAACTTTAATACTGTTGATTTTGACGAGTATTCCGACAATATAATATTCCCTGATGATCAGTAATGTTGTTGGGTAAAATAAGAAAAAAGAGAGATGCAATTTATTTTTGAAACTTCTCTTAAATGAACTATTTGTAATAATTTACCAAGTCGTTATATATTTTTGCTTTATGAATAGAGAAAAAAATAATCTTCTCTAAAACATGTTTAATTTGTATAACGAGAGAAGATTTAACAAACATTTTTGAAACATAAGAGATAGTATAAGGAATTTATTTGTTAGATATCAAAAAGATTTTTTTTAATACCCGAATATTTTGATTTCTCAACAGTTTTAATAAACGTCTTGTACTTTAATAGTTCTTGTTATATCAAAAAAGACAACATGTCTTTTATATTAATGTTATATGACCACTTCCACTCTGATACAGAAATATTACTTGCGCAAAAAGTGTATATGCCTTCAGAACAAAGATTTCATACATCTGGTGAAAAGCAGTCTAATCTGACTAGTAGTTGTCGTTTGTTGATGTGGTTCATAGGTGTTTCTCGTTTTTCGTTTTTTTATAGATAAGACCGTTAGTTTTCCTGTTTGAATGGGTTTACACTCGTCATTTTGGGGCCCTTTATAGCTTGCTGTTTGGTGTAGGTCAAGGCTCCGTTTTGAACCTAACCTATAATGGTTTACTTTTACACATTGCGACTTGATGAAGAATTGTCTCTTTGGCACTCATACCATATCTTTTGAATATTGTTTTTACATTATTGAATGTGCAAATAAATGATTTATTTGTCATAATTTCATTAATTTCATAAGAAAACATAATAAAGTCATGATGTCGTTTGTATATGAATACAAGGCATGAAATCCTGAAAATCAATTGCCTAGGTTCAAACGGGTTCACTATTTTCGAAATTATTTCACAAAAAGAACAATGTTAGGAATTATGTGTTCTTTTGTCACATGAAGTGACATTCTTTAATCAGCGAAGTATCTTTCTATAATTTTATTAACAATAAACTGCGAATCATATAATTTTGGGGTATAAGTGTTAGTGTCTTTTTATAAAGTGAATTTTGATTTTGACTTATAAAATCATAATACCACTTACATAAGTGTCAGTTGAATCTTCAACATACTTTTTTTCACATTTACAGGTCGTTTATACAAAAAAAAAGAGCTGTTACTTTAAAATCGTGAGTTCGTTATTTTTACACTCTTTTTTATTACAGTACATTATTTAATTACAGTTTGTTTATACCTCGATTTATCTACATATCAACGGCGTATGTCGGTAGATTCATTATTTAGTTGAATAAAATCAATCCTACATTAAAGTACAAAAAGAGGGACGAAAGATATCAGAGGGACAGTCAAACTCATAAATCGAAAATAAACTGACAACGCCATGGCTAAAAAGAACAAACAGACAAACAATAGTACACATGATAACACATAGAAAACTAAAGAATAAGCAACACGAACCCGACCAAAAACTGGGGGTAATCTCAGGTGCTCCGGAAGAGTAAGCTGATCCTATTCCATATGTGGCACCCGTCGTGTTGAGAGAGAAAGAGAAGGGGGTTGGAGTTACGACGTTAGGAACATATCCGATATCATCTGTGAAACGGTTATTCCATAACGGTCAACCATCTCGTGATGGTGTCCGTAAAATTTACAAAGGGATGCTTTCAACTTCACCATTTAGAACTCTTGGTTTAATAGCTTCCTTGTGATTATTTGTAAATTGCACATACAGAAGGTTCAATTAGCTTAAACTCAATGCAATATGTGCATTCTTAGATCGGATCAAAATATTTGGTTTCGGTACAGCACAATAAGGGACAGGACTATATAATTAAAAAGTCGCAATTATCGTCCAGTACAAGCAAACACACATTTTTTAGCTATTGTGTCATTTTTTTTTATGTGAATTACATTTTAATAATATTGATAAGCATAACATTTTTATCATTGTAAGAACAAATGTTTTTTGTAGTGAAAAAATGTATAGATGGATAGTTTTATCGTTCATTTTGTTGAGTGCCAGTATGTTTGAAGCATCCAAGGTATTGACAATTTCATTTTGTAGTTAAATGTAATTCAAAAGTAATATTATATACAATCTTTTATGGTAATATTCTATACAAAGCACAAAAATATCGTCATTAACCTAAAAAGTCAACCAAACCTTGGCTTATATGACAGTTGTTATTCATTCTTTTGATGTGTTTGTGCTTTTGATTTTTGCCATCTGATTAGGGACTTTCCGTTTTGAATTTTCCTCGGAGTTCAGTATTTTTGTGATTTTACTTTAACTTTTTTGATTTGATCATACGCTCTCAGAGGGGACATAGTCACGATACTGTTGTCAGGTCATAAATATTGATTTATTCACATGGTCGTCGTATCGGAAATAAACACATTTATTTCATATCGGTTGAGAATTGGCTTCTCTTTTTGGATAAGAGGGGCAACATTACATTCTTTATTATTCAGTAATAAATTCCATCGGTCACTAACAAAAAAAGGTCGTTAGCGGACTTGTGCATGTAAATTACCGATGTGGGGAATTTGCTGTTTAGAGAGATGTCCCTTTAATAAAACATTTTCCTGTTTTTCAATTTTATATTGAAGTTGTTGAATGCCTGGACTTACAGCTCCATGTATCACTATGACTGGTCTTCACTCTTTCCTATATAAATCATACAATAACTCAAGTTTTCTTTAAACATTTTGACTTTATATTATAAGAATTTGTAAAAACAATGTTCCTCAATAAAATAAAACATAGTAATTATTAGCGAAATGGTCTTTATCGTGATACAAGGACTGTTTTATTATTTTCTTCTATCTTTTATTAGTGAGAATAAAATTGCACATGTACATTGTTGTATTTGTTTTTAAATTCTAGAACACACACTTTCATCACATAGATGCAATATTTGATAAGCCATTTTAACTTTTGAACACGAATGTCGCACTGTGTAATGAACAGCTACTGATTAAGATTTAATTTTGAAGGTATCAGAAAACGTATTGAAAGACAATAAAGGTCAGGAATATGACGTCATTGATATTCAAATTGGGAATACAGATATTGCAATAATCAAGAAAGATGGTGTTATACTGGCAGACGAAATTTCCAGTGTAGACAAAGTAAGATGACAATTTTATGTATCAAATAATTTTATTGATTTATATATTTTTTTTAATAATGTTAATGTTGTTAAGCATTTATAGATTGACGACACAACTTTTAACGCATTAAATTCATACAGTATTTTAATATTCCTTGTTTGATATCACTGGATCGGTATAGCTACAAATGGTACCGAAATAATTTAAAACAAAATTAATTTTGAATTGTTCGATAAGGGTACACATGCAAATTATTATATGCTCAATACTCAATCGTCATTTAAATTGTATGAACTAACATATGCGATTACTGTAGTTACAATTATTTATTTATTTTGTTTACTTGTCAGCGAAACTGAGTCTGTTTAATGGTATGGCTATTGATCTTCTTTCATTTATATCTTATAAATTAATTTTGAAAAAGGATTACTCTTATCGAACATTCATATTCATTTCCTTTGTTTTAGGATTATTCAATTATCAAGTATAACAGAACCTGCAATGTTCAGTTTGAGGTAAATGTGAGTGAATGTCAAGAAATGTTATGAAGGGAAAAGAAATTGAGAAAAATTAAAAAAAAAAAGAAAGACAAAGCTCCAATTTTGGAATTTAGCATCAAAAGATATGAATATAACTATATAATATATTGATATGAAGGCATGCTAAATGTTTTTTTTTTAAATCGCAGGATTAAATTTAATGTGCGTGACAATTCTCTTAATTACCCAACTCTCCACAAGAGACCAAATGACACAGATATTAAGTTTCCTTGGCGTATAACATAACGTAGTGTGTCAAGATTTATCAAAGAAAGACCAACCGGGGGGAGGTAATTCTTTGGGCAATCCTGGCACCCAGAGGTGTTTAATACGACAAAAGAAACCTAAAATATGTCTGATCTGACTAATTTACCGCAAAAAAACTAAATAAAAATAAATCTGCAAGGAATTTCAGGGTTGTTTGCGTCCTATTTTAATGACCCCACAAACATGGTATATATTCTGTCCTGACTCGTTTGAATACGCCCTATGGATCATTTATAAATCAAATGTAAAACACAAGGATCTAATTATAATCTAGATATAAATAAACTCATCATAGATACCAGGACTAAATTTCAGAAATCCTTATCTAGTTACAATTAAGATATCACTGTTACTGTATGAAGCAAAGCACGAATTAATTGTTACGGTGTATGAAAAATACAAGTTGCTTTGTTAATAATGTATCGTACTTAGTTGATGAATAGGAAATGGATGGTACGTACTTTTTGTTTTTACTTTTATCGATTCGGAAGAAAGTAGGCTAATTTTTTCAAATATTCAAACGAACTATAAGAATAATTGTTTTCTCCTTTTTTTCTGACAATAGATGTGTTTAAGGTGGTACCCAACACTTTAAATTAAATTAATTTGGCTCGTTTAATTTTCTTAAAATTTTGACAAATTTTTAAACAAGACATAGATTATCTTATTTTTAGAATGTCTAAACGCTACAAATGTATTATTCAACTTGCCAAAACTATTTTAGTCAACTGAAATGAAAATACAAATGCCAATTCCATTTAACTGTAGACGTTACCAAATATATTTAACTCGTTCATTGTCTTCACAGGACACTTCAGATTCCAAAACATGCTATGAAGCTTTTGAAGATGACGAAAGCATCCCGAATAACACCAAAGCAGAAATCAAAGAAGAATGTGGAGATTTAGATATTGCTTATGTTAAGGCTGTTGATTGTAACACAGGTATGCTTTATTAGTTTCGATTCCGTTGACAACTTTATAAAAGAGTTTCTAAAACATTGATATTGTTGGATGCTTCCTACTTATGTATACGAAATATTTGCAACAAAATGTATGGCAAATGTAAAGAAAATAAACCAGTCGTACAGTCCACCAAAAATATTCCAACATATAAGACTTTTATTTAGGTTCGCTGGACTCGCTTTCGTTTACGACTAGCAATTAAGAATTAAAATTGAAGAGGTTCAGCATGAAGCATTAAATGACGTCTGATGTAGAAAGTTAACAAATACTTATTAATATTTGTTATTTTTTTAATACGGTATATCAGAATAAGCTTAATTAAAGTTCCCTTATAAAAAAGGATAACGTAAAAAAAATACATACTCCTTGGTAAACTCGAATAGGGGTTAATAAGTCCATAAAATCTACACAATCAAACATTATACTTTATCAACCAACAAAACGAATGGAAAACAACTGTGTTAAACCTAACTTAGTATAGGCATTTTCTGGAGAAACTGGTAGGTTAACCACCCATTGGTGTAACCGTTGTTCATAGTTCTGGTATATTGACTACATTAATTGAGCAACCCAATCAGATACAATTAAGGTTAATGTGACAATATTTGGCACCTAGCAGCTGTGTAAGCATTTATCACAATTCATACAAAGTTGTCCATCACTTTAGTTTTCTTTATTTTGTCCAAATCTTATTTAGTTCGGGTTTTTTCGACAGTTAAATTTTTTTTCTTTGTGCATTATGACTGACTTTAATACTTCGAATTGCCTAACTTATTCAGGATCTATTTTTATCCATTTTGATTTTACTTGCAGAACACGGCATCCAAAAAAGGTCATGTTATATTTATTACTACCCTGGCCGATATTGCAGAAGGATGGGATGGTGGAGTTACATATGTTATATCTGTTGGTACCCTGTCTTTTGCTGCTATTGCCCGTATTGGTTTGGAAAATAGAAATACGGCTTCATACATTCAGTACTTTTGACTTATCTCAACTTTTACTTTTTATATCAAGATTGTTTAGATACTTCTGAATGTCTTACTATATTATATATTTGAAAATGTATTTGTTAGTGCCTCTCTCAATGATTTGGTATTATAACGAAAAAAATGATATTTTTTTAATCTCAAATGTTATAGAAAATTTAAATCATAATCAAGAAAAGTGAAATAACAAAAACCTAACGAACTCAAAGGAAAATTTAAAACGGAGTATCTAATCAAATGATGTATAAAATGGTGGATTTAACCTGATTTCATAACTAGCGAAACCTCTCACTTATAGGACGATCGTTTAATTCAAACTTTAATTGTTACCTTCTACAAATAAATATAAAACAATCTTAATCTTCTCCTCATTATATTTACAAAATAAAACCGGTAAGCAGGTGAACTCAAACGGCTACTTAATGCACAATTAGAAAATATATATTGAAGAATATGTGGTATGATTAACAGTGAGACAACTCTTTACAAGAGAAAAAAATGACACATAAAATATCAACTATAGATCACCGTATGGTCTTCAACAATCGGCAAAAAAAAAAAACCAATTCACAAAAAAACTTGTATGAAAAGATTTAAGAACTGTAAAAAAGAAAGACATGTGTTTTAAAGTGAATTTGCATGTGAATCACAACTATTTGAATTCATCAATGATGTAACTAATAGCAATTTATATGAAGGAAACAGACACATTATCTCTTAATTGCATCTGTTTTTACTTACAATTGTGTATACATTGAACCTTTCACACACAAATTCCCAAATATGACGGGATAGTCAACCAGTTGACAGTGGCCAGGTAATGCACAAAGGAGAAAACAGGTGGTATGATTGACAATGAAACAACTACCCACCCTGGGACAAATAACGCTAATGAAAGCAACATCCTAGGTCCTTGTATTGCCTTCAATAATGAATTAAATCGTATGTTCAACTCTAATTGGCCGTGGCATGACAAACTATGAAACAATCTAACGAGGAAACCAACGTTTTAATTAACATTATCTCTTAATTGCATCTGTTTTTACTTACAATTGTGTATACATTGAACCTTTCACATACAAATTCCCAAATATGACGGGATAGTCAACCAGTTGACAGTGGCCAGGTAATGCACAAAGGAGAAAACAGGTGGTATGATTGACAATGAAACAACTACCCACCCTGGGACAAATAACGCTAATGAAAGCAACATCCTAGGTCCTTGTATTGCCTTCAATAATGAATTAAATCGTATGTTCAACTCTAATTGGCCGTGGCATGACAAACTATGAAACAATCTAACGAGGAAACCAACGTTTTAATTAACTAACTGTTGGAAAAATAAAGCATGGAAATGAAGAGTTTAAAAGCCTAGCTTGCACCTACAAAAATGGTGGGCTCATGATAAAGTAAACAGACGGTTATTCCGCCTACCAAATGAATTGAGATATCAGTTTTAATTACAATGTCTGATCAAACTACCAATCAAGGCGTATAAACTCTTGAATTGCATGCTATATGTTTTCAATTGTTACAGTAAATAAAACAAAACAACAAATATACCACTAAACACTTAAATGAATCTAAATTTTATCCATGCAAACATTGCATCTTTTATTACTATCAACCGTCCTGTTTCTAGCAACTTATAGCTTCGAAGTTTAATAAGCAGATAAAAATTTGTGCAATGACTTCGTAATTACCCTATATTTTTATGGTTTTCCTGTTTGAATGGTTTTACACTAGTAATTTTGAGGCCCTTTATAGCTTTTTGTTCGGTGTAAGTCAAGGCTCCGTGTTGAAGGCCGTACATTGACCTATAATGGTTTACTTTTATAAATTGTTATTTGGATGGAGAAGTGTCTCATTGGCAGTCACACCACATCTCCCTATATCTAATACATAAAAAATATGACATACACTCCTTGTAAACCCGTTTAAAGGAAATAAACATCTTAGTTGCATTCTTAAAATAAACATTCAAAAAATATCACAACAATATATTGTTTTCTGATCAAGTTATATTTCTTACAACAAAATGCAAGTATCTAATGTAGGTATTTCTGGTGATGGAATCCTCCGGATGCGGGAGTTTCTCGCTGCATTGAAGACCCATTGGTGGCCTTCGGCTGTTGTCTATTCTATGGTCGGGTTGTTGTCTCTTTGACTCATTCCCTATTACCATTCTCAATTTTATTTCTATTAAACTGTTCATTAGTCTCTAAACTACATGTAACGTGGACATATGCACATATACAAATGGACCCCTTTGTTTATACAGGAGTATAATTTAACAAACACACTGGATAAACCAACGTTCGGTTTGTACAACAAAACATCAAAGTATTATACCGATATTTTACTGAATGATTTGAAAAAAAAAATTGAAATTCTAATCTTTATAAACTTTGAAATTATTAAGAAACTAAGGTTTCAACTCCCTTATGCAAAATTGGCTTTAGATGAATTTGGCTATTTTTTTTTGTATTTTTGACATATAGCTCTTCAACGGTTTCGGTACTTATTCATCGTCGGATTTCAAATGTTTGGCTTTGAGCACTCCTGACGAATGGTAAATCAAGAAAAGCACTTCGGACGCAAGGAATTATAAAACGTGTTGTTTTAATTTTTTTTCAACACTAAATAAAATCTGGTTAATAATCTGTAACTAGGTTGATGTCCCTTACTTGTCAGCCAAAAGTTTTTTTGCAACTGTCATTTTATCAGATTTTGTCTTCTGCAAAAGTCCGAATAATAGATAATTTTAGTTATTTTCCGTCTTTTTGAAAATTGAAAGACTCATCGAATGCTGTTAATTCATTAGATTGATTACAATCAATAAATATATGTTCAGTCTATGTTTTGTTCTTAACATGTATACATCCACATCATACTAAATTGTCTGAAAATATAAAGAATCGTACTGAATTGGCTGCAAACAAAGTTTCTGAACAGTACATGATGTACTACAGTGAATGATTTCTTTTCAAAGAAATGGATTGGATCAAATGAAACTATTGTTTCTTTAAATACAGGAAATTCACAACATATTTGTTCTGAGTCGATAAAACTTACTAATAATTGTTGATTCATACACAGCTGTCTTGATATTGTCTTATTCATAGACTGTGTAACTTACTACTGCATTGCATACTGGTAGATAATCAAGTGGATATGTGATACCAAGTGACAATGTACTTTTATTTTATTTGAATGATGTTTAATGAGAATTGACTTTTAAAAATATCTTTTAATTAGTAAAACCAAGTTATATTACATTCCTAATAATATTATCAGTCCAACAAGACAACAACGTCATGATATGATGAACTATGCTTGCTTATATATATATATATATAGGGATTTGTATTTGGTTTCACAATAATCGCATTGTTATTAAAAGCATTATACTGTGAAGATCTAATTTTTCGAAGTCGTGTTTAAAAATAACTTTTAAAAAAATCAAGGATTTCCAAATTGTCTCATAACCAAACGATGAACTAATCATATAGTCTGATATATTCTGGTTGCTGTTTCCTTGCCATATACCCCATATATCATATCATTGAATATATGATTGTTTGACACCAGCAATAACTTGGAATGTTTTTCATTCACGTATAAACAACGGCTTCCGTAATCCGATTTATTGATCGATAAAATGATTAATTGATTTTAATAGTGTTTGAAACGCCTAGTTATAGATATTAAATATGTACTTGTATATTCAGGACGATAACATATTTATCATACTTAATAAGAATATATCATTTCTATCGATCATCCCGCTGGGAAGTCGTCAAGAACACAGTATTATTTTTTTAGTGGGTTCACTCGATAGACGCAAATTTTTATTAGTCTTAACTTCAAGGTTAATCAAGCAAATTTATTAAATAATTGATTTTTACTTATTTTTTACTTAACACCGAGCTCATGAGGGTCTTAAATCTGATCTTATTGCTGTGTCCACAATTGTTTTTCTACGTATTTCACCTGTATCGGTGTGGACAATTCCATGTTTATATCACGTGACATTTCCGCGGGAAATTCTTCTATTGAAACCGTACGAATAGATGTGAATTTGGATTAATGCATATGTATTGTGAAGTAAATTGTTGATGATCACATTTTCTACAACAAAGTTAGATGTCAGGTTTGTACACATTTAGTCTCAACTCTATTCTATATTCAAAACTGAGCCAGTGAACTGGTGAAGGGATACATGTGCTGCATAATCCCATCACATTTCAGACATTTCAACCAACAAAAAAACTATTGAATATTTTATCAGCTGACATATCTATTTTTATTTTATCAAATGTCAGTCATACGAACTGACAAACTCAGCGGAAACCGTGTATTCAGTCGTTAATTCAATGTCTTTCACATGCTATGGACGATTCTCTATAACAATTTTATTTGTATTTAGGGGTTGTTTACATTTTGAGTTGTATGATAAACGTATATTTGTATGTGTTCTTCTTCTTCTTCTTCTTCTTCTTCTTATGGTATCCAGTTATCCATAAGATTTTTGATGATTACTAACTGTGTTTCTTAATGAAAACAGCTCAATTTTATGATACTTTATTATACAGAATCATGCCACACAGTTTGTTTACACTTGAGTGTGTCTAAATGACCTACATTACATGAAAATGGTATATCCCAATTTATTCATTGCATTTACATGGGGATTCTGCAAACACCAAACTGCCATATCGAAATTACCAATTACAAAACAAATATATACATGTACATGTATAGCCACAGAAGTTTGAAATCCTAGCACTCACGGTTTAAAGATATGACAAACTCGACTATAACAGTAGAATCAAGAAATAGTGAGGTACACAACTATATGTCTCCATTCAAATGCATTGATCGGCTAAAACAAGGGTGGGTCCAACATATTAAAACGATATTAAAATTTTGGTATAACTACAGAATTACAACTTATGACAAAACTTTGAAATTCCTACTTGAATATGCTGCAAACTTCAAACAGACACCTACAACTTATTTACCATGAAACTATTAATCTGAATTCAACTATATATGTATACACTTATAATTGATTTAATCCCAGTCCTCATGTAAAGGTACCACTATAGCTATTAACCAACAGAACAAATGCAAATACTTATAGTTTTGATGCCATGAAAGTTTTTTTTATATCTTTATATCAATTATTAACTGTATTCCAATATTAACATGTTGGGCTCTTCTACAGCAGAATATACAGTATAAGATGTTTTCATTTGTATAGGCCTGTTTACAGGATGTAGAATAGAATACTGTTGTCAGTCTGTCTGTCCCTCCGTTGTCAACATGTCAGACATTAACTTTAAAGGGCTTTAATAAAATTGCATAAAACTTTGGTGAATTGTTTATATCTATCGACGTGAGCTCCCTTTCGGGTTTGTTTTTACAATTTATGTTTCTGAGTCCTAAAATAAGTGGGGAAATTCCAGTTTTCAAACTTAAAGTCAAAAATGCTTTCAGCAGTTCTCATGAAACATTGGTGAATTGTTGATATATCTAGTGATGTAAGCTGCTGGCTTTAGATAGAATTTTATAAATTTTACATTTCCAAGTTATGGGGTTTTATATATTAAAAAGGGGGAATTTTCAAGTTTCTGATAATGTTATCAACAATTCTCATTAAACTTTGGTGCATAGTTTATACGGTATCTATTGATGTAAACTCCCTGCTTGATTTTCATAAATTCCTAATAGGACATTGAGAAGTAATTGAACTTTATTCTTAGTACATGTAACAAGCCTAGCATGCGCTCATGGCCCAGCTGGTTATTGAAAGTAGAATTCCTATGGATGACTTTTAATTTCTTACATCCATTTTATTTGAATTTTAAGGAAAAGTTATTTCTGTAAAAAAAAATCCCACATTGATGTATAACATGTACAATAATCAGACATCAACCCAAGCCAACCTGGTTGTAATTGAAAGACATCTAGAGGTCAATACACAGTTTTAAACAAAAGACAAAATAATGAAAAATATAGCAAGTTTGGAGATGAATTATTATGAAATGTATTAGCAATATATTTAGATTATATCGTTTAAGATTTAGGTTCCACCTAACATTTAAGACTGGTATTTCGTTGCGGCTAGACCATCAGAGGGATATTTCATCGATATGGAATCTTATTTTATCATGAAGTCCGATTTGAACATGGACTTGAGAAATAAAGGTGGAGTAAAGCCCAAATGTCAGTTTTAGTCTTATATATGTGTGTCAATTTTACTCTTATATATGTTTAAATATATTATTGATTCAGTGGTGATGGTAAATAGAAACTCACAAGTCTAAGATAAAATTTCATAGTTTTGAATGTTAATTCATCAGTTAACTAAAATTAGATGGAGATATGTTCTTATTTCAAACAGAGTACACTCAACCTAAATCAATTTGTGCATAAAAACTTAGTGATTAATAGGTCATAGATACTTAATGCTTTTACCACAACTTTGTGAAAGGTATTTATACTTAAAATACAATAATAAAATTCATGTCTTTTTCTTCAGGACTTCTGATCCCACCATGTATACGTAGTATGGCATGTTGTTGCGATATGGGTTTGGTCAATTGATGTTTATGAAGGACCTGTTTATACGTGCGTAGTACAAAGTATATCACTGGATTAAGCTCTTTGTCCAAGTGTATTATGAAAGTGCTTTGCTTTGAGCTTAGTTCATTGTTATGCAATTAATTCATTGGGAAATAAAGATTTGACAGACAACAAGGAATTATCAAAGTTGTATCCATTTTATGTACAATGTAAGTAATAAGGAGATAATAGCATTTTATTTAGATTTAAAGCAAACATTTTTGTCCATTAGCCAAATTAAAAAACACAAATTTAGTAAACAACGCTACTCTGGATAATAGCAATATGATGCCTGATTGCTATGTAACACTTTATTTTATACATGTATACTGCCTACATGACACCTTAGTCCTGAGTGTAAATGGTCATCCAGTGTTGTTTAAAAAAAATATTATAAGGCCTATTTGGCCTAATTGAATTATAAAACTATATTTCATTGTACATGTTCAACATTTAACATTCATTTGTTTATTTCTTAATTTTTGTGAATTAACAGCAATTATTAATTACTACAATACACTTTCATACCACAACAAAACTGCCTTACTGTATTGGTATTACCTATATGTGTATCCATGTCACAAACTGAATTGAAAAGAGAATATTTTTGCAATAACTTTTTCATATTGAATACTATAACTTTTTAGATCTTTAGACATATTAAGGAGATGTTCATATCCTCTTGAAATTTTATCAGATGACTTCTGTAGCAGTTATATTTTTTTTATGAGCCTGTGAAGCATGCTCACAAAGGTTCTTTTGAAGATATCATTTTCATACTGGCCAATTTTATTTGTTTGCTTTGACCTGCTTTGGAGGAAATACTTTCAATTAATTGATATAAAATAACACAGACGTTTACTCTCTAGCTCATCTAGCCCAAAGCAACATGTCAGGCATTGTCATTACTAATGTCTTCTAAACTGAGTAAATTAATTCCTAAAACAATTAAATGTCTTCTAATCTGAGAAACAATTGCGACATTAAAACGAAATCTTTTACTTATGATCATGATGATCGTCCACAAAGTAATATAAATAGAACCATACAAATAGTAAGCAAATACATGTTCTCAGATACCATCTCCCATATAAAAAAAAAAAAAAAATGAACCTGTTATGTGTTCCTCTCCTAGCTCAAAATGTATCCAAAATCAAAGATGTGGAACATATTCTATCATAATCATTTGGAAATTAATGCAATTAGTGTCTCTTCCATGCCAGTTTTGAACATAAAAAACTAAACATTAAATAAACAACTATCCTAATGCTCAGGTTGGTTGTCATATTGTGCAACACAGTTAATAATATGGGAAAAACATAGAACTTCTTTTGTCATACAAAACACTGTCAAACATCAAAACATACTATCCACACTGATATGTGTCCACACTTGTTACTATATAAAAATAGAATTTGTATGCTTTGTACTATAAAAATACCTTCACATTGCTTTTGATTGAATGTGTAAGTTCCCATGGTCACAATGTGTAGAAAACCCTTAGACACACGATTCTGAACATGAGTTGCCATGTGTTGCCCCTTCTTTTGAATATCGCGTATTTTGTGTAAAAACATAAAACAACATAACAAATTTGTTTTGTGGTTACATAACAGTATTACAGATGTGTTATACTCAAAGGAAATAATGAAATAAGGAAGAAAAAAACATATGGACAATCGTTTAATTCATTTATTAGCTTTGATGCAACAGTACATACAACGATAAAATAATGGAAAAAAATACAATCAAGCGTTCCTGTATATGGTTTATCACATTTCCCCCTTTCCATTCAGAAAGAATAGGAAAAACTACGACACTTGATAAGGGACTTTCCGGTTTGAAATTGATTAGGAGTTTGTTAATTTGTTAGTTCAAGAAACAAATTTAAAAAGTATCCATAAATAATTAGACCCATTGTTCGAAAAAAAACCCAGGAAGTATCTATAAACCATTATACCCACGAGAACAGGCAACATGATACGAAATGAAAAGGCCGCCAGTACTTACAATTTTTGATACAAATCTGTTTTCGAGCATAATTTTACTATTAAGTAAAGAGTTATATCAGGGTTATTTTTATTCTTTATATTTTGTTAGAGACGAGAAGTAATAACTTCGTAGTGCATACATTATTTACACCGGCAGTATTCAAACAATACTCACAATATGAATAAACGTAATTTTACTTTTATTGCCAAATATTGCATAATAGGTTGATATTTATAACGTTTCAAATTATACTTGTTTACCTAAACCATGTTGCTATCTTATTTACAATTAAATGCGTGATAAAAACATATGTTTAGTGTATGTGTACTTGATTTTGTTAATATGTCTTTTGATTGAGTTAAGCCATTTTAATTGATATTTTGTGTTTGTGTCTTTCTATGTTGTGATTTTACATTCAGGTTATGGTGAACATGGTGAAGGTTGTCGCCTGTACAAAACGTTAAGACTCGCTGCATTTGTTTGTTGGTTATCCTGTTTGAATGGTTTACGCTAGCCATTTTGGGCCCTTTATGATTGCTGTTCGGTATGCATCTAGGCTCTGTGTTGTATACCGTACTTATAATGGTTAACTTTTACGAATTGTTACTTGGATACATTGACACTCCTACCACATCTTCTCATATCTATATATGCGTTTGTAAAAGGAAAAGTTTTATAACGGATTGGGAAGGAAGGATATATATATATATATATATATATGCATACAGATTTTCTTATGAAACCTTGAAAATTTCAGAAGTTTCTTTGGAAAATTACTGTTTCTTTTATTCTTTTTTTTTCTTTTGTGTGTATTTTGATATTGGTCTCATTGATGAGTCTTATTAAGACGAAACGCGCGTTTGGTGTACTAAATTATAATCCTGGTACCATGATTACTATTTAGAGGGAACAATTCAAATTACTAATAGATAAATTGTAGTCTTAAACAGTCTTTTTATCCTAACATAATCTACAAAGGCGAATGGTACTGTTCAGAAACTTTGCTTGCAATCACAACTTTTCATTGTCTTTTCAGACAACTCCGTATGATGTTGATGTGTACATGTTAATATCAATGTGTCTGAACAGTCAGAATATAAACAGAATATATCTTATTTATCTGTAATCAATCTGTCTGACCATACTGAATTAACCGCATGGGATGAATCTTACAATTAACTTAAAGACTGAAAATAAAAATCAGATCAAGAGACTGTTTCAGATCAGAATTGGTTAATTTGAAGGGGTACATTCACCTAGTCGTAAATCATAAGCAAAAAATATGATTCAGTGCTAGAATTTCAGTTGTTTACTTCTCATTTTCAAAATATCGTTTTGACATATTATTGAACATATACCGCTTTGGTTAATCCAGTGTGTGAGCTTTGTTATCCTTCGTTTTGAACTTTCAAAAAAATGGCTCCATCTATCTATGTGCATATTTCCGTGTTACATGTATTTTAGTGGTTTTTATACAGTATATGAGAAAAAACATGGATTAGATTATTCATATTTTGTAATTTGTAACAAGAAACAAATGGGGATCAAAAACAGTGCTTTGCAAATATTATTTTAAATGTTCAACTAAGGAATACATAGTAAAATGTATATTTCCTTTTAAACGAGTTAACAAGCCGTATGCCATATTTCTACATAATACTATGTATATTTTGTGCTATGTTGGGATATTTATGAAGGCCGGCCAGGTATTGAAATCGGATATTAGATTTCGATGTAACTAGTTGCTCGAAACAGAACGGCTGATATTGATAAAAGATCCAATGTGCATGAATAGTTTGAGTTTTATTGTAATTTTCAGCCCAGTTTATGGCTGCATGTTCTGTCTTGATTGTTTTTGTCTGGTGTAATTAGCAGAATTATATGGTAAAATGCAAAATGTTGGTGTATAATGTTATAGAATATCACGAGTAAAAAAAAAGTATTGTACGCTGATTGATACAAATTAAGGCATCAGTAGTATATCGCTATTCGTAATTCATAAATCGATTGAGAAAAAAACAAAAACAAATCTGGGTTACAAACTATAACTGAGGGAAACACATCAAATATAAGAGGAGAACTACGACACAACAGCAGAAACACACCATTAAAATGTAACACTCACAGAAACAAACTATAATATGGCCATTTTCCTGACTTGGTACAGGACCTTTAAATAAAAACAAATAGAAGGTTAACCTGGTTTTATGGCATGCCAACAGTCTAGCTTGGAGAACATGATGTATCGATAAGTTGTAATTGGCTATGAAGGAGGTTTCACTAATTATGAGTTTTTTTACTGTACCATGGTTAGAGATGATTTGGAGCTCACAACCACGTTTAACCCGGCCATTTAATGATTGCTGTTTGTCATATTTGTTTTTATCTTTGCTTTCAAGTAAATCAGACTGTTTCATATTTTGTCATGTCGAGCTCACTTAACATTGAACATATGATATTAGTGTTTTTCAGCATTGAAGACCATACGGGCCTATTGTATTCCTTACATAAAAGTCACTTCTACTATGGTGGATAGTTGTTTCATTTTTAATCTTATCACCTGTTTTTTCTTCGTGAATAAAGTGGTCACTGTCAACTGAGTTTAGGAGTTTGAGCATAAAAGGTGCAATATATAAACAGGTCTGAGTAAAATCAGATGCCAATATGAGATAATATGCCTGTTTTCGTCATATAAATTGCCTTTAGTGACATCATTGATGAATTCTATTCGTTGTAATTGACATTAAAATCAACCACAAAAAGCCTAAAGTCTGCTTTTTGCGAGATAAAAAAAGTTAAATGTGTTTTTGGGGTGGTTTCTTCTCTGATCTGAACTTTTTGGGCTTTATACAATTCTAGAATCTATCAAACAGTTTCTTTTACCGTGAAATTTGCAAAAAGAACGTTTATACAGATTTTCCCTTTTCTGCAAGTTAAAGTACTCCTTCTTACCCGTTGTATTTGTTTAATAAAAATGAGCATAACATTATCATTGTTTAGTTGTTAAAGGTAACACTCATAGTTTGAATTAAACATTCGTCTTACAAATGAAAGGTTTAGCTAGCTATAAAAGCTGGTTTAATGTTTCATGCAAATTAAAGGTTTCGATATATATGAAACTAAATTTAATCAATCCTCTTCAACATCATTTGATTTAACACTTTTGTTTTGAATATTCCTCTAAGTTCGGTATTTTTGTTATTCCACTTTTCCGGAGTATGTTTTAAACTTGCTATTACATTTGAAAATAAAACCTTATTCATTTTAAACAAACGCAATTAAATCTGAATTTTTTTTTTATATAACTGACACTGAAGTCATGAGAGACGCACTAACAAACACTCTTTCAAATATATTACATAATTAACCATACAAAAGTGTCTAGAGTATCTTGATATAAAAAAGAAAAAGTTACGATAATACAAAGGTACTAAAGTATGAAGAGACACTCCTATTTTCCAAATCAATAGCATCTAATGACTCTGTAATAACAGATGTAACAGGACGAGACAATATAAATAAAAGAAAGACATAGTACTAAATATTAAAAGTAAATTTCCAGTACTACATATGTTTAGTACAGAAATAGTACCTATGCAAAAGTAGCTGTGTATAGAGGATGAAGAGTTTATCTTGTTAAATTAAGCACAAGTTACATGATGTGGGTGCCTACACCAACTAACAAAATTAATATAAGCAACATACACGAACATCGATCGTTATCATTTTATATCATCGTTCTCCGCTCATGTTTCTGTTTTGAACATTGATAAGTTTCTTCAATACATAGTTTACCGCAGTAAATGCCTAGTATGTAGATTATAATTAGAACCAAAATGACCGTTTAAGACTACAATTCATCTCCTAGAAAATTGAATTACCCCCCCCCCTCCCCCCAAAAAACAAAAACAACAAAAACAAAAACAACAAAAAAACCCAACAAGAATAACTCAAAAGAAATAATGTAACTGGCAGTTGTGTCCAACGTAACTTTTACAATTTTCAAGGTTTCAAGCAAAAATTGTTTTTCCTGTATATCTATATATCCTTCCGTCCCAACCTGTTTTACAGATGTTGATACCTATCCAATAAACCAAGTTCGAGTCAAGAAAGGACCATCATGTTTAATCCTACATATGCGTTGTTTGTGTAACAAAGTAATAATTTTTAAAACTCATTTATACAAATTTGGTCAGAAGAATTTCTTTTTCACATAATGCGAATGAATCAAACGGCCTTATCACTTATATATTTTTTAAACAAGTACAATTTACACGATAACCAAGATCAATTTATCAACAAAATTGCCTAGGAACCATTTTTTATTTAAATGCTTGTCATTTACAAAATATTTAAATAGGGTCAATGATACTTTATAACAATTTGGTAACTATTGATTCATGCACAGTTGTATTGTTACTGTATTGTTCACAAACTGTTCTACTTACCAAGGCATTGCATATTTGTAGACAATCAATCGGGTATGTGAGACCAAGTGACAATGTAATTTTATTTTACCTGAACGATGTTAAATTAGAATCTAATTTCCAAAAAATAATTTAATTAGTAAAACCAAGTTATATAACATACATTATTTTATCAGTTCAACGTCATTGTATAATGAACTATGCCTATTGGTAAATATGAATTTTCTTTCATTTTCACAATTATCGCATTTTTATGAAAAGGATCATCTTGCGAAGATCTTAGTTTTTGAAGTCGTGTATGAAAATAACTAAATCAAGGATTTTGCAATTGGTTACCAAACGAATGTTAAAAAACTAATATGCAAAGCATATGGTCTGACATATTCTGTTTGCTATGTCATTGCCATATACACCATAGCTCATGTTATTGAATATATGATTGATTGACGCCAGCAATAGTTTGGTAGTTTTTTCATTGACGTATAAACAATTGTCTTCTTCGATTCATTGATTAAGACATGATGATTGATTACTAGTTGCTGAACGCTTAGTCATTATATTATGTGTAAAATTGAGAATGGAAATGGGGAAGGTGTCAAAGAGACAATAACCCGACCGAAATGCAGAACACAGCATGAGACCACCAACGGGTCTTCAATACAGCGAAAAAAATCCTCATTCGGAGGCGTGCTTCCGCTGGCCCCTAAACAAAAATGCTAGTTGAGTGATAATGGACATCATACTGAACATGCATATTCAGGACGATGACATGTTTATTATAGATAATAATATTTTTTGTTTGCTTTGTACTTAACAATATAACCAAGTTGAATGGGTTTGAACGTGTAGGTTCCCAAGGTCACAATGTGTAAAAACTCTTCATCACCCTTAAACACATGATTCTGACTATGAATCTCGAAGTGTTTTCCCTTTTTCCCATACAGTGTATTTGGTGTAAAAACACCAGAAACATAACAAATTTGGTTTATGATTATAGTATCTTGTTATACTCTAACGAAAATAATGAAAAAATCATCGAATTTATCTATTAGCTTTCATGCAGCATTACTTACAACGATAAAATAAGAAACCAAAACACAGGCGTTCATGCATATGTGTTATAACATTTGTCCTTTACATTCAAAAAGAATAGGAGAAACTATGTTATTTGACCGAGAACCTTCCGATCTAATTTATTTTGGAGATCGGTATTGTTTGCTAATTTACTTTTAAAAGAAAAAAACGTCCATTTGAATATCAGAAAGTATCAATAAACCATTAGACTCACTGTTTGAGAACAGGCAACTTATTAAGAAATATAAAATTAGGGTCGCGAGTTCTTACAATTGTTGATACAAATCTGTTTTCGAAAATAATTTTACTTTTAGAAAAAGAGTTATATCAGGTTTATTTGTACTTTGTAAATTTTGATAGAGTGGTAATAACTTCGTAGTATGTGGTACACTTACACTGTCAGCTATTTAACATAAGTCTTGTTATGAAATAACAAATATTTCATGAAGGGTTGTCGTTTATTACTTTTCAAAATCATACTTATTTACTTAAACCATATTGCTATTTGTTTTCACAATTTATAGCGTTTATTTTATAATGAAAAAATACGACGTGTTTTAGGTTCTTTCTAAGTATTAAATCAGGAACAAAACTTTATTGCGACATGTCTTCAAAATATGAAAGCCAGAAGGATCTGATTGGCTGGTACTACAATAAGGAACATATTAAGATGACTATATAAGGCTGTATCCATCTTCAGTAATCAAGTAAAGGCAAGCACAGGTATGTTTTAGACTTTTAAATATTAACATTGAGAACTCAATAAATTGTTAAAAAATAAGTTTTTGTTCAAGAAAATTAAAATTGATTGGGCTATTTAAATGAATGCTCCATACTTAGTTTATTGAAAATCATTTTTTATTCGAAAGTTAAGTGAGCTAGTGTTTGGTAGATATTTTGTTACTGCAACTAGTTATGAAATACTTGTAGCAGAATGAGTAAACTCTCAATTGTTGAACAACACCATATGTGTACAAATGAAATGTTCTGGTTATTTTTTTCTATTGGTATTATGGAAATTATCTGCACTCTGACTAAAGCCGTCATTAACTAAACATTTCTGTTTGTTTTTACAGTGAAACTGGCTATAGTCAAACTAAACTCTCTATCAAACCAGTCTTGAGTTTTTGTTGCAAAAATGTTAACTAAGTGTTTGTAGCAGCGATAATATTCGTAAATGACGCATCTGATTTAGTAATAATAGAAGACGTAGTTGTAGCAGTTGAAATACAAGATTTTGAAATCTCTATAAGTTTCCTAATTTCTACCAAAGTGAAAACATTGTTCTACTTAAACACGCTTAAAAGGAAGGTTTGGCATGCCACAAAACCAGGTTCAATCCACCATTTTTCTGCCTTAATTGTTATGTACCGAGTCAGGAGAATAGCCATTGTCATATAATTATTCGTTTCTATGTGTGTTACATTTTAATGTTGTGTTTCTGTCGTGTCGTAGTTCTCATCTTATATTTGATATGTTTCCCTCAGGTTTAGTTTGTAACCCGAATATGTTTTTTACTCAATCGATGTATGGATTTCGAACAGCGGTATACCACTGTTGCCTTTATCAAGGTGTATATGTGGCTCTGCTACCTTGGACTGTAAAATAGCAAAACTGAATTTATTACGATTTTTAATTCCGATTCAGTCTGCAAATTTCAATATAGGAGCACAATTTAATAAAATAGAATTTGTCATGTAAATGAACATAATTCAGAAAAAGTACAATTGATAAATAAGTTTTTCTATTTCATGTTCAAGCAGAATTATATTTTTCGGCAAACTTGGTTATTTTTCGTTTGATAAAAAGATATTTTCTCATGTTTTATTTCAAAATTCTATCATTTTGAGTTTCTTATATTCATTCTCAAACATATACAACGTATAATCTGTATATCCATATAAAATATGTGATTCTGTCGCCATCTGTATTTTGAAAACCTATTCAATAGTATACTACGTTTTGATTAAAATCATTTTGTTTTTCATATTCCCATTACACTTAAAATTTGATGATTTGAAAGATATGATTCCACTGCATTTTCTTAAATGGTAATTTAGTCATAAGAGCGAAGATATATTAAGGTCGTTCCCGAGTATTCAGCCACATAGAACATTGTCTGATGATCAGTATAGTTGTTGGGTAAAATAAGAAAAAAAGGAGAGATGCAATTCATTTTAAAACTTCTTTTCACTGAAAGATTTGGAGTCGTTATATATTGCTTTATTAATAGAGAAAAAAAAATCTTCTCTAAAAGATGTTTAATTTGTATAATAAGAGAAGATATAACAAACATTTTCAAACATGATAGATAGTATATGAAACTGATTTATTAGGTATCAAAAAATATTTTCATTGCTGAATAGCTATAATAAAACCTAACTTCTCAAAGTCCTTATAATAAAATAAGCGACACGACGGGTGCCATATATAGAGTAGGATATGCTTATTGAGAGCACTTGAGACCACCTCTAATTTTAAGTGGGGTTCATGTGGCTTAGTCTTCAACTTGCTATGTTGTGTCGCTTATTGTTTGTCTGTTTGTCCATTTCTTATTTGATCATGGCTTTGTCAGTTTATTTTTTGATCTATGAGTCCAGTATAGTTCACCCCTTTTTCAGATTTTAATCTTTCTTGTTAGGTAAAAATGCATATATAAGGTGGTATAACACTTAATTTTTTTTTTTTAAACCTTACCTTTATATAAATCATAAATGTTGTATGACCTTGGAAATGAGGTTCTAGGTCTTTGATATGTGTATCTTGCCACTTTCACTCTGATACAGAAACATTACTTGCATGAATTATTCGGAATTGTATGGATTTTCTTATTCTTGAAAAAGTTACCTAAGCCGTATTTTGCACAACTTTTTGGAATTTTCGGCCCTTAATGCTCTTCATATGTAGCATGTTTTGGGCTTTCTAACTATTTTGATCTGAGCGTTACTGATGAGTCTTATTAAGACGAATCGCGCGTCTGACATATCAAATCATTAGCCTGGTACCTTTGATAAATAAATATACATTTGGTTTAAAGCAGTCTGAATACATGTTTACATTATTTAATGTGTAAATAAATGATTTAATTGTCATAATTTCATTAATTTCATAGGAGAACCTGACACAGATTTGTGTAGGGGCCAGCTGCAGCACGACTGAAGCACGGCTCCGGGTTCGGGATTGTATTGCTGTATTAAGACCCATTGCATCATTTATTTCGCACAAAAAAACAATTTAAAAATTAGCTGTTCTATTGTTACATTCATTTATTGATTAACCAGCGAAGTTTCTCTCTATATTTTTCAGTAACAGTATATGTAAATCTTATTTTTGAAGGGAATAAGTGTAAGTGTCCTTTTATGAACTGAATGTTGTTTTTCGACTTAGAGAATTATAATATCAATTATATAAAAGAGAGGCGAAAGATGCTAGAGGGACATTCGAACTCATAAATAGAAAACAAATTGACAACGCCATAGCTAAAAAAAAGACTAACCGACAAACAACAGTGCAAAAATGATAACATAGCAAAATAAAGACCTAACAACACGAACCCACCAAAAACTGGAGGTGATTTTATATAGAAGTGTCAGTTTCATCTCCAACATGCCTTTTCACATTTACAGGTCGTTTATACCAAAAAACAAAAAGAGCTTTTGCTTTGAAATTGTCAGTTCGTAATTGTTTACTTTTATTTTATTTCAGTACATTATTTATTGACAGCTTGTTTTTACATCGATTCTTTTTTAATCTACATATCAACGAAGTATGTCAACAGATAAATTATTTAGTTTTAGTTCACATATACAGAAGGTTTAATTGGATAAACTTTAATTCAATAGGTGTGCATTCTTTGATTGGATCAACTTATCTGCTTTGGGTACACCTAAATAACGGTCAGGAATAGATAGTTTAAAGGTCACAATAATCATTCATTACAACCAAAAGTTATTGTTTAGCTATTGTGTCATTCTTTGGGGGAATAAAATTTTGAAAATATTGATAAGCCTAACGTTATTTATCATTTTAAAATGAAATGTCTTTTGTAGTGGAAAAATGTATCGATGGATAGTTTTATCGTTTATTGTGTTGAGTGCCAGTATGTTTGAAGCATCCAAGGTATTGTATTTTTTATATTATTATAATTAAATGCAATTCAAAAGTAAAAGCATATACTTTTATGGTAATATTCTATACAAAGTACAAAAATATCATTCACCTCAAAAGCTATACAAACCTTAAAGATACGTTTTCAGACGTAGTTTGGATGGGTACTAATTGATAACTTAGTCTTAGATGAGAGATTTTTTTAATTAGTTGTTAGTGGTTTTGAACAAGCTATCAGTAACTGCTAGTACTCTCAGATCTGTACTTAGTTTCTTTTTGTTGTTGGGATGTATAAGTACACGGCCATGTCAACTTGTATTCATAGTATTTTATTTTTATCCATTTGATGGGTTAAGCCTTTTCAATTGATTTCTATAGTTCGTTCTTATGTTTTATTGTTACACCACTGTCTCAGGTTAGGGGAGGGTTGGAATCCCGCAAACATGTTTAACCCCGCCATAGTTAGTATGTATGTGCCTGTCCAAGTTAGGAGCCTCTAATTCGGTGTTTGTCGTTTGTTTATATGTTACATATTAGTTTTTAGTTCATTTTTTGTACATAAACTAGGCCGTTAGTTTTTTCGATTGAATTGTTTTACATTGTAATTTCGAGGGTTTTTATAACTGACTTTGGGGTATAGCTTTCACTCATTGGTGAAGGCCGTACGGTGATCTATAGTTGTTAATTTATGTGTCATATGGTCTCTTGTGGGTAGTTGTCTCATTAGCAATTATACCACATCGTCTGTTTTATATATAGTAACAATACTGTTGTCAGGTCATTAATATTCTCTCACAGTGTATCCGAAATAAACATATTTATTCTATAATCGTTAGTTGGCAAGATAATGATTATGTTCTTCTCATCTTCTTTATGGTTGTATGATACTAACTGGATGATACTGGGCTTAATTTTCATATGATTAAGACATAATATTTCAATAAGTTAATATGAGGTCTGGAGCTGTTATTTTTGTATAACTGCTAGCTGTCCTTTGTAAAGTATCATTGTCATAAGTTTGTATGATTTCTTTTGTAACCGATTTTGACATCGGACTCAGACATCTTTTTAATTGAGTTTTACTGTCCGTTATGCTGTGTGTTTATATCTCACAAATCATTTTTGTGCCTGCCAAAGTCAATAGCCTCTGGCCTTTAATTGTAAGTCTTGGTTTTTTTTTAGCTCATTTATATGTTTTGGAGTTAAATGTGACGTCCATATTCAATCGTTGTCCTTTCGTTTTTTTTATGTGTTTTGTCATTTGATTTTGCCGTGTGACTTTCCGATTTGATTTTCCTCGGAGTTCAGTATTTTTGTGATAATTTACTTTTGACTGAACTACATGTAGTGAACATTTTGTCTTAGATGCAAGCTGAAGCTGACTCGAGGGCAGAATTTTCTCGCAGTGCTAATATTCTATTTCCATTTGTAATTTTACATAACATTCTTGTGTGTGAAAACTTATTTAAGAGAAAGACAATGCACATACACATCTTTTATTTTTAATTTTATTAAATTCTAAAACACATTCTACTATCATATTGATGCAGTATTTGAAAAGACTTGCTTGTCAAAGACTCATTCGTTTTATTTTATTGCATACACATTTTAACGTTTGAACCCGAATGAAGCATTGTGAAAAGAACAGCAACTGTTTAAGATTCAATTTTGAAGGTATCAGAAAACGTGTTAAAAGATAATAAAGGTGAGGAATACGACGTTATTGATGTTCAAATTGGGAACACAGATATTGCAATTATCCAGAAAGATGGTGTTATACTGGCAGACGAAATTTCCAGTGTAGACAAAGTAAGTTGACTATTTATTTAGTATAATTTTATTTCATTGATTTATACTTCTTTTTTTTAATATTGTTGATGTTGTTAAGCATTTATAGATTGATGACACAACTTAGATTGGATTAAAATCATACAGTCTTTAATAATCCTTGTTTGATAGCACTGGATCGATATAGCTGCAACTGGACTATAAGTAGGACTTCGTGATTCGGTACCGACATAATTATTAAAAACAAATCTAATTTTGAATCGTTCAATAACGATACACATGCAAGTAAGTATATATTCAATCCTCAATCGCCTTTTAACACTGTAGTTACATATACGTATTTTCTTGCTTATTTTTCAGTGAAACCGAGTCTGTTAGATGCAATGGCTATTTATCTTTTTTTCTTTTTTATCTTTGAAAATAATTTTGAAAAAAAGTTAACTCATATAGAAAATTCATATTCAATTCCTTTTGTTTTAGGAGTATTCAATCATCAAGTATAACGGAACCTGCAATGTTCAGTTTTATGAGGTAAATATTAGCGAGTGTTAACAAACGTTGTGAAGGACAAAGAACCTTTGCCAAGCAAGGCATAACTCCTTATCTTGAATTTAGAATCAACAGATATGAATATAATAATATTAATATAATATGTTAAAATTGAGGCATGCTAAATGCTTTATTTTTTTTAAATCGCAGGATTACTTTCATTATTATTTTCTTCAAACCAGTTGGTTATAGGATTGCTCGTGACAATTCTCTTAAAATGATACCTTAGATAACACATGTATGAATTATTTTACGACAAATTATCAACTGTAAGCTTAATAATTCAAATTTGTGAAAATCATAATTTTTTCTATGCAGTCATAAGGAAACTTTTTAGACGACTGTTAATTCAAAATGATGTTATAGTACAAAGAAACTTTGTTTTACTGCCAATTAGTCTAAATGATGTAGATTCAAACAATGTAGCTAGTCGTTCGGTCTAAATAATGGTATGGCTTATGACATGCATTTATAGAATGTGGTGGGGGTAAATCATGTTAGTAATCGATTACTGATGAGTCTTTTGTAGACGAAACGCGCGTCTGGCGTATATACAAAATTTAGCCCTGGTATCTATGATGAGTATATTTATCACTCTAGCAATCTTTAAAAGAGGTGTAACAGAACACACACACACAAAAAAACAAACAAAAAACAAAAAGCAATCATTTGTTACATACAGACTTTTTTGTATTCATTGTGATTAACTAAAGTATGTTCTGAAGTATTCAAAATGAGTTTGCCTCAACAAAACTGAACGAGACAAGATTTTCATGATGTGCCTATTCAGATTTTGTAATAGTATCTTGCTGTCTTTGTTTTTATATACTTAAATGACTTATATATATATATATATGTTTTTATTATATACTATGAATGAAGAAGATAAATACTAATTTAAACATAAATCTGCGTACCTCTAGACTGTCTAAACAGTACAAAATTAGTTTTCAGTTTGCCAAAGATATTTTATTAAAAAAAAATGAAATTATAAATGTCAATTTCAAATACTGTAAGACGTTACCAAATATGTATTATTTAACTCGTTTATTATCTTCACAGGACACTCCAGACGATAAAACATGCTATGAAGCTTTTGAAGATGACCAAAGCATCCCAAATGACACCAAAGCAGAAATCAAAGAAGAATGTGGAGATTTAGATATTGCTTATGTTAAGGCTGTTGATTGTAACACACGTATGTTTTTAATTCCATCTACAACTTTATAAAAAAAGTTTCTAAAAAATGATATTGTTGGATGCTCCCCTTAATGTATACGAAATATTTGCTACACAAAGTGTTTCAAACAAATAACAATCAACAAATCTTACAGTCCCGCAAACAAAAAATCAAAACATGCAAAACTCATATCTAGGTTCGCCGGACTCGCGTTTGTCTACAACCGTCGATACCGATTTAAAACTAAAGATTTTCAGCAGGATTCATTAAATAACGTCTAATTGGTAAAGTTAACAAATACTTGATAATCTTTATTATCAACACATTTTTTAAACACAATATATCAGAATAAGCTTTAGAAAAGTCTCCTTATAAAAAAGTATAACAAAAAACCGAACTCCTTGTTAAAAACAAATAGGGGAAGTCCATAAGATAAAGGCAACAGTAGTATATCGCTTTTCGGAAGTCATAAATCGATTGAGAGCAAACAAATCCGGGTTAAACTAAATCTGAGCAAACAAGCAGTAATTTCATGAAAATGACCATATAATTGATGTTTAAGTCAACACCTAAGTGATGAGTAACCACAGAATATAAACGAACACGTAAAATAAAAAGGAAAACACATAAAACCTACACGATTAAGATTTTTACATTTTCAATCAATGAAATAAATGGAAACCAGCTGTCTTTTTTTCTAACTTTTTCTAACTTAGTACAGGCATTTCCCAGGGAAACTAGTAGTTTTATAACCGTTGTTCATAGTTCTGTTATATTGACTACATTAATTGAGTAAACTAAGCAGACATAATAAAGGTTATTGTGACAATATCTGGTACTTAAAATTGTGTAAGCATTTATCACAATTCATTCAAACACGTCCATGACTTTATTTCCTTAATTTCGTCCAAATTTTATTTAATTCGGATTTTCTTCTGGATAAAATAATTTTTCTTTGTGAGTTATGGCTGACTTTGCTATTTCGAATGGCAAAACGTATTCAAGATCTATTTTTAGCTATTTTACTTTTACTTGCAGAACATGGCATCCAAAAAAGGGCCTGTTACTATTATTCCTACCTTGGTCGATGTTGCAAAAAGATGGGATGGTGGAGGAAAAGATGTTATATTTGTTGGTACCATGTAATTTGGTGCTCTTGGCGGTTTGGAAAATAGGAATGCTGCTACATACATTCAATACTTTTGCCTAATCTGAACTTTTACTGTTTATATCAAGATTAGTTAGACACTTCTATAAGGCTTATTATGTTGTATATTTGAAAATGTATGTGTAAGTGCGTATATCAAGGCTTTGGTGTTATAATGAAAAATGAATATGTTTTTTTTAATCTCAAATTTATAGAAAATTTAAATCATACTCAGGAAAAGTCAAATAACAAAAATACCGAACTCCGGGGAAAATTCAAAACGAAGTGTCCAATCAAATGATGTAGATAATGGTGGATTAAAACTGATTTCAAAGCTAGCGAAACCTCTCACTTGTAGGACGAATGTTTAGTTCAAACTTTTTTTGTTACCTTCTACAAATAAATATTAAAAAATCTTAATCTTCTCCTCATTATATTTACAAAATAAAACCGGATAGAAGGTGAACTCAAACACCTACTTAATGCAAAATCTGTATATATATATATATATATATATATATATATATATATATATATATATATATATATATATATATATATATATATATATATAAGAATATGTGGTATGATTAACAATTAGACAACTCTTTACAAGAGACCAAATGACACATATATTAAGAACTATAGATCATCGTACGGCCTTCAACAATGAGCCTAGCAAATTTCACAGAAAAAAAATCTTTATGAACAGATTCTAGAACTGTATACAGAACAAAAAGGTAAGATCAGACAAAAAGGCTGACATGCGTTTTAAAGTGAATTAACATGTGAATCTCAACTAATTAAATTCATCGATGAACTAATAGCAATTTATATGAAGGAAACAGACATTTTATCTCATAATTGCATCTGTTTTTAATTACACTTGTGTATATATTGCACCTTTCATGCACACACTTCCAAATATGACGAGATAGTCAACCAATTGACTGTGGCCAGGTAATGGACAAAGAAGAAAATAGGTGGTATGATTGAAAATGAAACTACCAACTCATGGACAAATGACGCTGAAGAAATCGTTATAATAGGTCCCTTATTGCATTCAATCATGAACAACACTTATACCGTATGTTCAACTTGAATTGGCCGTGACATGAACAATCAAACGAGGAAACCAACGGTCTGATTTACTAACTGTTAGAATAATAAAGCATGCAAATCAAGAGATTAGATACATTGCCTGCACCTAAAAATGATGAGCTAATGATTTCTATAGTGAGCTAAACTAAACAGACGGTTATTCCAGACAAAAAATAATGAAGACAAAACATACAGCCATTAACATGATTAGAAATTACAATAAATTCAAACTAAAGACATGTTTATCATGTATCTGTTCATATCATCATAGACTTTAAATGAATTTATATTTATCCATGCACAATTATATATTGGATCTTTAATTAATATCAGTTGCCTGTTCCCAGCAATAAGTAACTTCGAAATTAAGAAAGATGATATTAAGGTAGCATAGAGTATATACATATTATTACGTCGAAATATTCTATACTCCTTGTGACCCTTCTTTAGCAATGGTGAGACAAAAAGGAAATTGTAGCACTTAATTAAAGCTCTTGCTTTGATTGTTTAACATTTGTTCATGTCACGGCACTATAGTTAATGTTCCATACAATTCAACAAATTCTGATCTTAAACTGTCATTTCCATCTGAATTTTTGTTTCAGTCTTTTAGTAACTTGAATGATTCATCTAATTCGGTAAATTTAGTATTTTTAGATAAGATTGATTACGGATATTTCAGATATGTACAGTCTATATCCAGACTGTTCAGTAGTAACTGTTATAATGGTCTCCGAGGAGACGATATTAACAATTGAACGATGGACAGTCAGTGCGTGAATGCTTCTTACTACCTGATTGGAAGATATTACGAGACGTGAATAATCAAAATTTATTGATTGGTTAGGACAATCCAAACCTAGTAAATGTCCTTCAATCCCGTAGAGTATCGGATTTGTCCTCTATATTTTAGCAATTAGATTTTACCTGGTCATTAATCATACATATTCATGATATTGGTACACAGGTAACTTTTATCTATAAATAGCCGAATCTTCTGGAGTTTTGTTAACAACAACGTTCCCGTCGAATATTTACTACTTCATAACGTGTGTGGTCAAATTTGTTGATTGGTGCACGTGACTATTCTAAATGAATTAATCTACAAAGCGAGAACACTTTATATTTTCATCATATAACAGACGGCTAGCCCTTTTAAAAAGCAAATACTTGTTAAAATGTTCACATCAATATCATATGAAGTACATTATTTACCGCAGTGAATATCTTTGTTGCTGATGATAGGATCAAAACGACAGTTTAAGACTTCAAATCATCTACTAGTTTTTCTCCCATTAAACACACGTAAGACACACAAAAAAAATAACCCAAGAAGAAACAATAATGTTACTGACAGATTTTTCCAACGTAACCTTTACAATTTTCAAGACTTTTTCCTGTATATCTTTAACGTAAGGGTACCCAAATTGCACCGAGTACCCAAATTGCACCTATTTAGAAACAAATATGCGTGTCTTTCAACATAGGTAAAAAAAATATATTTAGATATACACAAAACGTTCACAGTATTTATCAACAGATGGACTGTTTACTTAAAAAGCCAAATGTACGAAAACGTCACCATGCGACGTCATCAAAACGTCATCTTTTTAAAATTAGCAAATTAATTAAGATTATTATAAGTATCCATTTCGTAAAATATGAAGAGTAAGCATGGACTAATTTCCAATTGTTCAAAATATTTGAATAAATTAAACAAAAGCTCGGTTATTAGACTTTTGACGATGTGAATGTAAGCATGGATGCAATTTGGGTACTCCGCATTACGAATCATGGATAGTTTGAAGGTTGATTCAAACCCATTGTTTTATGACTAAATAGGGATTAAAATTCAAATTATTGTACCTATACAATAAAGAAGGATAGGGTTCCAAAATGAACCCAGTATGGACTTTTTTTTCTTGATCATAAAACAACGTAGGTGAAAAACTGTCAAAATAGGTGCAATTTGGGTACCGTCACGTTATATCCTTCCGTCCAAAACCGTTTGAAAAGTGTTGATACCTATCCAATAAAACAAGTTTGATTCAAGAAATGTTCAACTTGTCTAACCCTACATATCAGTTGTTTGTATAAACAAATGATAATGCATAAAGTGCATATCTACAAGTTTTGCCAAAATGATGTATTTTACACACAATGCGAATGAATCAAACCTCCTTTTCACTATATATTTTCTAAACAAGTACAATTAACACGGTCACCAAAAACAAAATACGATCACAAAACAAAAGCCTTTATCAACTGATTTTTTAGTTCGTTCTTATGTTGTATTGTTATACCACTGTCCCAGGTTAGGGGAGAGTTAAGATCCCACACACATGTTTAACCCCACCACATTCTGTATGAATGTGCCTGTCCCAAGTCAGGAGCCTGTAATTCAGTAGTTGTCGTTTGTTTATGTGTTACACATTTGTTTTTCGTCAATTTTTTGTACATGAATAAGGCCGTTAGTTTTCTCGTTTGAATTGTTTTACATTGTTATTTTGGGGCCTTTGATAACTGAATATGTGGTATGGGATGTACTCATTGTTGAAGACCGTACGGTGACCTATAGTTGTTAATTTCTATGTCGGTTCGGCAATCATACCTCGAAAATTGTATCGAAACCATTTTTTCTTGAAATCATGAAATTCACAGCATATTTGTTCTGGATCGATAACACTTAATAATAATTTGGTAACGGTTGATGCATACACTGCTGTCTTGATACTGTCTTGTTTACAAACTGTGTTACTTACCCAAGCATTGCATATGTGAAGGCAATCAACCGGGTATGTGAGACCAAGTATGACATCTTCTTGCCTTGCAATGCAACAAAAGTCATTTTAGGTGTGTCTGATGAATTTTTCACCAGTAAAACAGTTAATATTGTCTTGTTGTTATTTAAATACTTAATATACAAATGAATATGTAAGATCATATTACTTGCAAAATATGGTGGGATAGAATATTTAAAGTATTGGATTATCATAGAAAATATTCTGTATGTTTCTTAACCCTTGCACAAAAAACAAAAAAATCCAGAAGTGGCAATTGTTAGAACCAGCATTTTATTAACACTATCAATTGTAATATTTATATCTTATTATACCATCATGATTTATGATGGTCAAAATGTGTAGAAAATATATCACCCTTAGACACATGATTCTGAACATGAGTCGCCATGTGTTGCCCATTCTTCTCAGTATCGTATAATTGGTATAAAACATAAAACAACATAACAAATTTATTTTGTTGTACATAACAGTATAAAAGAGTTGTTATATTCTTACGAAATAATGAAATAATGAAATGAAAGAAAAAAAAACATATGGACAATCATCGACTTCATTTATTAGCTTTCATGCAACAGTACATACAATGATAAACTAAAAAAAACACAAAAAAACAGGCGTTCCTGTATATGGTTTATCACATTTTTTCCTTTACATTCAGAAAGATTAAGAGAAATTACGACATTTGATAATGGACTTTCCGATTTGAAATTGATTAGGAGTTTGTTATTTTACTTTTTAAAGAAAAAACGTCAATTTAAAAAACCATGAAGTATCCATAAACAATTAGACCCACTGTTCGAGAAAAAAAAAATCAAAAAGTATCCATAAACAATTAGACATAATATTCGAGAAAAAACTGGAAGCATTCGTAAACAATTAGACCCACTGTTCGAAATAAAAAAACAACCAGGAAGTATCTATGAGCCATTAGACCCGCGAGAACAGGCAACATGATAAGAAATGAAAAGGTCGCGAGTACTTTCAATTGTTGATACAAATCTTTTTTTCGATCATAGTTTTACTACTAAATAAAGAGTTATATCAGGTTTATTTTAAATCTTTATATTTTGTTAGAGACGAGAAGTAATAACTACGTACACTGGTAGTTTTCAAACAATACTCACATTATGAAAAAAAAAGTAATTTTACTTTTATTGCCAAATATTGCATAATAGGTTGACATTTATAACGTTTCAAATTATACTTGTTTACCTAAACGATGTTTCTATTTCATTTACAATTAAATGCGTGATGAAAATATATGTTTAGTGCATATGTTTTCTTGATTTTGTTAATATGTCTTTTGATTGAGTTAAGCCATTTTAATTGATATTTTGTGTATGTGTGTCTTTCTATGTTGTGATGTTACATTCAGGTTAGGAAACATTGTTGTCGCCTGTAAAAAAACGTTAAAACTTGCTGCATTTGTTTGTTGATTATCCTGTTTGAATGGTTTACGCTAGCCATTTATGGGCCCTTCATAGGTTGATGCTCGGTATAAACAAAGGCTCTGTGTTGTATACCGCATTGTTACTTGGATACATTGACACTCCTGACACATCTTCTTATATCTATGTATGCGTTTAAAAAGGAAT